>CM024757.1:73358707-73522746 GCA_014218235.1 Colocasia esculenta
TATCTATTTTAGGTCATATGGACTGCCATTCTTTCAAGGGTTCTCAAATTAAAATAAAAAACGAGAGAAAGGATAAGATGGGGGAGGAGAACAGAGAAGCCCTAAAAATTAGTATGCGAAAATAATCTCAATATATACATGATTTTAACTATCTTCTCCAAACCCCAAAATGGGGCTATCTAGAATCTTACGGAAACAATGAACGCTCTACTGATGGCAACGGCCGTTTGGTACCAGACCAAAATTGACAATAAGAACAAAGACACATTAGTATATGCAAACTGAACTCGTCTATCAGCTCATCTCAGCTCAAGGTTAAAATCTGGCCACTCTAATAAGATTACATCCCAATTTAGGAAAACACAATTAGTACGAACTCTTCCTTCTAGACATTAGTTAGTTTACGCTTAATTGCACTTTAAGTTTAATGATTAGTATCACTTCTTTTTGAATGTATTTGCTTATTATTGCACTTGATTATTGTAATTTTATTACACTTGATTAGTATTGTGTTTTACATTTATGTAATTAATCAGCTTATTACTTTGAAGAATTAAAACTAAAACCATGGGGAGCAGACATCGGTTTCATGGGCCTCATACCATGTTCTCAATAAATATGTAAAAATATTTAGATCTTGTTTACAAAAGTTCATGTGGGGAGTTTTGGCAAAACCAATTAGAACGCATGATTATAGGGCTTTCCACAAATCGTGATTCTCCATATAAAATGCCAATTCTGATTGATCTCGCGACCCACTATGTGGATGCCAATTTGCTTAAATTGGTGGCACACACTATGGACTATGTTCTATTATATTCAAAGCTTTTGGTAAATTAAGTTATTTATTATTTATCTTGCTCGCTGTTATTTTTTTACGCTTGACATGAAAATAAACAATGCAATGACTTCTTTGTTAAACATATTGTTTACTTTCACAAATTTCACACTGCAAGTTAATCATTCAACATTCGTATGTTCATTTGTAGCCATTTGAGAGATTTTTTCATATTTACCATATTATGATTTAATTTCATATTTTAAATTACTCATGAATAAAATGTGATTAATTTTTTTTGTAATTAGTGATGAGAGTTCGCGATTGGAAATTAGACTCAAAGAAGAACAAATGTCCAACGTATCAAAGTACTTGTTTGTTTGAACGTAAAATATTTCCGCTCGATATTCGAAGATTGCATGATGGTTTACTTTTGGTGAAAGAGAAGATGACGAAAATCATAAAGATTATTCGGAAAGAAGAAAGACAAAGTTTAGAAAATAAAAGTGGATTATCTGTTATTGTTCAAGATGAAAAAAGGTGCGATATTCTGTAATCTTACGACGCAGTTGGTGTGCTAGTATGTACATGTTTATTGGAAAAGACTGGTGTAAATTTGTGAAAAATAATTGTGTCAAAGAATTTGACATTCTCAAAGTTATGTCTTCCCATTATGTACGAAGAGATGTATTTGGCAAACTATATTTAGGGATATCAGTGGTTAGTTCACTCCCTAGGAAATCTACTGAGAAGCTGGTGAATAAAGAGCCGATCAAGTGGTGGTGGCCTAATATGAAGACATCACGGTTTGTGTTGTTTTTAATGTTCAATACCATTAAGTATTTAACATAGTGCTCAAATTTATTTGATATTCATGTATGTTTACTCTTCATTTATTTTTACGTCAACGCTTTATTTCACCCATTAGCTCTGGGACTCTCCATATAACGTATGTACGGTACTTGAATGATGTGAGGGTGTGTGGATTTTAACTCGGGACATGACATTTAATATGTAGGAAAAATGTCGGAGAATCGGTCATGGATGTACCGTGGAATAGTGAATGGAGTTGTGACCGAGGAGTTTAAAGACGGAGTTGACAGTTTTATTGAGTTTGCATTGAGTAATACATCAGTAGCAGTTGATCCGATGGGTAACATCCGATGTCCGTGTTCGGTTGTAAGAACAGAAAGTGGATATCGACATGGGATGTGCAGCATCATCTGTATACGAGAGGATTTGTTGGCCATTATGAGTTATGGTCGTGTCATGGTGAGTTGAATATTCAGTCGTCTGCACCAGCTAATTACTTTGCCTCCACAAGTACGTACGTAGACATGGTTGTCGATGCTGCTGGTCCGGAGTTCAATATTCATGAAGATCAAACAAATGAAGAAGTGCCGAATGATACAGCTCAGAGATTTTATCAGTTACTTCGAGATGCTGATGAGCCATTATGGGATGGTTGTGAGAAGCATACACGGTTGTCTGCAGTGTCGCAGCTATTGAATTTGAAATCTGAATTTCATATGAGCGAGAGTTGTTTTGACCGGCTTCTCTTACTGGTCAAGAGCATGCTTCCTCAATCAGAGAGGTTACCTGCTGACTTTTACCGTGCGAAGAAGATGGTGAATGATTTGGGGCTTGGTTTTATGAAAATTGATGCATGTCCGAATCACTGTATGCTGTACTACAAAGAGGATGCAGATAAGACATCATGCTGTATTTGTAAGCATGATAGGTTCAAGCCCAAGAGAGGGGACAAGTCAAAGCAGAAGGATGTTCCGTATAAGTCATTGCGGTACTTTCCTATCACACCCAGATTGCAGCGATTGTTCATGTCCTCGAGGACAGCTGGACATATGACATGGCATGCGGAAAGAGTCCGTCGCGACGAAGGTGAAATGAGTCATCCTGCCGATGGTGAAGCTTGGGCTCATTTTAGCCGTACTCATCCTTACTTCTCAAGGGATCCACGCAACGTACGGCTTGGTTTATGCACAGATGGTTTCAATCCTTTCGGAGGCTCGGTGGCATCTTACTCATGTTGGCCAGTATTCTTAACACCGTATAACCTTCCGCCAGGCATGTGCATGAAGCGTGAGAATCTGTTCCTTTCATTGCTGATTCCGGGTCCAAAAAGTCCAGGAAAGAATATAGACATATATCTCAGACCGTTGATTGATGAGATGAAATTGTTATGGTCAGATGGTGTGCAGTCTTATGATGCATCCAGAAAACAGAATTTCAATCTGAAGGCTGCATTAATGTGGACAATAAGTGACTTTCCAGCCTACGGCATGTTATCTGGCTGGAGCACACATGGGAGGTTGGCATGTCCTTATTGCATGGAGGATTCTAAATCATTTGTGTTGAAATCTGGGGGAAAATCTTGTTGGTTCGATTGTCATCGGCGGTTTCTACCCAGTGACCATCCTTTCCGAAAGCAAAAGGATTCTTTTATTAAAAATACAACTGTGATGGAGGAGGTAGATATGGAACGGGTGTCTGGTGGAAATATGGCGAGGCGGGTCCAGAACTTACCGACTGTAACACAACTGGCTGGTAGTACCCGACAAATCCCTGGCTTTGGGAAGGATCACAATTGGGTGAAGCAAAGCATTTTTTGGGAATTGCCTTATTGGTCAACACTTTTGATACGTCATAACCTAGACGTCATGCATATAGAGAAGAATGTTTTTGATAATGTGTTCAACACAGTTATGGACGTCAAAGGTAAAACGAAGGATAACGTCAAGGCACGGGTCGATTTGAAAGTACTTTGCAAACGTCCAGAACTAGAGCTACAGCATGTTCAAGGAAAAGTGGTGCAACCTAAAGCTGCATATGTGCTTGGGGCCAGACAGATTAAGGAAGTGTTGCAATGGTTAAAGCAATTGAGATTTCCGGATGGATATGTCTCGAATATTGCGCGTTGTGTAAATGTCAACGAGGGAAAAATATACGGAATGAAGAGTCATGACTGCCATGTTTTCATGCAAAGACTGATGCCTCTTGCTTTTCGTGAGTTGTTGCCGAAACAAATATGGGGAGCAATGACTGAGCTGAGTCAATTCTTCAGGATTTTATCTGCATCAGAACTCAAAATTCATGACTTGCAAAATATAGAGCAAAATATAATTCAGACAGTCTGCAAATTAGAGAAGATATTTCCTCCAGCATTCTTTGATTCAATGGAGCACCTGATCATCCATTTACCATATGAGGCAAGGGTCGGAGGACCAGTACAATTTCGATGGATGTATCCGTTTGAGAGGTATATTTCTACATCTCAATTTATTGCCATTACGACGATCTTTTATATTACTTATGTATGCATTTGAATTATTGTCGTAGGTGCATGCACGATCTTAAGATGAAAGTCCGTAACAAAGCACAAGTTGAGGGCTCCATTACTCAGGCGTACCTCATTGAGGAGATATCGAACTTCTGTTCGATGTACTTTGACACGGAAATACGAACCCGACGCACTCAACCTCCACGTAATGATGATGGTGGAGATTCCGAGGTGTCAGACCGACTCTCTGTATTCAAGTGTGCCGGACGGGCGTTCGGATCTTCATCTACTCGCGCACTCCAAGACAGAGAGTTGGTAGCTGCGGAGATCTACGTGTTCATGAATTGCGAAGAACTAGACCCTTACATTCAGTAAGCTCTCCACGCTTATTCGTCATCATTTGCGTGCATTGCTGCAGAACCTAACGGTTGTGTGACATTTACATTGCAGAGAGTTTGAATCGGTCATATTGCGACGGAATCCACGTCTAACTGACGTGCAGGTTGAAAAGGAACGGGAGAAGTCTTTTCCTACTTGGTTAAGATCTCGAGTATGTGTCTAATTATTCCAAACATAAGTGTTATGTTTTTATGCAGACTGAGTTGAAGTCATTTATTCAATGTTTGTCTATTTATCTCATAATAGGTTGAACAAGGCTTCATTCCCGATTCAAGAGTACAACAGATTAGTTTTGGCCCCTCGAAGATTGTACGTGTCTATCCAGGCTACATTGTGAATGGATACAGATTTCACACGAGAGATTATGGACGGAATAAGTCTACGATGAACAGCGGCGTATGTGTGAAGGGAAGTGCCTATAATGAAAATGAAATTGACTATTATGGCATTCTCGAAGAAGTCATTGAACTGCAATTTTTGGGACAAGACAACAATGTATTTCTGTTCAAGTGTCATTGGTTTGACCCGACATCTATTCGTCATGACACAACATATGGATTAATCGATGTGAAGCATAAGTCCAAATTGAGTACATATGAGCCATTCATCCTGGCGGCACAAGCCCAACAAGTTTATTATTCAAATTATACATCCCTCAAATTAAGAGATTGGTGGGCTGCATGTAGAGTGAAATCAAGACTATTCCCTGAGTATGAGCTTCTCCCGACTGATGATGAGCTCGAAGGTGTTAATGACAACTTTTTCCAATCAGATCGGAGTGACGCACGAGAGTTGGCAGCTTCTACGCAGTACAATGTTCATGATATAAATGAAACAATTTCCTTACATAAGGATAACGAACAAGAAGAAGTTGACCCAAATGTCGCTGAGCGGGAGGTGGAGTCTGATGTGGAGGAAGACTCCCAAGATGATGAGGATGAATTCCAGGATGATGATGAAGATGATGCTGAATTAAACATGTCTTCAGCATCTGATGATGAATATAGATAATATACTGCATATTTTGTAAGAAATTGGTGTGTTGTTCATTACATGTTCATAATAAATTGCTACTTCAAATTGAGTGCTGATGACTTGCTATATCTTTATTTGTATCAATAGAGATATGGTACGTGGAGGACGCAGTCGGAGGGTTGCCACGTTCGTTGGCAGAGGGACTGCCTCCGCGTCCACGTCTGCCTCCAGGTCCGCGACAGGTATATGCATATGTACACAAAAAACCATATGGGTTATATTGTTTATATTGATTTCACGAGAACTAACGTACATACAATTTTACAGGGACTGCCTCCCCATCCACGCCCGTCGTCCCAGCGACAGGTAATTTCTATATTGTTGTTTATTTGAAATTCATAATTTCTAATGTGTATGAAATTTGCAGGGACTGCCTCCCGTCCACGCCCGTCGTCCCAGCGACAGGTAAATTTCTATATTGTGTTTATTTGAAATTCATAATTTCTAATGTGTATGAAATTTTGCAGGGAATGCCTCCCCGTCCACGCCCGTCGTCCCAGCGACAGGTAATTTTCTACATTGTTGTTTATTTGAAATTCATAATTTCTAATGTGTATGAAATTTTGCAGGGAATGCCTCCCCGTCCACGCCCGTCGTCCCAGCGACAGGTAATTTCTACATTGTTGTTTATTTGAAATTCATAATTTCTAATGTGTATGAAATTTTGCAGGGAATGCCTCCCCGTCCACGCCCGTCGTCCCAGCGACAGGTAATTTTCTACATTGTTGTTTATTTGAAATTCATAATTTCTAATGTGTATGAAATTTTGCAGGGAATGCCTCCCGTCCACGCTACCTTCGTCTTCTTCCTCACCACAAGGTAAACATATGTTTCAATAGATTAGTATGTTTGGTCTCTTGCAATTTATACAATAAAAGTGTACTAAATTGTTTTCAACAGAGGTGGAGAGCCAGCATCCAGCAGCTGAGGAGGGGCCTCAGCTACCAGGACGACAACCATGCTGGATCTCAGGGTAAAGTTCATCATCTCAGTGTTACTGTATTTGTTATTTAGGATATACATTTCATGTAGAAAATTAATGTGGAATTGCAGGGGGAAGATAGATCCCAGTCCTGCTTCCCGCTATATTACGACGTTGATCCACGCACATATTCCAGGACCAGTGGATGCATGGAGAGACTTCCCGGTGCCAGTCCGGGATTTATTATTTGACATGTTTACGGTATTTTTATTTTTAGAAGAGTTGAAGTCATTTATTCAATTATTATTAATTTAGTTTATTGCAGAACGTTGATTAATTTTATTTCTTTACAGCGGAGGTTCGCGTTCACGAGACCCGAGGATCTCCCTCGGGCTCGAGCCGTCTGGGAGATTACGGCCCAGACTAATTTAAGAAAGTCGATGTGGGAGGCACGGGACAAGGCAATCAAGACCACAGGGAACCGGGATCCTATGGCTTGGTGGATTACGGCCCTGTTTGGCTGCGGACGGACTATTGGGAGTCCCTTTGCGCGCGTTGGGCTGCTGGACCATGGCAGCAGCGGTCACAGGCGGCAATACGCAACAGAGCAACTCAACCGGAGAAGAATGTGCATACTAGTGGATCCGTATCTTATGCGACCCACAGTCAAAAATTGGTAAGTATTTATTGTTCGATTCATATATACATATGGATTATTATTGTGAGACTAACTAATTTTATTGAATTCTAAGCATCACGACCTGGAGCGTGCCCCTACTTTCCGCGAGTTATTTGACCGGACTCATAAGCGGAAGGGGACGGATGACTATGTTACCGAGAGTGCCCGCACGATTGCTGTAAGTCAAGCTTTAAATTATGAATTCAATTATGATATTAAAGTAATTTGTTTTCAATAATTTAATTTTAAATTATTTTACAGGAGACGTACGACAGGACGATGGCGGAGCGCTACACAGAGGGCACTCCCCAGCCAGATTTGGATGCGGACGCTTGGGTCGAGGCAGCGGGAGTGCCGAGGAAGGGTCGAGTGTACGGCTTTGGGGACAGCCTGGATACTCATCGAGTGTTGTCCTCATATGCCAGTTCGATCGCTTCTCCGGCATACGCGAGTTCATCTTCTGCGCCGCCCGTCAGTGGTGTAGAGGACATTAGAGGCATCATTCGGGAGGAGCTACGTACAGAGCTACAGACGCAGCGGGAAGAGCTACAGACGCAGTGGGTACAGCTACAGGCGCAGCAGGTATGATAGAGACGCAGCGGCTACAGCTACAGACGCAGTTCAGCGATATGGTTCAGCAGTTCATGTCAATAATGCAGGGAGTACGCCCCACACAGCCAGCAGCTCAGGTCAGTATTAGTATTAATTTCATATACTTAGGATTGGGCCGGGCGTCCAACACGACCGGGTGGGTTAAAGTAACGTGTAGAAACTGACGGAATCCAATTGGATCCCCGGATTGGGTTGGGCATTCAAAGGACCGATCTAAAAACACGGTCAACCATATATAAATGGTTAAACACGCAACCCGGGGGTCCAAAATCCCAAATAGGGATCGGATCGACGTGCCGTTTTCTCCGACACGACCGGGTGGGTTAAAGTGACGTGTAGGAAACTGACGGAATCCAATTTGGATCCCGGATTGGGTTGGGCATTCAAAGGACGGATCTAAAAACACCCAAGTATATATAAAAGGTTAAAACACACAACCGGGGGTCCAAAATCCCAAATAGGGATCGGATCGACGTGCCGTTTTCTCCGACACGACCGGGTGGGTTAAAGTGACGTGTAGAAACTGACGGAATCCAATTTGGATCTCCGGATTGGGTTGGACATTCAAAGGACGGATCTAAAAACATGGCCAAGCATATATAAATGGTCAAAACACGCAACCCGGGGGTCCAAAATCCCAAATAGCGATCGGATCGGCGTGCCGTTTTCTCCGACACGACCGGGTGGGTTAAAGTGACGTGTGGGAACTGACGGAATCCAATTTGGATCTCCGGATTGGGTTGGGCATTCAAAAGACGGATCTAAAAACACCCAAGTATATATAAAAGGTTAAAACACACAACCCGGGGGTCCAAAATCCCAAATAGGGATCGGATCGACGTGCCGTTTTCTCCGACACGACCGGGTGGGTTAAAGTGACGTGTAGAAACTGACGGAATCCAATTTGGATCTCCGGATTGGGTGGGCATTCAAAGGACGGATCTAAAAACACGGCCAAGCATATATAAATGGTCAAAACACGCAACCCGGGGGTCCAAAATCCCAAATAGCGATCGGATCGGCGTGCCGTTTTCTTCGACACGACCGGGTGGGTTAAAGTGACGTGTGGGAACTGACGGAATCCAATTTGGATCTCCGGATTGGGTTGGGCATTCAAAGACGGATCTAAAAACACCCAAGTATATATAAAAGGTTAAAACACACAACCCGGGGGTCCAAAATCCCAAATAGGGATCGGATCGACGTGCCGTTTCTCCGACACGACCGGGTGGGTTAAAGTGACGTGTAGAAACTGACGGAATCCAATTTGGATCTCCGGATTGGGTTGGGCATTCAAAGGACGGATCTAAAAACACGGCCAAACATATATAAATGGTTAAAACACGCAACCCGGGGGTCCAAAATCCCAAATAGCGATCGGATCGGCGTGCCGTTTTCTCCGACACGACCGGGTGGGTTAAAGTGACGTGTGGGAACTGACGGAATCCAATTTGGATCTCCGGATTGGGTTGGGCATTCAAAAGACGGATCTAAAAACACCTAAATATATATAAAAGGTTAAAACACACAACCGGGGGTCCAAAATCCAAATAGGGATCGGATCGACGTGCCGTTTTCTCCGACACGACCGGGTGGGTTAAAGTGACGTGTAGAAACTGACGGAATCCAATTTGGATCTCCGGATTGGGTTGGGCATTCAAAGGACGGATCTAAAAACACGGCCAAGCATATATAAATGGTCAAAACACGCAACCCGGGGGTCCAAAATCCAAATAGGGATCGGATCGGCGTGCCGTTTTCTCCGACACGACCGGGTGGGTTAAAGTGACGTGTGGGAACTGACGGAATCCAATTTGGATCTCCGGATTGGGTTGGGCATTCAAAAGACGGATCTAAAAACACCCAAGTATATAAAAGGTTAAAACACACAACCCGGGGGTCCAAAATACCAAATAGGGATCGGATCGACGTGCGTTTTCTCCACACACCGGGTGGGTTAAAGTGACGTGTAGAAACTGACGGAATCCAATTTGGATCTCCGGATTGGGTTGGGCATTCAAAGGACGGATCTAAAAACACGGCCAAGCATATATAAATGGTCAAAACACGCAACCCGGGGGTCCAAAATCCCAAATAGGATCGGATCGGCGTGCCATTTCTCCGACACGACCGGGTGGGTTAAAGTGACGTGGGGAACTGACGGAATCCAATTTGGATCTCCGGATTGGGTTGGGCATTCAAAAGACGGATCTAAAAACACCCAAGTATATAAAAGGTTAAAACACACAACCCGGGGGTCCAAAATCCCAAATAGGGATCGGATCGACGTGCCGTTTTCTCCGACACGACCGGGTGGGTTAAAGTGACGTGTAGAAACTGACGGAATCCAATTTGGATCCCGGATTGGGTTGGGCATTCAAAGGACGGATCTAAAAACACCCAAGTATATATAAAAGGTTAAAAACACACAACCCGGGGGTCCAAAATCCCAAATAGGGATCGGATCGACGTGCCGTTTTCTCCGACACGACCGGGTGGGTTAAAGTGACGTGTAGAAACTGACGGAATCCAATTTGGATCTCCGGATTGGGTTGGGCATTCAAAGGACGGATCTAAAAACACGGCCAAGCATATATAAATGGTCAAAACACGCAACCCGGGGGTCCAAAATCCCAAATAGGGATCGGATCGGCGTGCCGTTTTCTTCGACACGACCGGGTGGGTTAAAGTGACGTGTGGGAACTGACGGAATCCAATTTGGATCTCCGGATTGGGTTGGGCATTCAAAGACGGATCTAAAAAACACCCAAGTATATATAAAAGGTTAAAACACACAACCCGGGGGTCCAAAATCCCAAATAGGGATCGGATCGACGTGCCGTTTTCTCCGACACGACCGGGGGGTTAAAGTGACGTGTAGAAACTGACGGAATCCAATTTGGATCTCCGGATTGGGTTGGGCATTCAAAGGACGGATCTAAAAACACGGCCAAGCATATATAAATGGTTAAAACACGCAACCCGGGGGTCCAAAATCCCAAATAGGGATCGGATCGGCGTGCCGTTTTCTCCGACACGACCGGGTGGGTTAAAGTGACGTGTGGGAACTGACGGAATCCAATTTGGATCTCCGGATTGGGTGGGCATTCAAAGACGGATCTAAAAAACACCCAAATATATAAAAGGTTAAAACACACAACCGGGGGTCCAAAATCCAAATAGGGATCGGATCGACGTGCCGTTTTCTCCGACACGACCGGGTGGGTTAAAGTGACGTGTAGAAACTGACGGAATCCAATTTGGATCCCCGGATTGGGTTGGGCATTCAAAGGACGGATCTAAAAACACGGCCAAGCATATATAAATGGTCAAAACACGCAACCCGGGGGTCCAAAATCCAAATAGGGATCGGATCGGCGTGCCGTTTTCTCCGACACGACCGGGTGGGTTAAAGTGACGTGTAGGAACTGACGGAATCCAATTTGGATCTCCGGATTGGGTTGGGCATTCAAAAGACGGATCTAAAAACACCCAAGTATATATAAAAGGTTAAAACACACAACCCGGGGGTCCAAAATACCAAATAGGGATCGGATCGACGTGTCGTTTTCTCCAACACGACCGGGTGGGTTCAAGTGACGTGTAGAAACTGACGGAATCCAATTTGGATCTCCGGATTGGGTTGGGCATTCAAAGGACGGATCTAAAAACACGGCCAAGCATATATAAATGGTCAAAACACGCAACCCGGGGGTCCAAAATCCCAAATAGAGATCGGATCGGCGTGCCGTTTCTCCGACACGACCGGGTGGGTTAAAGTGACGTGTGGGAACTGAAGGAATCCAATTTGGATCTCCGGATTGGGTTGGGCATTCAAAAGACGGATCTAAAAACACCCAAGTATATATAAAAGGTTAAAACACACAACCGGGGGTCCAAAATCCCAAATAGGGATCGGATCGACGTGCCGTTTTCTCCGACACGACCGGGTGGGTTAAAGTGACGTGTAGAAACTGACGGAATCTAATTTGGATCCCCGGATTGGGTTGGGCATTCAAAGGACGGATCTAAAAACACCCAAGTATATATAAAAGGTTAAAACACACAACCCGGGTGTCCAAAATCCCAAATAGGGATCGGATCGACGTGCCGTTTTCTCGACACGACCGGGTGGGTTAAAGTGACGTGTAGAAACTGACGGAATCCAATTTGGATCTCCGGATTGGGTTGGGCATTCAAAGGACGGATCTAAAAACACGGCCAAGCATATATAAACGGTCAAAACACGCAACCCGGGGTTCCAAAATCCCAAATTGCGATCGGATCGGCGTGCCGTTTTCTCCGACACGACCGGGTGGGTTAAAGTGACATGTGGGAACTAACGGAATCCAATTTGGATCTCCGGATTAGGTTGGGCATTCAAAGACGGATCTAAAAACACCCAAGTATATATAAAAGGTTAAAACACAACCCGGGGGTCCAAAATCCCAAATAGGGATCGGATCGACGTGCCGTTTTCTCCGACACGACCGGGTGGGTTAAAGTGATGTGTAGAAACTGACGAAATCCAATTTGGATCCCCGGATTGGGTTGGGCATTCAAAGGACGGATCTAAAAACACCCAAGTATATATAAAAGGTTAATACACACAACCCGGGGGTCCAAAATCCCAAATAGGGATCGGATCGACGTGCCGTTTTCTCCGACACGACCGGGTGGGTTAAAGTGACGTGTAGAAACTGACGGAATCCAATTTGGATCCCCGGATTGGGTTGGGCATTCAAAGGACGGATCTAAAAACACCCAAGTATATATAAAAGGTTAAAACACACAACCCGGGGGTCCAAAATCCCAAATAGGGATCGGATCGACGTGCCGTTTTCTCCGACACGACCGGGTGGGTTAAAGTGACGTGTAGAAACTGACGGAATCCAATTTGGATCTCCGGATTGGGTTGGGCATTCAAAGGACGGATCTAAAAACACGGCCAAGCATATATAAATGGTCAAAACACGCAACCCGGGGGTCCAAAATCCCAAATAGCGATCGGATCGGCGTGCCGTTTTCTTCGACACGACCGGGTGGGTTAAAGTGACGTGTGGGAACTGACGGAATCCAATTTGGATCTCCGGATTGGGTTGGACATTCAAAAGACGGATCTAAAAACACCCAAGTATATATAAAAGGTTAAAACACACAACCCGGGGGTCCAAAATCCCAAATAGGGATCGGATCGACGTGTCGTTTTCCCCGACACGACCGGGTGGGTTAAAGTGACGTGTAGAAACTGACGGAATCCAATTTGGATCTCCGGATTGGGTTGGGCATTCAAAGGACGGATCTAAAAACACGGCCAAGCATATATAAATGGTTAAAACACGCAACCCGGGGGTCCAAAATCCCAAATAGCGATCGGATCGGCGTGCCGTTTTCTCCGACACGACCGGGTGGGTTAAAGTGACGTGTGGGAACTGACGGAATCCAATTTGGATCTCCGGATTGGGTTGGGCATTCAAAAGACGGATCTAAAAACACCCAAATATATATAAAAGGTTAAAACACACAACCCGGGGGTCCAAAATCTCAAATAGGGATCGGATCGACGTGCCGTTTTCTCCGACACGACCGGGTGGGTTAAAGTGACGTGTAGAAACTGACGGAATCCAATTTGGATCTCCGGATTGGGTTGGGCATTCAAAGGACGGATCTAAAAACACGGCCAAGCATATATAAATGGTCAAAACACGCAACCCGGGGGTCCAAAATCTCAAATAGCGATCGGATCGGCGTGCCGTTTTCTCCGACACGACCGGGTGGGTTAAAATGACGTATGGGAACTGACGGAATCCAATTTGGATCTCCGGATTGGGTTGGGCATTCAAAAGACGGATCTAAAAACACCCAAGTATATATAAAAGGTTAAAACACACAACCCGGGGGTCCAAAATACCAAATAGGGTTCGGATCGACGTGTCGTTTTCTCCAACACGACGGGGGTTAAAGTGACATGTAGAAACTGACGGAATCCAATTTGGATCTCCGGATTGGGTGGGCATTCAAAGGACGGATCTAAAAACACGGCCAAGCATATATAAATGGTCAAAACACGCAACCCGGGGTCCAAAATCCCAAATAGCGATCGGATCGGCGTGCCGTTTTCTCCGACACGACCGGGTGGGTTAAAGTGACGTGTGGGAACTGAAGGAATCCAATTTGGATCTCCGGATTGGGTTGGGCATTCAAAAGACGGATCTAAAAACACCCAAGTATATATAAAAGGTTAAAACACACAACCCGGGGGTCCAAAATCCCAAATAGGGATCGGATCGACGTGCCGTTTTCTCCGACACGACCGGGTGGGTTAAAGTGACGTGTAGAAACTGACGGAATCCAATTTGGATCCCCGGATTGGGTTGGGCATTCAAAGGACGGATCTAAAAACACCCAAGTATATAAAAGGTTAAAACACACACCCGGGGGTCCAAAATCCCAAATAGGGATCGGATCGACGTGCCGTTTTCTCCGACACGACCGGGTGGGTTAAAGTGACGTGTAGAAACTGACGGAATCCAATTTGGATCTCCGGATTGGGTTGGGCATTCAAAGGACGGATCTAAAAACACGGCCAAGCATATATAAACGGTCAAAACACGCAACCCGGGGTTCCAAAATCCCAAATTGCGATCGGATCGGCGTGCCGTTTTCTCCGACACGACCGGGTGGGTTAAAGTGACATGTGGGAACTGACGGAATCCAATTTGGATCTCCGGATTAGGTTGGGCATTCAAAAGACGGATCTAAAAACACCCAAGTATATATAAAAGGTTAAAACACACAACCCGGGGGTCCAAAATCCCAAATAGGGATCGGATCGACGTGCCGTTTTCTCCGACACGACCGGGTGGGTTAAAGTGATGTGTAGAAACTGACGAAATCCAATTTGGATCCCCGGATTGGGTTGGGCATTCAAAGGACGGATCTAAAAACACCCAAGTATATAAAAGGTTAATACACACAACCCGGGGGTCCAAAATCCCAAATAGGGATCGGATCGACGTGCCGTTTCTCCGACACGACCGGGTGGGTTAAAGTGACGTGTAGAAACTGACGGAATCCAATTTGGATCTCCGGATTGGGTTGGGCATTCAAAGGACGGATCTAAAAACACGGCCAAGCATATATAAATGGTCAAAACACGCAACCCGGGGGTCCAAAATCCCAAATAGGGATCGGATCGGCGTGCCGTTTTCTCCGACACGACCGGGTGGGTTAAAGTGACGTGTGGGAACTGACGGAATCCAATTTGGATCCCCGGATTGGGTCAGACGTTCAAAGGACGGATCTAAAAAAAACACCAAGTATATTTAAAGCGTTAAAACACAACCCGGTGGTCCAAAATCCCAAATAGGGATCGGATCGACGTGCCGTTTTCTCCGACACGACCGGTGGGTTAAAGTGTGTGGGAACTGACGGAATCCAATTTGGATCTCCGGATTGGGTTGGACATTCAAAGGACGGATCTAAAAACACCCAAGTATATATAAAAAGTTAAAACACACAACCCGGGGGTCCAAAATCCCAAATAGGGATCGGATCGACGTGCCGTTTTCTCCGACACGACCAGGTGGGTTAAAGTGACGTGTAGAAACTGACTGAATCCAATTTGGATCCCCGGATTGGGTTGGGCATTCAAAGGACGGATCTAAAAACACCCAAGAAAATGATGGATCTAAAAATATTATTGTATTAAGTTTGAGAAATTATCACATGTTTTAAATTTCATTTTTGAAAATATGTATTTCTTTTATTATTATTAATGTTTCTCATTTTAATTTGTTTTAATATAGGATCCAGCTCCAGACGATGACGAGGCAGGGACAGCAGACGATCCAGCAGATCTATGTTGATTTTTGTATTCATTATGCTATATGGTTTATTTATTGTATCTTATGATTTTATGTTGATTGTTAGTATTTGTTAAATTTATGAATATTGTAGCAGGTTTGACATTGTAGCAATGTATTTTATTTGTTTATTTAAAAAAAATATTTGTATTTCCGACGGATTTTCCGACGGCTACGATTCCGTCGGAAAGTATAAATTACCGACGGAAAAATACCGTCGGTAATGCCGTCGGACAATACTGACGGATTGGCCGACGGATAAGCATCCGTCGGAACTGATAAATTACCGACGGCAAAATACCGTCGGCAAGTCCGTCGGAAAATACTGACGGATTGGCCGACGGATAAGTATCCGTCGGAACATATACATTACCGACGGTTAAAGACCGTCGGTACTTCGGTCGGCAAATGCTGACGCCTTTACCGACGGATGAAATCAGTCGGAGGTTTCGACCGAATTCCGACGGAATTTTCATCCGTCGGAAAGTTCTGACCAATCATTTCCGACGGAAGGTTTCCAACGAGTGTTGGACGGAAAGCGGTCGGAAGGCGCCTTTTCTGACGGAATACCGACGGATTTCCGACGGATTCAGTCCGTCGGTAATCCCGCTTTTTCTTGTTGTGATAGATAGTATGGGGAGTCAATCTCATGCTTAGCCATTTTCCCATTATGTATACCGTGTTAGTTTTACTTTCATGAAATCAAAGGATTAAGTAGGATTTTATCATCATCAAAACAATAGGAAAGGGGCTTTTAGGATATGTTAGTATGCACATGTACACAACAATTCTCCTGCTTTTTGTTGATGACAAAATCTCACATATTCAAAATGATATTAACAATACTTTATACAAACAAATTCATGAGTATCAATAAAAAAATAAGTTATGTATAAATTGAATTACTTGATTCTCTCTCTTAATGAATGATTCCCCTAATTCTTTTCTTATTTTCTGATATGTTCTTTTTCTCTAAATTTTCTCAAAATATTCTCCCTCTTTTTGTCATTAACAGAAAAGGAGACAAAGAGATAGACATAAAAAATGGCGGAAACTAGTAATATATTGAAAAGATGATGTAATATTCAAGAGGAGCTAGGAAGATAGAGAGTAGGAGGGATTTGATCAAAGAAGGGTTGGAGAAGATTCCAGAGCTTCTTCTCATTATCTTCAAAGTTGTGCTCGATGAAAGAACTATCAATGTTGTAAGAGGGTCCAATAAATGGTAGCTTCCTATAGGACTTAATGTGCCAGCGATTGTACCATTTGAGCTTCTCATGATATACTGCAATCGACAAGGTCTGTCTTTGTGGAGTGAACTGTCTATGAGCTACCTTCTTCAGAAAATCATGTATTGTAATATTCCAATGCAACCCTTTGGAGTATGCCTCTGCCTTGGCTTGTAGTAGACTTGATATCTGTCACATCCTAGCAAAACTACATTTACCGAACTTGACAGATAATATACATAACGGGTAATACATATTTCGTTCATATCAAGTAGGTTTGCGGAATTATTACATGATGTTCCTCATCATAGTCTGAATGAGGATCCAACAAAAGTACTTGTAAACTTATTACATTCTCATTTATAACTATAAAGAAAGCAAGGATAACTGCACGACACTGCTTGATATAGGTGGTCCTCTCAGCACACAATTCCCCCTTAAGCAGTTCCTCCATCTTGTTCACCTGAAATATTGAATTGAATGAGCTAACTAGCCCAGTAGGATTCAACATTTCTAAAAGGATTCAAATAGACAAATATTCAAGATAGAGCAAGTAAGGATCACTAGCAGGATGTGTTCCAAGAATGGAAGCACAAGTTTATTCGATATCATGTATTCAACAAGTATAAAGTTGGAAATAGAATCAATAACTCAGGATGATTTTAGAATTCCAAATTAGATACAATATCACACACTCAAGCATGATATGATGACCAAGCAATCACGAGTTGATGCATGCCAACATCCACGACGTCCTTATCGCCCCCGCGCGGCCACTGACGAATTCAGGTGCTCTCCCCAGGACTGAACCAGCCCTTATTTGCCAGGCATTTTTCTCGAATGAGTTCCAAGACTCACATGTGTCATCATCACACACTTATCCTTGTAATGAATCAAGGTACACAAGGATACACTCATGAATCACACACAAGAATCAAGGAACTATGTTCCTTCACTAGTTCAGAATTTTCGAATCTTCACAAGAACAATTTTGTTCGGAACTTTGAAGAAATTACTCATGATGAAATGAAAGGTTCACAACTGAGTTTAGTAGGTAAAACCACAAGGATTCATTCAAAGTTTACACATAAGAGTGAAGAAACTATGTTTTCTTACTGATTTCAAGATTGGTAACTTTTCGAGGTCCATGTTGTTCGGAACTTCGGAGAAATAACTCTTGGTACAAAGAAGGGTACATGACTGGTTTAAATGGTTGTTTTGGTAGTAAAATACATAATCTAAAGGTATACTAACAAGTAGAACAAAAGAGTATGATTTTCATGAAAGAACGGGGTCAAAACAAGGCTAGAAACAAGGTTTGGTCATGATCTGTCGACAGGCCTTGGTCTGCTGTCGACAGGGGCTGCACTGCCAGAGCTGGGTTTTCAGCTCTGTGTGTATCTGTCGACAGCTAGCATGGATCTGTCGACAGATGCACTCAGGCTGAAAGTTCTGGGTTCTGGCCAGGGGTTCCTGTCGACAGGCAGACCTTCGTCTGTCGACAGAGGCTATGTAAATGGTCTGAAAGCTATTCCGTTTGACCTCCAAAGGTTCTATAAAGTTACTCTAATGATCCTAACATGAATAAGACTCTAAACAAGTGTGATTTCAGATATAGAACTCATGAAAACATGATCTGAAAACTGAAGATCATGGGACTTAATTTACAAGGGTGTTCTAGCTAAAAGTGAACTCAAAGAGGATAATGGGAGTACTACTTCTTAGAACTCTTTTCTCCTCATCTATCTATGTGAGTCTTATATGAATTGAACCAACTAATGAGTCTTTTCATACCTCAACACATTAAGTTAGCTAAAAGTAGAAAATCATTGGGGTTCTATCTAATCTACACAATAGAAGAAACACTCTAATTTGTGTTGAATGGTTTGAAGATAACAAGATGTAGATACTTATGACTTGTGGATCAGCTAAAAACATGATGACATGTTGA
The DNA here is from genome assembly GCA_014218235.1 of Colocasia esculenta. Lineage (NCBI taxonomy): Eukaryota > Viridiplantae > Streptophyta > Magnoliopsida > Alismatales > Araceae > Colocasia > Colocasia esculenta. The sequence continues at coordinate 73,377,476 of CM024757.1, forward strand.
TTTCCTATCATGAACATGATTTCTAAACCTTGGTAACAATAGGATCAATATCAAGTTTCCAGATTTCACAAATGTCTGGATTTTCACATTGGACTTAGATTTCTTCATGCCACTACCCAGAGAATCCAAGGGAGGTGGTAGAAGAAATTGGAAAGATCAAGAGGAGAATCCTACCTCGTTGAAGTGAGAGTGAGATCCTTGGCTTCAGAAATCCACAGAAATATAAGGAAGCAGAGCACACTTGCACAAAGAAGAAGTTCCACAGCAATCCACCCCAAGGAGATGAACCAGAACAACCGTTGAAGCTTCCTCAAAGAGAATTGATAGCTCAATTCACTAGAATGGCAGTGGAAGTGGAGAAACTTCTGATGTAGCACACTCACACCAGTTAGAAGAGAGAAAAGGGGTGTGTACGATGGTGATGGAGGGTTTTTATAGAACCAAACCGGTTACATGCACATGAACACGTAGGGGGGGTAGGTGTTAAGGTAAGAATCCTTTTTACCTCACTTGGACACCTAGCCCATGCAAGATGAGAGAGTTACACATGGTAACTGAGGTGTTACCATGTTTCCTCAAGTGTTGTCTTCATCTAGAGCCTCCACGTACCCTTATACAATTAACCCAGAAAAGTCATTCCGTAAATCCTAAGTAATTCAGCTGGTCCACTAAGGTTGATGTAAACATACTCAAATGATATCCATTAATCATGAAATTTTAACCATACATTAATATGATGGTTTTACTAATTGTGATGATTTTTAATAAATTTTTAGATTTTATTTTGCAATAGGTGAAAAATCACCCGAAAAATGGTCGCGTCGATTGTACGTTGAAATCCGTACGTCGAAAAATTCATGTAATTACATATTAAATTTCTTCACATTTTTCTGGAAATTATGATGTTCTCGGATTTTTATTTTGACGCCGTTTTCCAGAATCGCTCTGTGGAGGCACGCATTTCGATGCGCGTCACTGGGGTAATGTTCATTACCACCAGTCATACTTACACGTCAATTATTTCAATTTATAGATAACATTAATGTATTATAACTTAATTATCCTTGTTTTGGAATAAATAACTAGTAATATTTGGGGTATTAAATCTACGGACCCATTTCAGCTCAATAGATTTGCTCAGAACATCATAATCCTTACGCATAAACTAATATGGATGAAGCTTACCCTTCTTGCATTCCTTAGCTTCTTCCGATACCTTTGCACCCATTGTTCTGTTGGGAACCGATCAGACTCTACAAAACAATCTTGAAACTGCATAAGAAATTGTATAGACTTGGAAATTTGGAGTAGGGCAAACCTATGGAAGATGAGATGTTTCCATGTTTCACTTGATATCTAACTGATAATCTAACATGTCTGTCTAACATAATCCTGATAAATTTAGGTCTGGGTGCCACTGCCCCTATAAGACTTGGGTACAAATTTGAGGGCAACCCAATACTCATTGACGGAGTGATAGTCCTCTACCCATTCAATAACATAAACCACTGACCCATGCTTGTGTCTGACAAATTTAGCTTAAATATTTTTGTATTGAATGACCTCATTCTGGTGAAGATATTCTGGTATTGCGTGAGAGATTTACCAAACAGGTCATAAAATCATAAATTCTGATGGTTCTTGACACTGAGTGGTACTAGTTTATCCTTGTTTGCTTCTTTGAACTTCTTAGTTTCACTAGGGTAGACTCTGAGAAATTCTTCAGTAATGAGAGCATTATGTGTAGATACTAAAATTTTCTTAATTCTTAGTAGAATAGAAAGCCAATCTTCAAACTTATATCTAGGCATATGCATTTTCAAAAAGGTCTTGATCTTTAAGAATTCATCAAACAATGCAAAGTAATTTTTGGAATGATGAATAAATGCATATTAGAATGGAGAGTAATTTCTTTCTCTAACAATCCTTTTTCCTGTTGACCAGGTTGCAAGCCCAGAGGGGGTGGGGGGTGAATGGATTGTTAAATTGTTTTTTGAAATATCTGTCAAAAAATAAACTAAAACACAAAATGTAGAGGTTTGAGTTAGTAAGAAGCAGAAAGAGCAATCACACACATGTAAGAGGATTTTTATCCTGGTTCGAACCTCCTCTTAGCAGGAGTCCTACATCCAGTCCCCAAGAAACTACTTGGGATTTCACTAACAAAGGTATAGTCTTCCTCAAGGACACCTACACATTCAGCACACACTAGCCTTCTCTTGAATCCACAAAGAGGTAGTGAACCACTTGTAGCAACAGGTCTTCCCTTCTACCAAGGGGAACAATAGCTTGCTCAATAAGCCTTCTCTTCACACATAAAGAGTTACAAACCTATAAGAATGATTTTACAAAAAGCTCCTAGACCAAGCTTACATAAACAATTAAGAGTTTGATCTGAGGCACAGTCTGAGGGTACACAAAGGATACAAGGAAGAACAACCTTCTTAGACTATTATAGATTCTCTCCAAAGAAAGTGAATTGAAGCTTCAAGGAGAGTAAGCATTTTGGAGCGCATTGGCCAGCTTGAACACCAGATGATTCTTTCGCTCGCTATCTAGCTATCTAACACTTGTTTCTTGCTTTTAGTTTTTGCTCCAATGGATCGCTTGATAATCTCTCTTATCTTTTCACAATGTAAGTGTGCTCCTATTTATCTTCCTTTTAAAAAAGTGTTTATTGAGATGTCTTTTGAATCTCTTTCTTGATGCTCATTTCCACACAGTCGTAGCAGGTCCAACGTTGTAAGAACATGTGGCTACCGGCAACCTGCATGCATTAAATGGCTAGATATGGAGAGAGAATGTCGAGATATTATAACTGTAAGTCAACATCTTGTCAGAGAATTGGTATACGAGGTACTGTAAGATGATGTACAAAAATAGGTATATCCATTCTATCACCATTTAAAACATTAGAAGACTTATCATGCAAATGGTAAACAATAAAGGTGTATGGGAACTATGCCCAATATTTGACTAAACAAAAGAGATATAGAGATGTGTGTTGGAAAGATAAACTTGATGGTGGGAGATTTGAAATACTCATGTGAGAATATATGACTTTAAGCTTAAGAATGATTTGCATGAGAAATACACAATTATACGAGATTAGACATAGTGAAATCAATTGTTATAGCACTTGGGTAATTGACGCTTGTTTATATAAATAAAATATTGCGAGTCAAAGTCTCACTAGAAAGGTAATCGATGCATGCATAGTCAACCAAGGAGATTTGCAAGGCAATTGTAAAGATCAAGGTCTGCAATAATGTTTCTTGAACAATTGATAGAATATAAAGGACAATCAATATTTCTTAAAGACAATCGATATAATGAAGACAATTGATATAAGTTCTTAATGACAATCGATAAGGTAGAGACAATCGACATGCTAAAGACAATTGATATGAATTCTTTAAGATAATCGATATGATAAAGACAATCGATATGAGCTCTTAAAGACAATTGATAAGATAGAGACAATCGATATGATAAAGGCAATCAATATGAATTCTTAAAGACAATCAATATGATGAAGACAATTGATATGATAAAGCTAATCGATATGAGCTCTTAAAGACAATCGATAAGATAGAGAGAATCGATATGACAAAGACAATCGATATGAATTATTAAAGACAATCTATATGAGCTCTTAAAGACAATTGATATGGAACTTGTATTCTAATCAATATGAGATGTTCAGTAATTTTTAAGTTCAGGAACATCAATCAAAATCATATTATAACAGTAATCGATATGGACATGCTTAGCAATTGTTAAATTTAAAACAGTAATCGATATGGACATGCTTAGCAATTGTTAAATTTAAAACAGTAATCAATATACTTTTATAATAGTAATCGATATGAACTTAGAATAGTTGCAACTTTGATTAAAGGGGTTTTGAGTAATTCTAAAGACTTACCAGAGTGCCCCTTAAGAAGCGAAATTGTTCTTATGTCTTGTTGACAATCTTCATGAGAAAAAATAGTTAAAAATAATTATTAAATATTTTTCAAAATTTTGTTGTCACCAAAAGTAGTGAACACATGGGGATGAATGGTTCAACAATATCCTCCTTTTTGGTGATGACAAAATCGTAAAAACATTTAAAACTATTATTGACAACAAGAGATATAGAAAGAAATATAATTCAGAGTATGTTCTCCCCCTTTTTATCAGTTACCAAAAAGAATAGTGAAACAGAGAACTAGAAAAGATAAATGGAGACCAAGGGAATGAGATGTTATTGAATAAGTTCAGAAGTAGAAGGCTGAAGACGGTAAAGATGCATAGTGATCTATCAATGGCCAGGCTTTAACTTCTTGCTTCTCAAAATAGTGAGTGAATAAATCCCTACTGATGTCATAAGTTGGCCCATAGAAGCTTTGAAGCATTGGATGTGATTCCGTCTCTGAGTCTATAGAAACTGTTGATATTCTAAAGCATCTATATAAAATCTATAGAATCTGGAGCTTCCAAAGCTTACATGCTTGACGAACTAATCAATAGTGAACGGGTAGTTAATGTTGTGCACTAACATGTCGTTTCTTAAAGCAATATAAAGCTTGTATCTTTCAACCTAGACAAGAAATGGATCATTCACCAGATTAATAGAGTTGAGATCCATAAATTGTTGTGGTGACAAATTGGGTTGATGAGCTAGACTCTGAGTTTTATTAAACTGCTCAAGCTGAAGGGCAGCATTGGTATAGACTTTTATCCACTCAAAAGGAAAAAGTCTTTTAGATTCTGCTAATAGGGGTGTCAAAAACTCTGATTTGATAAATCTCTTGTGATACTCTTGAAAAAGTAATCTCTTGAAATCCAATGACAAACCTTTCTACACATGTATTCTTGCCTTTACCCTGGCATATCGGTCAAATATGGTTGCTCCAAGAGGTGAATCCATCATAAGGAAGTGAATATCTGGGAGTTGTTTACCCTTGGAAGTTGAATAGTAGCAAAATCTAAAGATAATTCAGAACTATGCTTATTTGCCCTCCAAAGATCATCTAACACTAGCCTGAACTGAGCTGGTTTGAACCTCTGGTAGACCATGAATATAGCAGTAGTCATTGTACTATTGGAGCTGCCTTAAGAATTGAAGTTCTTTCTGAATTTTTGGCCCCCATTTTGCATTGTGGGTTCTTACAAACCAGTCAGAAAAAGTGAATTTCTGATCCCCTATAGTGCATCTTGTATTCTTCTCAATCTAAACTTTTGGTAGAGAGCCTTGTTGGACCTTGCCAATTGAAGTTCTGTCTTGGATTCAGCCAATGAAAGAATCTTGCTTGCTTTAGATTTGAGCACATGAGATAGGGGAAGAATCAGTGCAAGATATTCTAACAAATTCAAACTAAGTAATCCAAAGACTGTAGAAAATGTATACTTCTCAATATACTCTTTATAAATCGACAATCTTATATAGGTAACTTCCAATGCAAACTAGAGGGGAGGATACATCTGAGAGGAACGCTGCTCTACTGATTCCCTTGTTATCCTTCTATGCTTGGGAGTTGGAGATGAAGAGAACAGGGAGCCTCTTCTGTGTACATGTGTGACAACAAACAATACTACCTTAAGAATCTCCTCCTCAAACTCATCCTTAATGTCCTGAATAGCTAGGTCACACAAGCGCTAGTTGGAATAATGGTGATGCAGGAGGGTGGAGTAAGTGGATGAATGGAAGAGAAGGTAGGTACATAAGGTTGTTGTGTTGAAGGTCCAGATGAGAAGTCTCTATGGGAGGAGGATGTATAAGCTGGATCTTCAATGTTTTGGGGTTCTACAAATGGCTCAGAGGGAAAGGGAGTGGAGGAAGTGGGTAAAGAAGTATCTACTAGTAGGTTTACTGGAGATGTAGGTCTTGGGGATGAAGAGGGTTCAACAATAAAAGGTGCTAGAGAGGAAATGGGTTTATGGATAGGCTGTTTGGAAGGTTCAAAAGGAGTAGTAGTGGAGGGATCTACCTGAGAGGATGGATCTGATGTCTGTGCCAGTTGATCCACAGTTGAGACCTCTTCCTATAAATTTGCAGTACCAAGCTCCTTAAGGTATTGCTGCTTTCCTTCCACTGATGGCCCTGATGGTCTAACTTCCTCTTCTTGCACAGATGGCTCTAGAGGCCCAGCCTCTTCTTCTCTGACATTATGTGCATATGCTGGCATTGCTGACATTTATGGCATTTGAGGCACTTCATCATCATTCATTTCCTTTTCAATTTCCTCTCCATGGCCACTAGCTATATCTGCTGATACATTATGCTATTCAACAGAATATGGAGGCCTTTCTTCCCTAGGAGAAACAACATTTGTTTTGTCCTAAGCAGAGGAAATTAGGTGAGTTCTCACTAAATGTGTGAGTTCAGTCACCACATTCCACAGGCTACCCAATTCTGCCCCCATGTCTTTAATCTCCTGTTGTACTTCACAAAGAATTACCCCTTAAGCATCTAGTCGTTCATTTACTGGCTCAAGGTGGACACAAACCTTCCGATTTTGCTTTCCATAAGGGGCCTTCTTCTGAGGGGACTCCATGATGGCTTCTAGTACTTGAGCAACTTTTGTAATAGGAGCTTCATCAAATTCAGTATCATCTACAAGTCCTATAATAGGGATCTGCCCCATGGTATCTCTGTGCCTTCAACTTCTTCATCTGAGTTTTCCATTTGAGCAACATCCTGGAAAACTCCCTCAATTTCCCCCTCAACAACAGCTTCTTTTGACTGAATATTTTTAGCTGCATCTACTGTCAACTCAGTAACTTCAGGTTGTTCATTAGTACCCACTGGTTCTATATATTTTGGGGGTATGTTCTCAATTTGACTGACAACTTGAGTGGGTGTTGATCCTTCATCTTCACCAGCACCTGCTGCCTCTTCTTCTTGGGCTATCACAAGGATGGGCTCTCTTATAGCCATAGACCCCTTGAACCACCCTTCACCTATGAAGGTGAACCCACTCTTCCTGTGATTTCTAGCAATGATTGGTCTGCCCATTTTCTCTATGATTTCCCTTCCATGTCTACTCTAAAATGTTTGTAAATCACTGTGAGTAGATGAGAGTATGGAAGTGGAAGTTCCATCTTATTCTTGGTATTCCAAATCAGTGTTGCATTAGCCTTCATCTTTTTAAAAATAAGATGGACCATATTTACAACTTGATTATGCATAGCCCAAAACATAACGTTTGTATCCCCTTGAGTGCATTGTGAGAAGCTAGCTCCACGTGGTACCAGTATCTGACAGACAACAAAATGCAGCAATCTATTGAAGGCAGTGAACTAGTTGATGTCTAACTTACCATCTTTCAACTTGTACTCTTTTCCAACTATGTCAAGTCCTTTACATTGATATCCATAGAGTCGACATAAGTGAGCCCTTCCTTTGAACAACCGAAAAGGTCGACTAGAAGATCAAAGGTAATTTTGATGCATTTACCTTTTACGGAAGACACTAGTGAGTTGCCATCTTCTGCTCATAGACAAGTATAGAAAGTTTTAACCATGTGAGGGTAACTTATCTCTGACACTATGCATAGACCGGTCCACTTCATCTTCTCCAAAGTTTCCACAATCTTTGACATGCCATACTTGTTCAACTCTGCCACGTCTACTGCTTTATTTCCACATATCTTTGTCTTCACTGATTGGAACCTCTGAAATTGCTATGTTGTGAAGAACTCTACACTGTAGGCCTTTGAAGAGTTGGAACTAGCCGTAGCGGCTATGGAATCTGAAAAAGCTTGAATCTTTGGCACTGTAGGAAGTAGAAGAACAAAACCCCTCAAAAAATTTGAGAAAAGAAGGTTGGGGATTTAGAGACAAAGGGAAATGGGATTTCATGGGCTCTGAAATGAAAGAGGGTTTTTCTAGAAGTTGAGAGTTAAAAGGGCGCAAAGAGAGAAGTGAGTCGATGTTATATAAAAGTGGATAGGTGACAGTCGTAGTTAGCAGTCAATGTATTGATTGCAGAAAAAGACAAAATAAAATATTGATTACTAAAGAACTTAGTCAACACGACTATCGATTGCTTAGGAAAACGTATCGATTGGTGATGAGGATATTGATTGCAGTAAAGTAAGAAACCAATTGAAGATAAATAGCAAGTAGAGATAGTGTAAGAGAGATCCATTATGACACCAAGGGTTTGAATCAATTATAAATTTGAAAATTTTGATATATACAGTTATATGCAAACATATCTGTAATCACGGGGATTGTGCCCCCCCTCAACACAAACATGTACTAAAACTAGTAGTATAGAAAGTAGGAATGTGATCGCCACCTAGTAAGTTGCCTAACGAGTAGAAAATGACACGGGCTAACTTAACTAGGAAATGGAAAGAGAAAGAAGGCGGAACTGGTGTCGCGGCAGTCTTACCTACCGCGACGACGCTGGTAACGCGTCGCTGCAGCCTGACGCGTCTCTTGTCGCGTCGTCCTCCACTGTCGCGTTCTCTGTGTGCGGGAGATGTCGTGTGTGGACCTTCTTCCCGTCCTCCAGCCGGCTGGAGAACAAGAGCTCCTCGTGGAAAAGCTTGGGTGCCTGCCAAAACAAAGAAGAAACAAGAAAAAGCCCTATTAGAACATATTAAGCGTAGTATCTATTCTAAAAATGAGAAGAAATGGGCAATCATGGTAGGAGCGCACTTGGGGTGGTTTTAAACCCCTTTGGGTTTGTGAAAAACGTGGGTATGTGGTGAGTGTGATCTAACTAGAAACAATATAAAAATGCATGTAGAAATGAAGGTGGAAGAGAAGGGGAGAAGATGAGTCCCATTAGGGCGACTCCTTGGCGTGGATGCAGTCCCAATGAGTGTGCAAAAGCTTCAGGAAGTAGCAGGAGTCGTCCTTCTCACGTTCCATGCTCCATAAATGGTGAAATGAGGGTGTTTTGGTGGAGGGGAATGTGAAGGACATGGTGGAGATAGGTGGCTGCGAGGCTAAGTGTTGGTGAGTGGAGATTTCGGCAGCCCTTCGGGGTGAAAAATGGGGCTCCCCCATCCATGAGGAGAGGGCCTTGCTTATATAGATTTTTGAGAGAGAAAATCCCCTTAAAATGATTAATAATCCAAATGAGAGATAAATCCCATTAAAATTCGTGTGAGAGAGTCCTATAGGCCTTCTAAAGAGTCCCCTAGCCCCAAACCTCGCCCAAGGGGTTCAGATATTACTTGGAGATAAAGATAGACCCATGGGAGGATAAATATGAGGTGGTTGCGGAGGCCTGCATGCGCAGCTGCAATCGCGGCGTATCGTAGGGCCGCAACCATGGAGATGCGACGGGGCGGGGCGACGCGACAGTATGCCCACGTGCATGAGTATGCATGGACTGTCGCGGCGGCTTGCATCGACGCGACACTGAGATGCGGCGCTATGATACGACGCGTCAATGAGGTCAGTTATCTGAATTATCAGCTAATCATGTGAAGGAATAATGGTTATTTTAAGCCTAAGGATTCTCTCAAAGTGATAATGGGCGGGATTTCAAGGCAACTTGAGTTGTTAATGGGCTCAAAACAAGGATAATGATGGGCTCAAGGTGAGTGACCAACTAGGGGCTCACTAAGATAACAAGAAATATGGTTCAACTCATTAGTCAGAATTGGGTGTCTACAGATTGCCCCTCCTTGGCTTCCACTTTGCAAGGAAACGAAGCGGAAATGGAGTGGAGGTGTCACGAAGTGACGGCGAAACAGAAATGATGCGGAGTGGACTGAAAAGTGTGAGCCAAGGTAAAGAGACACCCAATGTAACCAACAAGCAATTGGAATCTTTGTGAAAGCCCCGAGTTAGCTGCTCGAGCAGAATGCAAAGAAAAGCACAAGTCTGGACGAGAAGGAGAAAAGAAGAGGATGATCAACCCCTCGATTGAGAGGTACCCTAGCTGATTGGCTTGCAAGTTTCGTTTTGGAGGGACATGTGCGTGCTAGGCAGGTAACTCATGACTCTGTCTTGGGAGCGGTTCGCAACCAAAACGGATTAAAGGAATAGGACGAAAATTGGATAGAGAGTCCAGACAGGGAAATTCTTGTCAAACTGACGGGAACAACTATCTCGGAGGCAAATCTTCCGATTCGGAATGGAATTGGATTTCTTTGTTTGGAATATGAAGGATGATTGGGCACTCAACAAGGGCTCATCAATAGTCAAGAATGAGTTATGAAAGCTCAAAGACCTATATGATGCATGCTGGGCTAAAAGAAAATAAATCATTAAAACAAATGCAAAGAAAAGGAGATAATAGAAAATACATCAAGGATAATAATGTTAAGCCAAATAAGAACGGGTCAAGAGACTACCACAACCGTAGTGCAGGCCTGAATCCATCGTCCCCGAGCTTACCCAACTTAACGGCCTATCCAACGATCAACAATGCGCACCTAGATTATCACTGTTTTTGGTAAAGGGGAACTCAAATCCCAGAGCACATTGAGAACCAGCCGGTCCTTCACATGATATAATAGCTAGATTACCATATAATAATACAGAGGAGTAAGGGAAGAAATGCTTACTTGACTTACCTGTGACGACCTCTTTTCCTTTTTCTGATTTTTTGATTTTTTTTTTTGACAATAAATAGACATAATAAGCGCGAAACGACAATATATACACAAACATAATCAAACAAACAAATATACTAAGCACAAACATAGGAATAACACAACAGATAGAGAGGCGACGACCTAGGTGACCGCGACATGGTCGCGGCGCCCCGCCATGTCGCAACTTGGTCGCGTCATATCGCGGCATCGCGACTCGGCCCGAGCCCTGAAAACACAGAAGACTCAAGTTTATCTCTATCCTAGGACTTCTAGATTACCACTAGGACTCCTAAACCTCTTCTAATCTTATCCTAACACCTAGAGATGGGATTAGACTGGGTTTGCATCTACCTAAGCTCTATAAAAGGAGGGATTGGGAGGCTAATCCCGCAGCTAAACCCCTGCTTCACCTATTCTTCAGCTTTCTCTCTCCTGCAGCCATGAAGAGAAGCTTTTCTGCTTTCTAGAAGGACATCCCACCATATGCCGGACCAAAGGCGGCCCGTGAGTCACACACGGATCTCCAGCGACTCTCCTCCATCCCGGGGCACATATGCACGTGCCCGGAGCTTCAAGTAAGCATCTTTCTCTTTTTCCAAAATTTGCATTTCTGCTCTGTTTTCCCCTGTTTTTCCTTCTTTCTTCACTCCATTCTTCCTCTCAACCTTCTTCTTCTATCTCTTCTCATATCTTACCTGGGCAGAGGAGGTTTTGCAGGGTGCCCTGGTTAATGCCCATGCTTGAATTACTGCCGCCCGCGTCAATCCAGCAATTGAAGGAGTGGGGACTATCCACAGTGCTCGTCCTCACCAAGAAATATGACAAAATCGTGCACGTGTGGGATAGTGTCACAGCGCTCGTGGAACTGTGGCATCCGCAGACACATACATTTGTCTTCCCCACGTTCGAGGCCACCATCTTACTGGAGGAGCTGGAGATAATGCTCGGCCTCCCACGGTAGCAGAAGGGCGAGGAGCTTGCGATCTCATACACTGTGGCGCTGATCAATTCGTGGAGCATCCTTGCCGAAATCACCATGAAAAAGACGGACTTGCACTCTATGACCAGCGGGATGCACGTTCATCTCCTCCCCATTGCGTAGTGGATCATCTCTCAATGCAAGCGCAAGACCGGGAACCACACGACCATTGCTAAGGCGGCCGCAATCTGCATTTGTGGGGTCATCCTTTTCCCAGCGATGGACGGTGCCATCTCTTTCTCCAATCTCAGCATCATCGCCTCAATTTCAGAAGGTATGAGTATCGGCCAGGCGGTCTTGGGATATCTTTATGCTGGGTTGACTTCTGCAGCTACTGGGGTCCCTTCTACGGCTCGGTCATCGCCCTCGAGCTTTGGATGGGTATGCACATACAGTTTCGGGCGATGGAGAATTTGGCAACGGAGTGCAAGACAATGCTTCATCATCCATTGGCATTCGTGGGCGGGCCTCTCCACATGAGCACTAAGGCGTGGTGTAAAACTACTCAATTGAAAGGACTGAAGGCATAGCGCGACTACTTCAAAAGGATGACTGTGGCCGAATTTGAAATGCGCCCGCGTTTCTTGCACAACCGGATGATCCATCTTCCTCAGTGCACTGGACTGGCCTTGCGACTGCTGGGCAATGAAGCGCTGGTTCTCTACAACCCAGACCGGTGCTACCTCTAATGCGGTGCGGCTCACACGGTTGTTCCTCTCTTGTCACATTACCCGCCCGTTCAGGAGAGGAAGAGGGGTGACGAGCAGGACGAGCGCGACGTGCGTAGCGCCATTGTCCATTAGGAAGGATGTGCATTGGGTCTCCTTCAAGCTGAAGTAGTGGAAGATGAGGACGTGACCGAGGAATACCTTGAAGCACTGAAGAAGATTCAGCCGGCAGTGGGGGTTATTTGAGAATTGATTGGATTGATTGATTGTAGGGAGGACATCAGATGGTAGTTAGGGCAGAATTTTGGCATTCAATTGATTGTAGGAAAGAATTAGTGAATGTATATACTTGATGAATGAATAAAATAGAATTTTCTTGCATGCGTAATGGGCTCTATTTATGTCGCGACAACCCTTAGGACCGCCTTCAGAACGCGTCAAGGCGGGCAGTCGCGACCATGTCGCGGCCACCCTAATCGACGCGACATAGACGCGACCTCCCGTAATGACGCGACTCGAACCGAGCAATTTAAAATGCAAAAGGACGCCTTCCTCTTCCCCTTTCCTTGCTTTCAAGCATCCCAAACCTCCAACCTTCGAATTTTCCAATCCCCCTTTGCAATCTTTGCTCCTTTTCTTGCATTCTCTCCTCAAATTCAACCTAACCATCCCAAAAGAGTCATGGAAGGAGGAAACACCGGCGAAGGATCCTCACGGACGAAACACCACGCGGAGCGGCGGAGCTCCCGGCGCCGGGCGGAGGCGCCCCCGGTCGAGGAGGTGGAGATGGACGTCGAGATGGAGGAGGAGGAAGAGGTGGAGGCCCCCGCCGTCGATGTGGAAGAGGCGAGGAAGGAGAAGGCAAAGGCGATGAAATCGGTAGGTAAATCCGACCTTAAGCCTTGAATGGATGTGTAGGAATAGTAGACGGAGCCTCTAGAGGGCGGATGTAGGGCGTGACGCCCATGGGAAACGGACTCAGACGAGGGAGGCTCTAGCCGGTCCGGTCCTGAGAACACGTCAGCGTGACCCGTCGCGACAGGTTATCGCGACGATCATGGGCGCCGCGACCATGTCGCGGCGATGCATGTCGACGTGACCTTATCGCGGCCTAGAAAGGTGACGTGATAAGGTCACAGTGCACCGCACTGTCGCGACAAGGTCGCGATCGCTATGGGGGTTGCGACTTGAACCGAACACCAAAACACTGACTGTTTTAACAATTCAATTGTGCCTACAGGGTGCGATGAGGGCCCAGGTATCCTGGACGCTGGTTTTAGTTGTTTTCCTTGCCTTCCCCCTTTCCAGAGAGAGAGAGTGGAGGAGATGGGGTTCGGGGAGGTGTTGAGGGTGGAGAGGATGAGGGTGGACACGGCTCTCACTCAGGCTCTGCGGAGCAAGTGGGATACGGAGGCGACCGCCTTCGTATTCCCATGGGGACACATGATCCCCAACCTCGAGGACGTGAGCCGGATCACAGGGTTCAGAGTTTATGGGAGGCCGGTTAGCGGGTTTGCCTACCCGTGTTACCAGGAGCTAGCTGAGCAGTTGCTAAGGTTACCCGTAGAACACAGGTCATCCCTAGTTCCCCGGGTAGCACTGCAGAAGAGCCTAGGTCCATTCGAGGTGGGGAAGAAGGCGGGAGAGACCGAGGATGAGCACTTCGAGAGACTGGTTAGGATTAGCCGGAGGGAGTTGGCGAGCGAGCCAGGAGTGGAGGCGGACCTGGATTTGCGTCGTTTCCTCGTCATGTTTCTTGGTAGACTTCTGTTTACCACGAGGAGAGACGCAGTCCATTGCCGCTTCCTGCCTCTCCTGAAGGACTTGGCTGAGGTAGGGGGGTATGCCTGGGGGGGCAGCCTTTCTAGCGCACCAGTTCGACAGCCTGGGCGCCTTCGAGCGGCAGACTTCGACTAGCGGATTCTTCCCCTTTCTCCAGGTACGTTTCTCCTAACCCTTGAATTAAACAGTGATTTGTTTTAAACTGCCGCCTAATTCGCTTCTCATTTTGCAGGTCTGGACCTACCTACACTTCCCAGCCCTGGGGAGAGGAGACCTCACACGGCCGAGCCTCGTGCCCATTGCACACCGTTGGGATTCTCGTCGGGACTCTCGCAGCCTTGGTGACCAGCTCGAGCGCCTGCAGGAGGCGATAGATAGCTACCCTCACTTGGATGTAAGTGCTCTAAACCTTCTCTTTGATTAGCGTTCGATTTAATTGCTTGATGATTGACTGAGCTTTGTTGTGCAGGTGGTTTGGCAGCCATATCTGGGGGAGAGTGACGAGGGACAGCCTTGGTTGGTGCAGGCCCGTCCCTACTTCGGTAGGTCGGTGTGGGTGCATGCACTCAACCTGGTGCTACCACTTCACTTGTTCCTATGCCAGCGCTCACTCGGGCTTCGGCAGAGTGTAGTGGAGTTCCCTGTCCGGGACCATTTTCGGCGACCGGGTCGGAGTTTTCGAGGGCTCCACGACACCACAGATTGGCGTGAACGGGCAAAGGAGCAAATCCAAAACTGGGAGCACCGAGGCAGGGCCGTCAATTCTACCGCGACCACGGACGATGCGTACCTCCAGGCATACGCCTTGAAGTACGGAGGAAAGGTATACAAGAGCTCCCGATACCAGGTAAAACCCCTAAACTACAACTCTTTGAATTTGATTTTATGGAATTGAACTAATGAATTGGACATGAATTGCAGGTGGACTTGGCTGGTGAGACTGCATCACTCCGAGCCCTGCTCTTCTCAGCGACGCAGAACCGCGAGGTGGCGCAGAAGGAGGCAGAGCAACTGGTAAGTACTTACTCAGACTTCGGTACTTAACAACTTTCAAAGCTAATCTGGGGGTTTAACATGCATTTTCTTGTGCAGCGGAGGGAGTTGGAGAGAGTAAGGAGTGCCGCAGCTGCTAGTGCTTCCTCCTCGAGACTAGCGGAGAGCACCCAGTCGGATCTGGAGGACAGACTGGCAGCTGCAATCAGGCGCGCAGAAGAGACACAGAGGGACCTAGAGGAGCGGGTAAGTAAGGTAGACCTTCTAGTTTAAAAGTTATAAACATTTGGCATTGACTAGACTATTTCTTTGTAGGAGAGGGAGCTGAGGACCGCCATCGACCGCGCGGATCAGCTGCACGGGCAGATGGACACGGCCAGGGGCGAGAGAGACCAGCTGCGCATTCGGGCGGAAGCAGCAGAGCAGAGGGTGGCAGAGGCTATGGCAGAGCTGGCGACACTACGGGTGCAAGGGCCGCCTGCAGACCAGGCAGAGATAGTGAGACTGCGCACAGAGGTGATGGCGTAGCAGATTAGGATCGATGAGCTCCAGGGTATGGTGAAGACCTTCGGAGAGGTAGCTAGGAGTAGGAGCAGGGTAGGACGGGTGTTAGTGGGGCGAGTGGCGCCTCAGTTGGACAGTATTTGGTAGGTTCCTCCAGTCGGCGGTGAAACGGGGAGGATGAGAGGCGCCACCGCGGTAAGGGTAGCGCTCAGGGTGATAGGGATGGTGGTGAGATGCCACCACCAGCAGAGAGGCAGGAGGGATCTGGGGAGACTGGTGGTGGACTGTGAGGAGTTTGTGAACCACCTCCCCTCTATCTTTTGTACATATTGTTCACCCCTTAGTGAAAAATTTTAGTTTATGTCAATCTTTATGGAATGAATGGTTTGCAATTGACATGAGTGTGAGATGAGTTTCAAACAAGGAGAGAGAGAGAGAGAGAGAGAGGAGAGAGAGGAGAGTACTGAGTACAACGCTGCGTGTCCCTTAGAATTACCTATCCATGTACACTTAGCAAAACAGGTTAGATCTGTTCTTTGGCTCAGCCCATTGCGCTTAAATAATCATGAACCTAATTTCGCAATTGTCAAGAGGCTGAGCCTTATTAAATAGGCGGAAAGGAAAATAAACAATGCATGCTAAAGGAAAGCATTATGTACACACATTCTTTTTGAACTTTTAAAGATTTTTTGATTTTTTTTTTTTTTGATTTTCTAAGATTTTCTGATTTTTTTATTTTGAGATTTTTATTTTTTATTTGATTTTTGAGATTTCTGATTTTTTTTAGATTTTCTAATTTTTTCTTTTGGATTTTTGAGACTTCCTATTTTTTTTTTTGAGATTTTCTGATTTTTTTGATTTTTGAGATTTTGATAACAACACCTCTTGCTCTTTGAGTAATTAGCATGGACCTCATTTCCATCTCTTGTTTGGCGAATAATATCTATGTGCAGTGTGCATTTATCTTTAGCTTACTAAGGTTTCTTGCCCCTTGAATATTAACGTTCCAACACAGACCAAGTGTAGGGGTTCTTTGGTCCTTTTAGGGAGAATAGGAAGATTAGCAATGAGACAAGACTTGGTCTTGGGGTCGGGATTACTGGCTTGTAAGATTTGCAATGTGTATGTTACATGTGAAATTCGTCTGTTGTCTAGGGACTTTAAGGTCATTGCTCTTTTTGAATTGGGGGCATGCGTACGACCGGGCTCAAGGGCGTCCCGTGGGGAACTGTACTGCCACTCTTTGACATGCCCTTATTTTTTATCATTTTCTTTCGCTATTTCATCATTCCTTTGCTTTGCTTCTTTTTTTTTGACCGTCCCTCTTTGAGACTTCATACACAGATATATACCGCTTGCTGGTCTACATGCTAGCCTCCCCTTTGCCCCTGGACCTATCCGAGTGAGAAGAGAATTGACCTCAGGTTCCCTACACGAGGGCGAGCAAAAACACCATAAACAAAGGGGAATTGACCTTAGTCGCCGTGTTGTGTGTGTAGCCGGACATAAAGGTTATTACCACTACGAGGGGGGAGTGAGACACATGGCCAATGTCATTCTTCTGCAAATTGGTGTTGTTATCAAAATTATTAGGGGTAGAATCTTTTGAGGTACAATCCATTCCATGGGTGAGAGAGCTCCTCACCATCGGCATTAACTAGCCTATACGCGTTTCAGGTACACCTCTTAACGACGTACGACCCTTCCTAATTCACTGACAATTTGGACTCGGACTCCAGGTTTTATAAAAATTGCTTCAAAACCATGTCTCTTTTGGAATTTGTGCTCAATCACTTTCTTTTGAAAAGATCTTGAGAGTTTTGATATGAAAGTACATGATCGGCTGCAGCTAAACGCAGTTCGTCTAAGAGTTCTAGCTGCGTAAGCAACGCCTCCCGATGTTCATCAGGATTAAGTTCCTTATCAGTGAACCCTTAGCGAAGGAATGAGGATCTCGTGTGGACATACCGCCTCCATCCCATAAGTAAGTGAGAATGGAGTTTGCCAGTGGGCGTGCGGACGGAGGTGCGGTAGGCCCACAGAGCCTCGATTAGTTTCTCTGGCCAATCAGCAAATTTATTAGACTCACAAGTTTTCTTTAGAATTTTCAAAAGTGTTTTGTTCATAGCTTCAGCCTGGCCGTTGCCCTACGGATAGTATGGAGACGAATGATGCAAGGAAATATTGAATTTCTTACATAAGTCCTGAAGCTCTTGAGATATGAACTGGGGTCCATTGTCGGTGACGAGGTTGCTTGGCACTCCGAACCACGCGATGATGTTCCTCATGATAAATCTGCACACGGTTGAACCTTTGATTTCACAAATGCTTCAGCTTCGGCCCACTTGGTGAAGTACTCAGTAGCAGTGAGAATGAAAGATTTTTGTTTTACTTGAGCATTAGGATCACCAAGAGGCCCGATGATATCAAAGGCCCATATGGAGAAAGGCTAAAGGGAAGATAGTGGATGTAAAGAGGAAGAAGGGGCATGGATTTTTTCGGCATAGATCTGGCATTAGACACACCTACGAACGTAGATGGCACAGTCTTCTTCTAGGGTCGGCCAGTAGTAGCTCTGCCTAAGAATTTTCTTAGCCAACATTTGGCTATTGACATGCCCTCCGCATTCACTGGAATGGGATCCTTACACTACCTTCCAAGCTTCTTCGTCCAACAAACTTCAGAGGAGCATTCCATTTAGAGCGCGTCTGTAGAGCACTTCACCAATAATGGTATACCTTAACGCCGCTCTACGGATGGCTCGCTTGTCCTCTGCTTCAGCTTCTTCAGGGAAGGTACCGTCTCTGCAATATTGCTCAATTTCATGGTACCACGGCCTTTCTTCTTCCATCATTTCTCCTAGCTTCACAAGCATCAACTCCTTCACTTCTTTTCTCTCTGCTTTCAAAACTAGAGAGCTCCTAAAGTTAACGAACCAAGGATCCTGAGTGGAGGGAGCTTCTAATCTTTGAACAGTGATTGTCTCAGTGCTGCGGCTGAGAGGGAAGGAGAGAGAGGAGGCTAGGGATGCGAGGGCATCGGCCAGGATATTTTGAGAGCTAGGAGTATGAATGTAGATGAGTTGACAGAATTGCTTGGCTAGGAGTGTGACCAGATCTTGATAGGGCTTGAGTTTAGGGTCACGGGTGCGGTAAGTAGAAAGGACTTGCCGAAGGACGAGTTGAGAGTCTCCTATGATCTTGAGATGACGCGCGCCTAAGAGGTAGGCAAGCTTAAGACGGCAAGGAGAGCCTCATACTCGGAGATATTGTTGGTGGCATAGAATTGGAACTGATAGCTAGAGGAATGGTGATCCCTTCTGGGGTGAGCAAAACAGCACCTATGCCCCGTCCCCTAGAATTGAGAGCTCCATCAAAGTGGAGTGACCAGAAGGGATCGCGAGAGATGAGTGATAGGTTTTTATCGGGGAATTCCTCTTGAACCGTGTCACTGTAGGGGAGAGGAAGGTGAGCAAGGTGCTCAGCGATGGCATACCCATTTATGGCTTTCTGAACTATGAAGGTGATATCGAATTGAGAGAGGAAACTTTGCCAGCGTGCCAATCTGTCGGCGAGGACTGGCTTCTCCAGGAGATACCTAATAGGGTCCATTATAGAAATCAAACTCACCTTATGAGCTAGGAAGTAGTGCTTCAATTTCTGCACTACCCAAACTAGCGCTGCACATGTTTTCTCCATCGTAGTGAGTTTGAGCTCGAAAGGGTTGAAGAGCCTAGATAGGTAATAAACTACCCTTTCTTTGCCGGATTCATCATGTTGGGCAAGGACAGCTCCTAGGGAGTCCTCAATAGTCGACAAATATAGGATTAAGGGCTTCCCAAGGACAGGTGCCTGAAGCACGGGCGGATTCATGAGATAACTCTTGAGTTCATCAAAGGCCTCTTGGCACTTGGCGTTCCATTCGAAATTACTCCTCCTTTCAATAGTTCATAGAAGGGACGACATCTTTGGGAATGCTGAGATATGAATCTCCTTATAAACTGGAGCCGACCAATCAAACCTCGAAGCTCAGATATGTTCTTGGGAGGAGGCATTTCATTTAATGCCTTGGCCTTGTGCGGGTCTATTTGAATCCCTTGTTTGCTAACTATGAAGCCTAACAGCTTGCCTGAAGAAACCCCAAATACGCACTTCTTTGGATTCATCTTCAATTGGTATTCTTGCGCGTGACGAAACACTCTGGCAAGCACGGAGGAGTGTTCTCTTCGAGTCCGAGACTTCACCACGATGTCATCCACGTATACCTCAACATCAATATGAATCATTTCCTGGAAGATATCTAACATTGCCCTTTGATAGGTGGCGCCGGCATTCTTCAATCCAAACAGCATGACCACATAGCAATAAGTTCGCCATGGGGTGGTGAAGGAGGTTTTCTCTTGATCCTCCGGGGCTAGACGAATCTGATTGTAACCTGAATACCCATCCATAAATGATAGAGTTTCGAACCCTGTATTGTTATCAATTAAGACATCCAAGTGAGGTAAACGAAAATCATCCTTTGGACATGCCCTATTTAAGTCCCAGAAGTCTATGCAAATGCGCACCCTCCCGTCTTTCTTCATCACCGGGACTATGTTCGCTACCCACAATGGATAGAGGACTACATGGATGAACTTGGCTTTGTGTAGTTTATCGATTTCCTCTTTCATTTTCAATGCAATGTGGGGGAGGAACCTCCTTAACTTTTGCTTAACGGCAACTGCCCCTGGCTTTAAAATTAACCTATGTTCTACCAATTCTGGGTCAATGCCGGGCATGTCGTCATAGGACCAGGCAAAGGAATCCTTAAACTCCCTCAACATCTCTATGAGTGCCTCTTCTTCTTCAGGAGGGAGACTGGAAGCTATGGTTAAGAGCCTTGGGTCCTCTTCTGTTCCCACGTTTACCTCTTTGGTGGGTTCGTCTACTGCCGAGGTGGGCTCATCGAATCTTCTCATGCCGCTTGCATACATCTCGGCAGCATCCTCTATCTCACAATCATTTTCCTCCAATGGGTCATCTTCTGCTAAGATCTCATACACTCCGAATCTGTCGTCTAGCCCTTCCTCTTTGCGTAGATCCTCTAAGTTCAGGACTACTGCTTCTTGTACGAACTCTTCGACAGCTAGAAGAGCGCCACACCTTTGCACTAGGTCTTGAAGATACCTATGGGGTATGCCACTACCCTTCTTCTTCCTAGACTGGGACGGGGACTTGCTAGATCCTACTCCTGAATCTAAACTAGGCTTGATATTTACAGAAGGCTCTGGAGGAGTATCCGGAGATAAAGGAAAGGGTGCGGCAGGTCCGCGAAGGTCCTCCGATGGGACTGGAGGAGGAGGTAGGCCACCCGAGCTCAGGGTGCCTGCAGCAGAGTTGGGGTGCAGGGGAACAGAAGGCCCCTCACCCAGATCGCCCAGGACGACCATATCGGTCATCAGGTGAAAGCACAGCTTGAGTAGAATGAGGAGAAGGACGGGGATCGCCGCCTAGGAGAAAATGGGGAGTGACGGGGATCTCCGTCAATAGGAGAGAAGGAGCACGGGGGTGACGGGGATCGCCGTCGAGGCAGAGGGTGATGGGGATCGCCGTCGAAGCAAAGGGCAAGCGCGAGGGTGACGGGGATCGCCGTCGAGAGAAGGTGCGAGAGCTAGACAGTTGAAGGTAGAAAGCGGGAAGGGTGAGTCAGAAAAAAAAAGGAGGATGGGGATCGCCATCCGACGAAAAGGAGAGAGGAGAAAACGGGGATCGCCGTTCGAAGAAAAAGGGGAAAGGAGAAAACGGGGATCGCCGCCCGAAAAAAAAAAAAAAGGAACACACATTTTTTTGTTTTTTTTTATTTTTGTTTTTGTTAATAATGAAAAGAACTACATTACTTTAGGAGGCTTCGGAAAAAAAAAAAACGAGACCGATTAAGGAAGATGGTGAAGAGAGGTGAAGGGCGGATTAACGCTTCAACAGCGTCGGGGGAGAATTGGAGAATAAGGGGTGGAGATAAGGGAATAAAATCAAAAATAGACAAAGATGGATGAAATGAAATGAATGGGAGGCGGGAAAACCTTGGCCAGCTCCTTTGTTGAATTGGCTGACTTACTATCTCAACTTCCTCACCAAATCCAAGCAACTGTCGCTTGGTGGTGGCTGCTGATGCTGATAATGCTGCTGCCTGAGACTGTGGCTCGTCATCCTCACGAACAAGCGGCTGAGATCCTCTGATTCTGGCTCTCTTTTCGGCTTCCGGTTCCTCAATAACAGGCTGAGTGATGAAATCATCTTCAAGATCAGGTGCTTCTGTATCTGTCGGCTTCTTCTTTGTTGGGTCGCTGAGCATCCAGGGCTTGGTATGCTGACCTGGATCCTCTTCTATCACGGTGTTATACCCAGGCTGCACTGGCCCTCTGACAAAATGATCATACAATGTCCAAGTGAGTGGGCCATGATCTGACTACGCAGAAGATGAGAACGCAGCCCATTCTGAGTATCCAGACCATGTTTTGTGAACTTCTTTGTGCTAGCCACATTTTGGTTCTCCTTGGAGATGAACACCCAAACCTTTCCCTGATTGATAACCGAGCCTGAACATGATATCCCACCTTTTGCATTCGTGGTCACATCCTTCCTGACAGCTATCACTGATGGGGACCCAATCGGGCGGTTAAAAGAGGAAGTATA
Source organism: Colocasia esculenta (assembly GCA_014218235.1). Lineage (NCBI taxonomy): Eukaryota > Viridiplantae > Streptophyta > Magnoliopsida > Alismatales > Araceae > Colocasia > Colocasia esculenta. Next base: position 73,399,626 of record CM024757.1, read on the forward strand.
AGCCCATGGGTAGTTCACATCAAGCACCGAGATAATGGGCTTATTCGATGGCCAGACTGATGGCAATACCCTCTCAACTGCTTCCACTGTGTGGGTCATTGCTACGCTCTTAATCTTGACTATCCGCCCTTAGAAGGAGAATTTCAAACATTGATGCGCCGTGGAAGGTACTGCCCTTAGTGATTCAATCCATGGGCGCCCTAGGATGGCCTTGTAAGTGTGATCAATGTTCAACACATAAAATTCAATTGACATGACAAGTGGCCCCAGCTCTGCTTGCAATGTGACAATCCCATGACAGGCACGTCATGAATTGTCGTAGGCAGCTATGGTGGTGGGGGTAGGCTGCAATTGGCGCTCTGAGATGTTGCAGGCTCTTAGGGTGCTCAACAGGCATACATTAATGGAAGCCCCTATATCTACTAGCGCTGTGTCAATGGCCACCTTGTTTATAAGTGTCACACACAAAGGCATCTTCCTGGCTTCAGGGGCAACTAATTCACCTCAGAAAAGGTAATAGTGGGTCCCTTGTTCACAATAGAAGTACTGAAGGCAGGTTGTCGGGCTCATGTCCTCATGACCATGACCCTTTGCAGGAAGGCCCTTAGGGCGTCTTGGTGAGTCTGTGACCTTTTGATCAGCTCTAATATGGAGATTTGGCAGGGGTTGATCCAAATGCTTCAGAATGTCATATTGGGTCCCCGGGACCGGGTCTATCTCTTCCATATCTTGTGCTGTGAGAGTGCTGGTTTGTTGTGCGGTTGACCTGGCATGGATACGGACGCATTAGGGTACATCCGATGGAAATCCGCCGCTCTGTAGGGCGAGATTATGGTGGAGTGGAGGAGGTGAGGTGTCAAGAATGGAGGGGTTGGCTAGTAATGGCTCTGGCGTAGGGGAGAAAGAGATGTTTCTGGACGAAGGGATAATGGGTGATATGACTGGGGGGTTATAGGACGGTGAGGTAATGGTGGCAATAGTGGGTGTAAGGAGGGAGGCCCAGTGGATGGAGGCGCGGTGGCAGGGGTGTGACATGGGAAATAACCAAAAGCTGGCCCACTTCGTGTTCATCGTCGAAGGCCCATTGAGCTTCTAGTGGTGGGTGGTGGATGACTGGTTAACGTGCGCGGGCGGAGGAGGTGGTGGAGCAGGTTGGGGTTTGGAGCAGGCGGGTGTTGAGGCATGGGTTGCGGATTATGCCAAGGTCATTGTCGGCTGCTGCGGCTACTGTTGTTGTTGTTGTTGCGATACTGTTGTTGGAAGGGCTGGAACTGTTGTTGTTGTTGTTGCTGCTGCTGCTGTTGTATGGTTGTGGCTGCTGTCGCTTGCTGTTGCTGCTGTTGCCTCTGACCCTGGCCTCTCAATGTTTGAATTAACCTTTCATTTCTGCCCAATCAATTTGGTTCTGCTCATGAAGGTCATATATTATGTCCTGGAACTGAAAACAATTCGACACATTGTGGCCGGATGGCGATGGTAGACACAATACTTCATTTGGTCTGCTGCCATTCCAATTTGCCTTCTCAGGAGGGAGTCTAAGGGCATTCAAGGACATGAGGGCTGCAAAGATATCTGCCAAAGACTCGGGGCAGAGGAGGATATTGGCTCTTTTGGGTCCATTGGGCTTTCTGGGGGCATAGCCATTCTGAGGAGGAGGAACTTGGGAGTACTGGCGCTGATCTTGTGGAGGGTTCTGACCTTGGGGAGGTTGCTGCCTATTGTTACTCCATGGCTGCTGAGGTTGCTGGGTGTATGGAGACCTACCTACCGGGCCTTGGGGGTTACTTACCGCGCCCACTTGTTCATTGGTTTGGATCCCTTCTGTGACTGGGCCTTGAGGCTTCTTAGTGTAATGGGCTTTAGGGGCCTCAAACATAGAGTGTATAGGCGAGTCCTTGAGTTGGGTCTGAATGAAATGGGCTCGACTGTATAGCTGGTGCATGGTAGTAATGTCATTCATGGCTAAGATGGCTCGGTAGGTCGGTGTAGCATTGGAGATCAATAACTTGACTTTCTCCTCCTCCGGCATGGGGCGGCGGACCTTGGCAGCCAGGGAACGCCACCGATCAGCATAAGTTGAGAACTCCTCTTGGCTTCATCTTTTCAGCTACCAGATCTACAAAGGAGTATTGGGTTCGACCCGATCTTGGAACTGCTGTAAAAATCTTTCTTGAACAATTTAGAAATCTGCTTCCTCCGGGGCAAAGAATAAAAACCATTCCAGAGCTGGACCATCAAGGATTTTTTGAACAAGTATGCCATGAGGTGGCGGTCATACTTGTGCGGTGCAGATTCGTAAACAAAATCCTTTAAATGAACATATGGGTCCCCTACCCAGAGTATCACGGTAAATGGGGAGCTCTGACTGGGGTGGTACCCGGAGGTATTGGAACGATGGGAGAGCAATATCGGCTACCTTGCGAGGATCAATTGCCTCCTGAGGTCATGTAGCTCCTTTTTCATTCTTGTCCACTCTGCGAAGAAGTCGGAGGGGGTTTGAACATGATGTGCAAAAACAAGGAGCGAGATTGCTCAAAAGAGTGAGACCTCTCACGGGGAGGGGAGCAGGCTCGGCCGTATAATATGTGAAGTTGGAGGGGATCGAGTCGGACCTCTATGCAGGAGGGTAGCTCAGTTCCGAGAAATGGATGGCCCGAGGATGGAGGGGTGTGGGGTCTGCCCCTAAGGAAGGAGATGGGGTGCTGCGGCAATATGGGCGGAGGAATCCATCGGTCGGACTGAACTCTGACCGGGGGAGATAGAGGTCGCTTCCCCTTGGCAGCAGCTCGCTAGAAACTCTCGGACTGGTCCGGAGTGAGATGGGAAGGAGCTGACTGAATGTGAGTGGGGGTCATCCCCCCCTGGAGGAGAAGGAGGACGGGATTGATTCCGAGATGAGGGGAGGCTGGATACGCCAGGAAGTGTGGCTGTAGGGGTTGGGCCACCTCCTCGAGCAGCCCAATAGGCAGGACATCGTCAGAAAGGACCCGGAATTGGTCCATGTCGAACAAGGGATGATAGAATACAAGGATCGGAGGGGACTGACTCGATCTCCTAAACAATGACGCATGCACCCCCCCCCAAAACCAATAGAGGGTGATACTGACAACACCGACTCTAACACAAAAAGAAAGACTGGGAGGAGAAGGGATGAACCGAAACACTCAAGTTGTCATAATTAATGCGCAAATTTTCACGGGGATTGCGCCCCCCCTCAACACACAAATTACGAAAAAACTAGTAGTATAGAAAGTAGGAATGTGATCGCCACCTAGTAAGTTGCTAACGAGTGAAAATGACACGGGCAACTTAACTAGGAAATGGAAAGAGAAAGAGGCGGACCTGGTGTCGCGGTAGTCTTACTTGCCGTGACGCGATGGTAATGCGTCGCGCAGCCTGACGCGTCTCTTGTCGCATTGTCCTCCGCCGTCATGTTCTCTGTGTGTGGGAGATGTCGTGTGTGGACCTTCTTCCCGTCCTCCAGCCGGTGGAGAACAAGAGCTCCTTGTGGAAAAGCTTGGGTGCCTGCCAAAAACAAAGAAGAAACAAGAAAAAGCCCTATTAGAACATATTAGGCGTAGTATCTATTCTAAAAATGAGAAGAAATGGGGAATCTGGTAGGAACGCCCTGGGGTGGTTTTTAACCCCTTTAGGTGTGTGAAAATGTGGGTATGTGGTGAGTGTGATCAACTAGAAAACAACATAAAATGCATGTAGAAATGAAGGTGGAAGAGAAGGGGAGGAGATGAGTCCCATTAGGGCGACTCCCTGGCGTGGTGCAGTCCCAATGAGTGTGCCAAAAGCTTCAGGAAGTAGCAGGAGTCGCCTTTCTCACGTCCGTGCTCCATAAATGGTGAAAGAGGGTGTTTTGGTGGAAGGAAATGTGAAGGAAATGGTGGAGATGGTGGCTGCGAGGCTAGTGTGGTAAGTGGAGATTTCGGCAGCCCTTCGGGGTGAAAAATGGGGGCTCCCTCATCCATGAGGAGAGGGCCTTGCTATATATTTTTTGAGAGAGAAAATCCCCTTAAATGAATTAATAATCCAAATGAGAGATAAATCCCATTAAAATTCGTCGTGAGAGAGTCCTATAGGCCTTCTAAAGAGTCCCCTAGCCTCAAACCTCGCCCAAGGGGTTCAGATATGCTTGGAGATAAAGATAGGCCCATGGGAGGATAAATATGAGGTGGTTGCGGAGGCCTGCATGTGCAGCTGCTGTCGCGGCGTATCGTAGGGCCGCGACCATGGAGATGCGACGGGGCGGGGCGACGTGACAGTATGCCCATGTGCATGAGTATGCATGGACTGTCGCGGCGGGGCTTGCATCGACGCGACACTGAGACGCGGCGCTACGATACGACGCGTCATGAGGTCAGTTATCTGAATTATCAGCCAATCATGTGAAGGAATAATGGTTATTTAAGCCTAAGGATTCTCTCAAAGTGATAATGGGCGGGATTTCAAGGCAACTTGGTTGTTAATGGGCTCAAAACAAGGCTAATGATGGGCTCCGGTGAGTGACCAAAAAAGGGGCTCACTAAGATAATAAGAAATATGGTTCAACTCATTAGTCAGAATCAGGTGTCTACAATATCTTATAACGACCCTCTTCATACCGGTACGATTATACCAATCCACGTCGGTACAAGAGGTCATTACAGTGTGATATTAACCCAACACTAAAAGATAGGCTGATATGTACCTGAATAGCAATTGAGTACATCGGGAATAAAAGAAATAACTCAACTTCATTCCATTATCATCACATCATTCCACGGTCTATATAGCAAAATAAAATGACAGAGTCCACATTATTACAATTTCAAAAGAACTACATTGTCTATTACGTTGTCCATACATATGACATTATTCATACTATGAAAGAGAAAGTATAACTATCTAATAAACTTCACAAATAGCTACTCCTCGTGCTCGATGTCGCTCCTCACTGTGCCCTCCTCAAGCACGGGGACACCTATCTCACCTGTACGTCGAAACAAGTATGAGTCTAAAACCCAGCAAGCAATCTAAAGACTCAACCTTACACATATCACACACATGCTAAGCTACCAAACAATAAAGAAACACTTCTATCATTTAAACCATAAAAACATGGCACATGCTTTATATAATTAACTACACATAAATCACCTAAAACATTTTAACTAACACATGTTCATATTAAATCATGGAAAATAAAACATACACCTATACATGCTTTCTACACCCAACATATATATGATTTAACAATCTAAACATTATCCATATTATGGTACAACTCTCCAACTAAAGCATGGAGTTAAGCACAAGTAAATAGCAACCTAGCATGATTCTATTCATATTTCACATACACTTTTCACATTTAATTACACATTCATTTGCTGTTTTAATATAAATAAATCACAATACACATGATATCACATATTATAAAACATGAATGAAGGTTTAAAACATATTCAAGTCGGTTGGCAAAAACTATATACAATTTAAGCGGGAACTATGTACTAGATGAATAGCATATCTATCATGGAACTTAGATTCTTTCATGTATTATCACAATCATAATCACCACTTTGCCTGATTTTTTGACATGAATTAAACACAATTACATGGATTTACATTTGTTCACATGCTATCTTATTCATTTAACATTCCACATGCCATCTTTCACATTGCCCCAATTCACATGTACATACACATATTACATACACTACTACATGGATGTTATTGAACTATGTAACCTGATATTAAACATGATATTACGTCAAAATGTAAAACATGATTAATATGGATGTATGCATTATACTCTCATTAACATTTACTCTCCTTGCACATCAGTTTACACATTTTTCACATAGTTTTCTCTTGCAGTTTCACTTATCACATGTCACATCATTGCACTTACAACGTGCCACATTCACACTTCACTTTGCAATTTATTCACATTTATCACTTAAGTTGCCATGAACATAGTCCTAACTACCTTCTAGAGGACGCACGCATCCATATCACAAAGCATAGCACATAGCACATAGCACATCACATCACTTGACACACACCCGCCACCTGGGCAATCTAGTGGAGAATCTTGGTCACTGCGCAGACCAGGAGAAGCCCTCTCCACCGTATCCAGTGGTACTTGTCCACCTCTAGGGTTTCATCCTAATGCCCTTAGGATATTTCACAACGTTGAGCCTCCCATAGGGACTTTTCTATGGTACAGCTCTCAGACCTCTATGGTAGTAGTGTCAATCTTGGCTCAAATTTTACATTAGCACATTATCACATTTTACTCACACTTATATACACACTTTAATCCCTTTTTACATGCACTTTGCATAATATTTACATTTCAGTTTACAGAATTTACTCTTACTGTTTAACAGTGATAAACAACTCAAAACAAAATATTAACAAACTGTTAACAGTGAAATTTACATGATTAAACTAAACATGATCATTATAACTGATTTCACTTGTTATAAAACAAATAGTATCTACTGTTGTCACATCAGTACCAAATTTTTATTACATGTTGCATACGGTTAGTATATCACATATCAAATTTTCCAGATTTTTTTGAATAGAAAATCAAATTTTAATAAGTAAGACAGATTTCAAGCATAATCTCAAGAATTTCACTTGAATCAGATTTCATAGTAAACAATAATATATACCAGTTTCAAAACATAACAATAGTCATCATACTAGCATGGAAATTTTATAAAACCCTAAATACACTGGATCTAATTATTTAGAAAATTATCATGGTCAATTCATGCTCACTGTCTAGTTATAGAAATTTTTATAAATAGAACTAATTAAGAAATTTAACTTGTCTCATGATATGACCTAAGGTTGTTCTTGACCCCATACAATTTTACAGCATGCACACATATCCAGAAGTCCCATAGACACATTATAGATATCAAGCAACATTTCTTTAAAACCTTGAAGAACTTGGCGGCATAGTGTGTGCCGCCAACAGGGTTAACGACACAGTCTGATGCCGCCAACACAGGAACTTGGCGGCACACATGTGGCCGCCAACTTCATGTCTGCAGACAACGCAGATAGAACACAATGCAAAGGGAATTTGGAGGTTCCAGAACACGAGAAAAATTCTGTAAAAATACTAGGACCTAAGGGGACATGAGTAGGAATGATATCCCTAGATCACTTGCCTCAAAATAAATCCAAGAAGATCTAGATTCGTTGGTGAAGCCCTCCTCGGCCAGGCTTAGAGGGTGCTCAAACTGCCTCTGATCTGGTCCTTCCTGTCGATGTAGATTGATCCTCGGAGTTGGGAAAGCTTCCTCTATGTTTGGACTATCCTCCAGTCGGTGCAGATCTCCAGAAAACCCTTCCAGTCACCAGATTGAAGTCGCTAAAGACCAGCTATTCTCCACAGAAAACCCTAGCTTCTCCAAAGGCCAAAAAGACTGGACTCGGCCGAAATAGGGTGATTTTATAGAGCTGGGTAGGCTGGGTATGCATTAGGGTAGGTCTCCTATGGTTAGGGATGGGTTTCCTAAACTGGAACTGGGAGAAACGCGGGCGTTACCAAATCTGAAACCGCCATAACACTGGGAACTTGGCGTCCACCTATGGTGCCGCCAACAGGGAGATAGGCGTCCATCGATCTGGACGACAACCTCTCTGGCCACGCAGTCAAGGACATGCATGTTGCCGCCAACTTGGCATCTCGGCCAGAAAATAGATGTACACCAAAATAGATGTACCATTACATCACAAATAGTTAAATGGGTACTGAAATAAGTAGATATCATATGCACAGGGAAAAACATATATACACACATATACACAGTATAATTTCATACAACATGCATGGATTTAAATAAATATAACATGTACATCAATAATTAGATAATGCATGCCCATTTAAATATATTACATGTACAGAAAGAATAACTCATATGCACTTACAAGATATATAGCAATAATTACATATCATATGCACAACACTAATTAAATTCAATATGTATAGTACTTAAATAAGTAAAACTTGTACAAGATTAGCTAATTACTTATATTCACATAAAACAATATATATATACTTACGTATGCACATGAGTAATTTAGTAATTATAATATGCACAATTTAATACACACTATATAAAAGTAAATACCACATGCACAATATAAAATGAATAAAAATCCGGGGGTCTCACATATCTTTTACAAATTATACATGCCCAATTCCCTTCTAAGAGAAGTAAATCTCTCTTCAGGTAAGACTTTTGTAAAATATATGCTAATTGATTTGAAGTATTTATAAATGAAATAATTCTATTATCATTAGTTACATGATCTCTAATAAAATGATATTAGACCTCAATATGTTTGGTTCTCGAATGTTATACTAGATTTTTGGTCAAATTTATTGCATTGGTACTGTCACATAGTAGTGGAATGGTCTTGACATTTAATTCATAATCTTCAAGTTGTTGTTTGATCTAAAAGAGTTGAGTACAACAGCTTCTCGTAGCCATATATTCAGCTTCTTCCGTTGATAAGACTACTGAGTTTTGTTTTCTTGAAAACCATGAAATCAAACATCCTATAAGAAATTGGCAACATCCACTGGTGCTATTCCTATCTACCTTGCATCCACTGTAGTCAACATCTGAGTAATCAGTCAAAATTATTTTGTAAGATCTAGGATACCATAAACCTAAATCACAAGTGTGAGCTAAATATCTAAAGATCCTCTTAACTGAAATTAGATGAGATTCCTTGGGATCAGATTGATACCTAGCACACATGCATACACTAAATAGTATGTCTGGCCTACTAGCAGTTAAGTAAAGTAATGAACCTTAAGTAAAGTAATGAACCAATCATACCTCTATAAACCTTTTGTTCCACATTTTTACCTTGTGGATCACTATCTAACCTTGTTGAAGTGCTCATTGGAGTGGGTAATGGTTTTGCATTTTCAAACCCAAACTTCTTCAATAACTCTTTAGTGTATTTGATTTGGCTGATGTGGGTTCTTTCTTTAGTTTGCTTGATTTGTAATCTAAGGAAATAACTGAGCACCCCCATCATACTCATTTCAAATTCTCCCTGCATTAACTTCTCAAAATAGTTGCAAAGAGATTCATTAGTAGCTCTAAAAATGATGTCATTAACATAAGTTTGCACAATTAAGGTGTTCTGAGAACATGATTTAATAAACAAAGTGATATCTACTTTGCCTCTCGTGAAACCATGTTTTTAAAAAAATACACTTAGTCTTTCATACTAAGCTCTAAGTGCTTGTTTCAAACCACATAGTGTCTTATGCAATTTGAAAACATGATTAGGATGGTCTATATCTTCAAAACTAGGAAGTTGTTCTATATCAACTTCCTTTTTTTATAAAGTCATTAAAAATACAAATTTCACATCCATTTGAAAAAGTTTTAGATCTAATGCAGATGCATATGCTAGCAAAATTTGAATAGCCTCAAGTTTGCCTGCTAGTACATAAGTTTCATCAAAATCTATGACTTTCTCTTGGGTCTTGAGCTACCAGTCTAGTCTTATTTCTAGTAATAGTACCAATTTCATCCAACTTGTTTCTAAACACATATTTGGTGCTTATCACTGGATGATTTGACGTTCTAGGAACAAGAGACCAAACCTGATTTCTCTTGAAGTGATTCAATTCAACTTGCATAGCTAGAATCCATGATTTATCAGTCAGAAACTCATTAACTGTCCTAGGCTAGATTTGAGAAACAAAAGCTAAATAATCACAAGAAATAATATTACCTCTGGTTCTTATCTTTACACTTGGATCTCCTGTGATGTTTTTTTTTTTTATGATCCTTCTGATATCTCCACTTCTTTGGAAGATTTTCATGAATTGGTTCTTGTTGTTGCAGATTTTTCAAAGGTGGATTCTCATCATCCTTGAGGGAGACATCTTTCATTTTCTCTGTTAAATCTCATGTATCTTTATCATCACTATCAATTCCTTTCTCAAGGAAGGGTTAGATTCATCAAATATAACATGTATAGTTTGCTAAATCAACAAGGTTCTTTTATTAAAAACTCTATATCCTCTAGGCTTAGATGTATAACCAAGAAAAATACCTTCATCAGATTTTGGATTGAACTTACCAATGTTTGTCTTACCATTGTTGTAAATGAAGTAGGGACATCTGAATATCCTTAGGTGACTGATCTTGGTCTTCTTATCTTTGTATATCTCAAAGGCAGTCTTCTTTAACATAGGCCTTATCATTACTCTATTTATTATGTAACAGGCTATGTTTACTACCTCTACCTAAAAGCATCTTGGCAAGTTATATTCAAATAGTATGGTTCTTGCCATATCCAATAGAATTCTATTTTTCCTTTCAGCTACTCCATTTTGATGTGGTGTTCTTAGTGCTGAGAAATTGTGCTCGATTCCTTGATCATCACAGAACTCAATAAGTTTGTTATTTTGATATTCTCATCCATGATATGTCCTTAGTCCAATGATGTTGAATTTTTTATCCTTCTAGACTAATTTACTAAATTTAACAAATGCTTCAAATGTATCATCTTTGAGTTCCAAGAATGAGACCCATGGGTATCTTCATCAACAATAACAAAACCAAAATTCTTGCCACCTAGACTGGTTGTTCTCAAAGGTCCAAATAAATCCATGTAAAGTAGTTTTAAGGGCTTGGATGTGGTGACAATTGTCTTTGATTTGAATAAAGCCTTGACATGTTTCCCTTTGACACAAGGTCCACAAACTCCATCAAGTCTTATACTGATTTTTGGTAAACCTACTACTAAGTCATGCTTGATGAGCTTTTTGATTCCATCCATGCTAGTGTGACTAGTCTCCTGTGCCAAAGTTCTGTATCCAACTCTTTATTAGCTGCCAAGCATACATCTTATCCTTTGAAGCCTTCCAAATGTAGAACATATAGAATCTTTTCTCGGTGAGCTTTGAAGACTATTTCACCTGATGATCAGATTTTCCCCATGTAATTTAAATGAATTAATATTATTTGGTGATTAACAAAACTAAGACAATGTGCATTTCTAACATATCTTCTATAAGATTTGAGCACAGGAAATCTAACAAAGAAAAACAAGCTAACTGGTAAGTATTCTTCATATCAGCATTTACAGTTCAAAGCATATTTTTCTAAGTACACATTGACTCTCTAGTTGTTATAACGATTTCCTTAGAATCATAACGATTTCCTTGTTCACATAGATTTTGGTTCTATAACGATTTCATAAGTCATCGCTATTCTATTAAGTCTATCTCATAATGATTCGCTAAGAGTCGCAACGCAACGATTTACCTCTCATAACGATTCGCTAAGAGATCACAACAATTTGCCTCTCATAACGATTCGCTAAGAGATCGCAACGATTTGCCTCTCATAACGATTCGCTAAGAGATCGCAACGACTTGGTTCATAACGATTTGATCGTCGCATCGATTTGATAAGTGAGAACAACGATTTTCTCTCACACACGACTTGGTTCATAACGATTTGGTCGTCGCATCGATTTGATAAGTGAGAACAACGATTTGCTCTCACAACGATTTCAGTTTCACAACGACTCGTTAAGTTTCATAACAATTCGATAAGTTACACAACGACACAGTCACTGTAACGATTCATTAAGTTACACAACGACTTGGTCGCAGTAACAATTCGATACATTAAACAACGATTTGCTCATAACGATTTGCTGATAGTATCATAACGATTCGGTTATTAATGCATAACGATTTGTGTATACATCGAATTGTTTATGAATGTATAACGATTCACATGAACAATGACTCATCCACACATCGGTTTCATAAGTTATGCTCATATCGATTTCATTGTCTATATCGACTTGATATCCAAACCTATTCTCAGATAGTTTGAAAAGTCAATGTCTTCCCTCGTTTTTCTCTCACATCCATGCATTTCTTATGACTGATCATATCACTGCACTGCATGCAAATGATATCTTCTATTTCCATGCTTATACTGTAAACATCCTTTTAGAAGAACAGAATGGAACTTCTATCTTGATATAAAATCATTCTAACGTTGACTGACACAAGAGACACCTAGCTGTCTATTGTTTTAGCATTTAATGTGTGAGATCTCTGACAGCGCACCTCAATACAACGTTGGACAATATGGAAGATAACGAACCAAAGAAGATCCTCTCTCTCTGTTGCGTGCATGGAAAGCTAAAGACTGTTGAACAAGAAGCTCTACAGTGACATGCAGTCAAACGTAAACAAAGCTTAGAGATAACGGACACTTCAACGTTCAAATTTCAAATAGAAGTCATATATAGAAGACTGAAGCTCTAAAAACCACAACACTTACAACAATCTTTTACAAGCTTCAACGAGCATTTGAAAGAGCAAAAAGCCTCACTCTGTTGCTTGTCTAGCTCTTAGCTCTCTGCATTCATTGTGTTAGTCTTGAGAGCTTCTGTAAACTGAGAGTTTTCCTCACTGTAGAACTCTCCCTCTCTGTCGTTGCTTCAGATCGAGCGTTGGTCCTTAAGCTTGATCTAGGGGCGTATCATCCCTTGAATACATTCCTGTGTTCTTTCCCTTCATGTTGAAGGAAGACCTGGTGGGTTCCAGGGTGTTTGTTTCCCTTCGTGTAGAAGGAAGACCTGGTGGGATCCCGGGTGTTGTAATTCCTCTTCGGGTTGTGAAGAGAAGACCAGCTGCGGTTGGGTGTGTAAGTGTCCTTGAGGGGGACTGTACCCATGGGTAGTGAAATCTTGAGTTGTTGCTCAGGGACTGGATGTAGGACTCCTGTGGAGAGGAGGTCCGAACCAGGATAAATTCTGTGTGTCGTGTGTTTGATTGCCTTGTGTTTGCTATTCTCTTTTTACTAACACTAACAGTCATCGAAGTGTGTTGTGTGATTGTTTTTCTGGACAGGTTTTAAAGTGATCAAATTTTTAAGAATCCCATTCACCCCCTTCTAGGCTTGCTAGCTGGGCAACAAGTGGTATCAGAGCTAGTCTCTTCAACAAAGAAGAAGATTCAACGATCTGAAGAGGAAAGATCAAATGGCAGCCCAAAGTCACTTCGAAGTTCAGTCAGTAAACAGACCACCACTGTTCGATGGTGAAGATTACACATATTGGAAAACAAGGATGGAATACTTCCTACAAGGATTCGATTTTCAAATATGGTCTATAATAGAAGAAGGCGATCTAGTTGTTCTAAACAACAGAGAACATTGAATAGAAGATGACAGAAAGAAGATTTCTCTCAACTGCAAAGCTAAGAGCATACTATGCTGTGCACTTAGCAAGAAGGAGTTTAATAGAGTTTCAGCCTGCAAATCAGCAATGGAAATGTGGGAGAAGCTTAGAATTACGTACGAAGGTACAGATAAAGTAAAAGAGACCAGAATAGACATTCTGGTGACACAGTATGAGAGATTTCAGATGCAGCCAAGAGAGTCAATAGCTCAGATGTTCAGCAGATTTACAGATATCACAAACGGGTTGGCTGGTCAAGGAAAAAGCTATGAAATGGGAGATATGGTCAGGAAGATCTTAAGATCCCTACCAGCCTCGTGGACTCCAAAAGTGATAGCAATAGAAGAGGCAAATGACTTGAAGAGAATGTCGCTAGAGAAACTCATTGGGTCACTCATGGCTCATGAGATCAATATGGAAAGATTGGGAGAATCTTCTAGTAGAAAGAAGCACTCCAACGCACTCAAGGCAGAAGAAGACGAATCAGAAGAAGGCTCATACAGCCCGAAAACATGAGCAGCAGTGAAGATGAAGAAGTAATGTTGTCCAGAAGATTACAACGAATACTAGCCAAGAAAGAAGTATCAGTCTGGAAGAAGATACTTCAAGAAGGGAAAGACCCAAAAGGTCTGAAGTTAAAGACTTTAAGAAAAATGAACCAATCTGTTATGATGTAAGAAGCCCCGACATATCAAGGCAGAATGTCCGAAACTCAAGAAAGCTGAATTCAGAAAGAAAGATAGTTTCAGGAAATTTAGAAGGTATAAAAAGAAAGCTATGGCAGCTGCCTGGGAAAACAGTAGCGACTCGGACAGCGAGTCAAGCTCAAGCAATGAAGAAGAAGAAGAAGAAAACTTGGCATTCATGGCCAACATCGAAGACAAGGTAACATCAGACTCATCTTTTTCTTCATGTAATGAATCAGATTCCGATAATTTGGAAGAAGCTTTTAATGAACTATATTATAAATACAAAGAAGTATGTAAGTTACTAAAAACAAGTAAGAAAAACATCGCATGTTTAGAAAATACTAACTCAAATTTAAAATCTGAAAATGAGCAAATGGACAAACAAATTACGGAACTAAAAAGAAGAAACGATTTGTTATGTGAAGATCTGAAAAATAAAAATGAACAGATAGTTAAACTAGAAAAACAAGAAACTCCAGATGAACTTAAAAAGGAGATTAACACACTAACTGAAGAAAATGAAAAGCTATTAAGTACATTAGATAAATTCACAAATGGAAAACCATCACTAATACTAAAGGGAGCTAGACGGTCAGGTAGAAAGAAACATGGATTAGGATACACACCTCCAGACAATGAAGAAACAGTAATACATCCTAAAACATATCCAACACCAAAGTTTATAGCTGAACAAGACACAGCATATAAATCAAATTTTAAATACATTCCAACTGAAAAGGTAACTAAGATGTCTTGCTGTAGCCATTGCAACAAGATAGGTCATATCAAAGTATCATGTCCAACTAAATATAAATATAGATAATCAAAAGAAAAATGATGATACTAACCACCAGGACCCAAAAGAACTTGGGTACCTAAAGCTTAGTGTTTTCATTGCAGGTAAACCTTCGAGCATCAAAATGGTATTTAGACAGTGGATGCTCAAGGCACATGTCAGGAAATAGGAAGCTATTTTCTCATCTCAAAGCTGAGAAAGGCACAGTCACCTATGGAGATAATGGAAAAGGGACTGTGATAGGCAGTGGATCAGTGAGCAGCAAAGGGAAAGCAGTTATTGAAGATGTATTATGCGTCAAAGGATTAAAGCACAACCTCATCAGTATTAGCCAGCTGTGCGACAAAGGACATCAAATCAGATTTCAAGAGTCAAAGTACAGCATTATGAAGGATGGTGCAGTCATCTTTGAAGCCAACAGAGAAAAGAACATGTACGTACTTTACCTAGAAGAACTAAAAGATTAGGATATATGTCTGGCCGCAAGCAAAGAGCAGTCAACTGAACTGTGGCACAGAAGATTGGGCCACTGCAGTTTGGATGGCATGAGAAAGTTGATCAAGAGAAGCTTGGTGGAAGGCCTACCCAATGTTAGCACAAGAATGGATGGTGTTTGTGGGCCATGTGCAAAAGGAAAGCACACCAAGTCATCCTTCAAGTTGAAGACTGTGGTAACAACCTCAAACCCTTAGAAATCTTACATATGGATTTATTTGGGCCAATGAGAATCACAAGACTTGGAGGAAAGAATTTTAGGTTTGTTATAGTAGATGATTACTCTAGGTTCACATGGGTTTCTTTCCTAGAACACAAAGATGATACTTTTGACAGTTTTGTAAGCTTCAGCAAGAAGGTACAGAAGGATAAGAAGTATAGTATTATTAGCATTTGATCGGACCATGGAGGAGAATTCTAGAATGAGAGATTTGCTAAGTTTTGTGATGATCAAGGCATAGAGCACAATTTTTCAGCACCAAGGACGCCTCAACAAAATGGAGTTGCTGAAAGAAAGAACAGAACTCTATTGGACATGGCAAGGACAATGCTGTCAGAATATGATTTGCCAAGGTATTTTTGGGCCGAAGTAGTTAATACAGCATGTTATATCATCAACTGAGTCATGATCAGGCCAATCCTGAAGAAGACTTCATATGAGCTATACAAAGAAAAGAAGCCGAAGATCAGTCATTTCAGGACATTTGGATGTCCATGTTTCATCCGCAACAACGGCAAGAGAGACCTCGGTAAGTTAGATGCTAAATCAGATGAAGGTATCTTCATGGGGTATGCCTCTAAACCTAAAGGATATAGAGTATTTAATAAGCGTAACTTGTTAATTGAACAATCAGTGCACATTATTTTTGATGAAACTAACCCTTCCTTGAAAGAGGAAGAAGATAGTGATGTTGATGATGTAGAAAATTTGTCTAAGAAATTAAAGGATACATCCATTGAGGACAAGGAAAATCCACCTTTGGAAGACCTGCAACAAAAGGACAAATCTCATGATAATCTTCCAAAAGAATGGAGGTATAAGAAAGATCACCATCTAGACAACATCATTGGTGATCCGTCAGTTAGGGTAAGAACCAGAGGTAATGTAATTCCTTGTGACTATCTAGCTTTTGTTTCACAAATAGAGCCTAAGACAGTCAATGAAGCCTTACTGATGAATCTTGGATTTTAGCCATGCAAGATGAACTGAATCAGTTCAAGAGAAACCATGTGTAGTCACTTGTTCCTAGACCATCAGATCATCCAGTGATTGGCACCAAGTGGGTATTCAGGAACAAATTGGATGAAGCTGGTGTGATCATAAGAAACAAGGCCAGACTGGTAGCTCAAGGCTATTCCCAAGAGGAAGGCATAGATTTCGATGAAACCTATGCACCAGTAGCTAGACTTGAGGCTATTAGAATTTTACTTGCTTATGCATCTGCATTAAATTTAACACTCTTTCAAATGGATGTGAAATCAACATTTTTAAATGGTTTTATAAAAGAAGAAGTGTATGTGGAACAACCGCCTGGTTTTGATGACATGCATTTTCCAGATCATGTATTTAGATTGCATAAAGCTTTATATGGTTTAAAACAAGCACCTAGAGCATGGTATGAACGATTAAGTGCATTTCTATTAGATCATGGTTTTATTAGAGGAAAAGTAGATAGCACATTATTCATTAAGTCCAAACTAAAAAATGTGTTACTTGTTCAAATATATGTTGATGATATATTATTTGGATCTACTGATGAATCTCTTTGCAAGTATTTTGAGAAGCTAATGCAGGAGAATTTGAAATGAGCATGATGGGGGAGCTTAACTACTTCCTCGGATTGCAAATCAAACAAGGAAAAGAAGGCTCACATATTTGTCAAGCCAAATACACAAAAGAGCTGCTAAAGAAATTTGGTTTTGAAAATGCCAAGCCACTGTCAACACCAATGAGTACATCAACAAGATTAGACAGTGATAAAGATGGTAAGAAAGTAGATCAGAAGCTTTATAGAGGTATGATAGGCTCTTTGCTTTATTTAACAGCAAGTAGACCTGATATATTATTTAGTGTTTGCATGTGTGCTAGGTATCAAGCAGACCCTAGAGAGTTTCATTTAATTTATGTCAAGAGAATTTTTAGATATTTGACTAGAACTTATGACTTAGGTCTATGGTATTCAAAGTCATGTGAAATCAACTTAGTAGGTTACTCTGATGCTGACTACGCTGGATGCAAAATAGATAGAAAAAGCACCAGTGGTTGTTGTCAAATTCTTGCAGGATGTCCGATATCATGGTCTCAAAGAAGCAAAATTCAGTAGCACTGTCTACAGCTGAAGTTGAGTACGTGGCTACTGGAAGTTGTTGTACACAACTTCTGTGGATTAAGCAACAACTTGAGGATTATGGACTCAACATCAAGACAATTCTCTTTTGTGCGACAACACCAGTGTAATAAACCTTACCAAAAATCCAGTGCAGCACTCAAGGGCAAAACACATAGAGATTAGATATCATTTTCATTCGTGATCATGTAGCTAATGGTAATATAGAAATTTCTTTTATTGATACTCAGAATCAGTTAGCAGATATCTTCACAAAAGCCTTACCTAAAGAGAGATTTACATCTCTTAGAAGGGAATTAGGCATGTGTAAATTGTGAGAGATTTACCTACAAATAACTGAAATAATAATTACTACAGAATATTAATTATTCTCTCCCCTGTAGTTAAGCAAAATTTCATCAATATTGGATGTTGCGTTTTTATCTGAGACGGTTTGTTTATTTTAAAGTCTTCTTTCGTCTCAAAATCATGTTAGTTTGTCGTTTTCTGCCCTTATGGCATCAGCACCTCAAAAGTCATTCTTTTTGTTATTCTATATATCCCGAAATCTGTGTCGCAATGATTCACCTCCCGCCTTCATCTCTTTCGACTTGCCTGAGACGATACCCTAACGACTCCGGCATCCGCCTCTTGCGATTTCAAAGCTTTCACCTCTTCCCGCTAGAAATTTCTTAGGGGCTTTTGCTCCAATATTCATTCCAATCATCCAGAAACTTTCCCCATTCTATTCCATGGCCTCTTCTGGTGTTTCCAGCAGTGTCGGGGGCTAAGGAGCTGAGTTTCTCACTACAGAGCAGTAAGAAAGATTTACCTCAGTGAAGATGAAGCTGTGTGGAAATAAGGCTGTAGATGTTGTAGATTTTCAGAAAAATGGGATGGGCAGTGTAGTTGCAGCAATGGAAAGGATAAAGTGGTCAAAGATAGCAACTCTATTAGAGGTGAGTTACCCAGATCTCGTCAAAGCTTTCTATGTGTGCCTGAAGACTGAGGAAGACGGGTCCTTGACATCATCTGTCAAAGGAACCCAGATTAGAATCTCATATACTCTTTTGGAGTCTCTATTTGGAGTTTGCACCACCGGTCACAGTGGGGTTCACACTGTGGACACCCAGGCTAAAGGATTAGGGATTATTGGTCCCGAGTTTAAGCTTAAGGATGGGAAGTTGGATATCAACCAGATGAACGCCTTCAACCGCCTCTTGCACTTTATGGTTTGTCAGATTCTGGTCCCCAGAAGTGCCACTTTCTCAACTTGTACCAAGGCAGATTCAGATATGATGTTCTGGACCATCCAGAACCAAGAAATAAACATGGCAGAAGTTATTCTGGAAAGGATGAAGTTTGCATCTGCTCAGATTTGGGACAAAAAGAATAAATTAAATGTGTCCCTTCTATATGCTCACCTACTCACCAAGGTTTTTCAACATTGTGGTATAAATTTGTCTGGAGCAGTGCTAGAGAAGATGGGGCAGGCAATCCGCAGCAGAAATTTGAAGAAGAGCGGATTCTCTCTGGTTAATGGTATATGGACCAAGACTTCAGTGGCTGAAGGTGAAGCCATCATCGGCGAAGCCCAAGAGGTCCAGCAAGTAGTAGCAGCCACAGTAGTTCAGGAAGAGGCAATTGAGCAAATAGACACCAGGGCAGAAGCACCAGCAGCAGCACCAGCAGAAGAAGCAGCAGGCAGTAGAATAGAGGATATTCCTCTTGAGCACCTTGAACCTGTTGAGCAATCGTAAGTGATTGCCCCTCCAACTTCTATGGTAGGGTCAGTCCTCAGAAGAGTGCTAGACTCCATTCCAAGCACTCAAAGTGTGCCAGAGGTTGCTCTTGAAGAAGAAGTTGTGGCATCAAACCACACTGCAGATGTGGTGATGGAGGATGCTCCCATTCAGGGGGAGCAGGAGATTGTGAGCGAAAATGTGCAAGGAGTAACCACTCCTATTCAAGAAGAGCAAGTTGTTGAAGAACAAGCAGCTTCTCAGAGGGAGCACACAGCCAATGTCCCCAATGTTGATGAGTTCAAGGAAGGCATTGTGGAAAGTGCCTCAGATGACAGTGATGACTCTGTGGAGCCCGTTGAAAGGGCAAGAGAAGTCAAGGGAAAAGAAGTGGCTCAGGAAACTCCTCTCCTTACCTGGCGGCCACATCAGAAGAAGAAGAAGTTGAAGATAAATATGAAGTCTGTTATCAAAAGACTGGATGGGCAAGGCAAAATTCTATGCTCAATGCAATCAGATATCCAGTCAATCTTTCTTAGCCAGAGTTTAGCAGCCAAGGAGATTGGAGCCTTGACCTCTGAGATCCAATCTTTGAAAAATGATTTTGGAATGGTCAAACAAGTTTTCAGATGGATGAGAAGTGCATTTGGCAGTATCAAAAGCTTGTGACTGAAATTTCTGCCCCTCATACTCCTTTTGGGCCATTAGGGCCACCTCCAAAGAAGCCAGCAGGGCCATCTAAGAATGTGGCAGGGCCATCAAGGCCATCTAAGAATGTGGCAGGGCCATCAAGGCCATCTAAGAATGTGGTTGGGCCATCAGGGCCAGTAGTTGTTGATCAGGTGGCAGCTGTAGAATCTGGGCCAACAGGGCCAGCTGAGGATCTGTCAGGGCCAACCGGGCCAGTGGTTACTGAAGCTGATCATGTCAGGGCAGAAGAAGAAGCTATAGCTCCTGAGCCCCCAGCTCCTGAGCCCATTCAGACACCAGCTCCTTCCTCACCACCATCCTCCTCCACAGCACCTCCAGCTCCACCTACCTTCAAACAACCTGTACCTAGAACCATCTCATCTCCAACACCTTTTCCCTCTGCACCTTCCTCATCTCCTGCCATTTCTACATCAATTCCACCACCTCCTCCTATTCTTGAAGACCCTCCAGTCTCATCATCAGCTGGAGCCTCCTCTTCCTCTGGTCCTTCCTTAGATGGACCGTCCATCACACCTCCTTCTACCCATCAATCATTTCTCCATCCTCCTACTCCTCCTTCCTTTGTCACCTTTATACCTGAAGGTGCACAACTAGAAGGTCCCTTTCTCAATAAATTTGAGAATGAGTTGGAAATTACCACCATCCGTTCAGTTCTAGCAGTTGCCTCTCATGTCCACAGGACTGACTCTTCTAGTCCTGTCTCTAAAAAGAGGAAACTCTCTAACACTCTTGCTCTTCCCACCGAACCTAAATTTCATCCTCTTTGGTTTTTCCTCACAGTTGAAAATCAGAGAAAACCAATCTACTGTGAATATCTCCAAAAATGTATCTTTGCCACCCTTTTTGGTGTTCCTTTTCTCAACCTCACCGATCACCTCAATGTTGTCCTTCCCTATAATCACTTCTCAAAAGCCGATCAATCCAAAATCTTCCAAATGGCTGAATGCAAGACTGAAGATCAGTGGGCTAAAGGGCATAAGGCTCTCTACAGGAAGTTTCTTCTTATGAAGTCCGAACGGTTTCCACCCCGGGATCATCCACTCACTCTCTCTGAGTGGTTTGTCATCCATCATCAATCTACCTGGGCGCCTTTTATTTAAAAGGAAGTTAAGCTCATCAGGTACTTCTAGCTCTTCAATGACTATCGGTATCTTCACAAGCTACCTGAAGTGCAGTTGGGTCAATTCCAGGGAGCCATTGCTTTGTTGAAAGTTGAAAATCCAGTAAATTGCTCCTTCAAAGTGGATTTCGCTACCTTTCAAATTCCAGACACTGTGTTTCTCCCTAAGCTGCACTCCTAGGTCATGGACTCCTCATTTGGTCCTATAATTTTTGATAGATTTGCTCGTGTCATGGGTAGGATCTCAGCTCAGCAGGGTCGTCTCCCCTCCTTCCCAAGATTCATCTTCAGAGAATTTCATCTAGCTCATATTTCCTCTGAAGTTCTTGCTCCTTTGCTATCTGAATGTGAAAGGCTTTCTCCTACTGACTGGAAAAAACTACTATAATCAGTCTGCCCTTCAGCTAGAATCAATCAACGGCTCCTTGTTCAAAGAAGGGAAACCTACTCTTACAGCTGAATCCTTTTTGGACATGAACTCTATCAATTTAGTTCAGGACCGTTACCTTCAGTGGGTTGAGCGGTACAAGCTGTTTTTGGCCTTGAAGAAAGATCTTCTGCAGCATCAGATCTACTACCCTATCAAGATCAACCAATTTCTTCGGTTTGCCAGTTTGGATCTTTTATTTACTTCAAAGAATCTCTTGGCAACGATGAATATGCTAATTTTCTAGAAGATCAGCGCCAACTTCACATCAAGAGGATGCTTCCAGACATGGGGTCATCTTACTCTATTGCTTTTGGGGCTTTCCAGACCTATTTTGAAGAGCATGAATGCAAGGCTTTGTGCATTATTCAGCGTCACGCCTCCCTTCTATCTCATGCTTTCTACCTTCATGTAATCCCTCAAGATAAATAGAAAAGTTCTTTGCTCTTATCTCTCTTTTATCTCTCTTCTTTGTCTCCGAATGATTCCTTTTGCTTAATGACAAAAAGGGGGAGAAATATAGTATTTCTGAAATACATCTCTTATATTTTATTTCATAATTTATTTAGATTTATTTCAGAACATCTTTTATTGTTGCTATGTTTTGTCATCACCAAAAAGGGGGAGATTAATGATCAGATTTTCCCCTTGTAATTTAAATGAATTAAATATCTATTTTGGTGATTAACAAAACTAAGACAATGTGCATTTCTAACATATCTTCTATAAGATTTGAGCACAGGAAATCTAACAAAGAAAAACAAGCTAAACTGGTAAGTATTCTTCTACCAGCATTTACAGTTCAAAGTATATAATTTTTTAAGTACACATCGACTCTCTAGTTGTTATAACGATTTTCTTAGAATCATAACGATTTCCTCATTCACATCGATTTTGGTTCTATAATGATTTCATAAGTCATCGCTATTCTATTGAAGTCTATCTCATAATGATTCGCTAAGAGATCGCAACGATTTGCCACTCATAATGATTCGCTAAGAGATCACAACGATTTGCCTCTCATAACGATTCGCTAAGAGATCGCAACGACTTGGTTCATAACGATTTGATCGTCGCATCGATTTGATAAGTGAGAACAACGATTTGCTCTCACAACGACTTGGTTCATAACGATTTGGTCATCGCATCGATTTGATAAGTGAGAACAACGATTTTCTCTCACAACGATTTCAGTTTCACAACGACTCGTTAAGTTTCATAACGATTCGATAAGTTACACAATGACTCAGTCACTGTAACGATTCATTAAGTTACACAACGATTTGGTCGCAGTAACGATTCGATACATTAAACAACGATTTGCTCATAAGGATTTGATGATAGTATCATAACGATTCGGTTATTAATGCATAACGATTTGTGTGTACATCGAATTGTTTATGAATGTATAACGATTCACATGAACAACGACTCATCCACACATCAGTTTCATAAGTTATGCTCATATCGATTTCATTGTCTATATCGACTTGATATTCAAATCTATTCTCAGATAGTTTGAAAAGTCAATGTCTTCCATCGCTTTTCTCTCACATCCATGCATTTATTATGACTGATCATATCACTGCACTGCATGTAAATGATATCTTCTATTTCCATGCGTATATTGTAAACATCCTTTTAGAAGAACAGAATGGAACTTCTATTTTGATATAAAATCATTCTAACATTGACTGACAACAAGAGACAGCCTAGCTGTCTATTGTTTTAGCATTTAATGCGTGCAGGTCTCTGACAGTGCACCTCAATACAACGTTGGACAATATGGAAGATAACGGACATCAATGAAGATCCTCTCTCTTGTTGCGTGCATGGAAAGCTAAAGACTGTTGAACAAGAAGCTCTACAGTGACATGCAGTCTAACGTAAACAAAAGCTTAGAGATAACGGACACTTCAACGTTCAAATTTCAAATGGAAGTCATATATAGAAGACTGAAGCTCCTGAAACACACAACACTTACAACAATCTTTTACAAGCTTCCAGCGAGCATTTGAAAGAGCAAAAAGCCTCACTCCGTTGCTTGTCTAGCTCTTAGCTCTCTGTGTTCATTGTGTTAGTCTTGAGAGCTTCTGTAAACTGAGAGTGTTCCTCACTGTAGAACTCTCCCTCTCAGTCGTTGCTTTAAATCAAGCGTTGGTCCTTAAGCTTGATCTAGGGGCGTATCATCCCTTGAATACATTCCTGTGTTCTTTCCCTTCGTGTTGAAGGAAGACCTTGTGGGTTCTAGGGTGTTTGTTTCCCTTCGTGTAGAAGGAAGACCTAGTGGGATCTAGGGTGTTGTAATTCCTCTTCGGGTTGTGAAGAGAAGACCAGCTGTGGCTTGGTGTGTAAGTGTCCTTGAGGGGGACTATACCCTTGGGTAGTGAAATCCTGAGTTGTTGCTCAGGGACTAGACGTAGGACTCCCGTGGAGAGGAGGTCCGAACCAGGATAAATTATGTGTGTCGTGTGTTTGATTGCCTTGTGTTTGCTATTATCTTTTTACTAACACTAAAAGTCATTGAAGTGTGTTGTGTGATTGTTTTTCTGGACAGGTTTTAAAGTGATCAAAATTTTAAGAATCCCATTCACCCCCCTCTGGGCTTGCTAGCTGGGCAACATCACCTTCCTTGATGATCATGCATTTTGATTCTTGAAACTTGACTTGATGACTTTTGTCGCACAACTAACTTAAGCTGATTAGATTATGTTTGAGGCCTTTACACACTTCTTATATTAGAGTTTTTATCTTACTTCTAATTGATCCACAACTGATGACTAAGCCTTTTCCATTATCACCATATGTCACTGTCCCTTCTTCCGCTTTGATTGATGAGAAGAGCTTCTTGTCACTTGTCATGTGCCTTGAGCACCCACTGTTCAGGTACCACTTTGATGCTCTAAGGCTTTCCTATAAACAAATCAATAAGATTTAGGTACCTAAATCCTTTTGAGTCCTGAGTTGTTAGTTCCAGTTGATCTATCTTTTGGAATCCATTTTAAGTGTTTCGTTGTGTAGGTGTTTTTAGTATGACCAGCTTATTACAATGAGTACAACAGGTGATGTTATTTAATGTGTTGGTTGCTTTACTACGTTGATCCCTTTTATTTTTGTTAATATACCCTTTTTCTACTACAAATTTTGGTAATAGATATTTTTCAAGATATATAATCATTTCTTCAAGGGTTCATAAATGGTGGTAGGTAGGAGTAAAGGAGAATGAGATGTATTTATAAGAGGGATTTTCTTGACAAGGAAATCTCAGAAAATCAAGGGTTGGTAGTCAAAGTTGATTGAGATCAACGATTGAGATCAAAACTTTGACTGTGGAAAATGACAACTACAGAGAGACGAAAATAATCTTTTTTTTGCCATTTATTTTTATTAAAATAAAACAAATAAAATTTGACTATAAATTATCATGATTTTGACTTTAGAAACTTCGACTTAGATGAGATTCTTTGGGATTAGCCTGAAATATGACACACAAACATACACTAAACACTATGTCTAGTCTACTTGCAGTTAGATAGAGTAGTGAACCAATAATTCCTCTGTAGATCTTTTGATCTATCTTTTTACCAATTGGATTACTATCTAGCTTTATGTCTACGCTCACGGGAGTTCTTAATGACTTACACTTGTCAAATTCAAATTTCTTGAGCAAATCTGATATATACTTGGTTTGACGAATGTGAGTCCCTTCATTGGTCTACTTGATTTATAAGCCAAGGAAATAATTAGTTCATCCATCATGCTCATTTCAAATTGACATTGCATTAGATTTTCAAAAAGTTTACAAAGTGACTCATTTATAGCACCAAAGATAATATCATCAATATATATCTGTACAATCAAGATCCCTTCAGAGAAATTTTTTGATAAATAAAGTACTATGTACTTTACCTCTTGAAATTCATGTGATAATAGATAAGCACTTAGTCTTTTATATCATACTCTTAGAGCTTGTTTCAGATCATATAGTGTCTTCTTTAAACGAAAAACATGATTTGGATATTTAGTATCTTCAAAACCAGATAGTTGCTCAACATAAACTTCTTCTTTAATAAAATCATTTAGAAAAATACTTTTCACAACTATTTGATATAGATCAATGTTTAAAGAACATACATATGCTAACAAAATTCTGATTGCCTTTAGTCTAGCAACTGGAGCATAAGTTTCATCAAAGTCAATACCTTCCTCTTGGAAATATTCTTGTGCTCCACTCTGGTCTTGTTTCTAGTAATTATCCCTAATTTATCCATCTTGTTTCTAAAAACCCATTTGGTTTCCAATAACTAGATGATCAGAAGGTCTAGGTACAAGATTTCAAGTTTGGTTGCATTGGAACTGATTAAGTTCTTCTTGCATAGCTAGGATTCAAGATTCATCTTCCAGTGTACCATTAACTATCATAGGCTCAATTTAAGATACAAATGCAAGATAGTCACATGGAATTGACATACCTCATGTTCTTACCTTATCTTGAGGATCACCTATGATGTTTTCTTTTGGATGATCTCTGTGATACCTCCATTCCATTGGTTCTTCATGTGCTTCTTCTTTCTGTTGCAGTTCTTCTAAAGGAGGTTCTTCCCCCTTGTCTTCTTCTCGAGTGATTTTGTCTAAGTCCTTGCTTAAATGTTGCGTCCCGAGAATTACGTAGTGGACAATATTTAGATAATTCAAGTCGATATTCCGAGACGTGAGCAGTCGGCAAATAAGCCTCTATCTAGAAGGAACATCAATATAGGGCCCAAATGATGAACTCACTCAAACTCGTATTCAAATGTAACGACCCTCTTCATACCGGTATGATTATACCAATCCCCGTCGGTACAAAGGGCATCATTACAGTGAGATATTAACCCAACAGTAAACGATAGGTTGATATGTACATGAATAAAAAATGAGTACAGCGGGAATGAAAGAAATAACTCATCTTATTCCATCATCATCACATCATTCCACAGTCTATATAGTCAAAAGTAAATAGCAAAAGTCCACCTTACTACAATTCCAAATGAAGTACATTATGACATTGTCCATATGAATAACATTATTACATACTATGAAATAAAAAGTAAAACTACGCAGCACTCCACAATGTAGCTACTCCTCGCGCTCGATGTCGCTCCTTGCTGTGTCCTCCTCAAGTACGGGGACACCTATCTCACCTGTACGCCGAAGCAAGTATGAGTCTAGAAGACCCAGCAAGCAATCTAAAGACACAACCTTACACATATCACACACATGCTAAACTATTAAACAATAAGGAAACACATGCTATCTTTTAAACAATAAACGAATTTCATGGCACATGCTTTATATCACTTTAACAATTAAACATAAACAACCTATACATGTTTTCTATACATGATTATTAACTCGATTCATATTGCAAATCATAATTCATATCAATCATATCCTTAACATAATCAAATATCCATGAATGACCTATAGCATACTTTCTGTATATCATATCTAACATGGTTTAAGGTTCCAAATTTTATTCAATTCATATCACAATTCTATGCAATTTAAAACATGGATCTATGTACATGGTAAATAACAATCCTAGCATGATATCTAATCATTTTCACATGCAATGTAGTGCTTTTTCACACATTTAGCTTGTTGTTTTAATGTAAATTTATCATATTCATATGACACTAGCACATGGAATATATTAAAATATACAACATGAAACTAAACATGATATTGCCTTTAACATAAAACATATTAACCCATGTATGATATGAATATATGCATTTTTACCTTGGTTTTCACATGCATTTATTTTCTCATTAACATTCACTTTCATTTACACATGATTTTCCATAGCTTTCACACAGTTTTCACTTGCACATTCACATGTCACTTCACTTGTCATTTTACACATTATTCACATTTTTATACTTAATTTGCCATGACACATAGCCCTAACCACCATAAGGAGGACACACACACACACATATCACGTAGCACATAGCACATAACACTTCACATAACACACACCCGCCACCTAGGCAAACTAATGACGAATCTTGGTAAACTGAGCGGACCGGGAGATGCCCTCTCCACCCTATCCAGTGGTACTTGTCTACCTCCAGGATTTCATCCTAATACCATTAGGATAACACTTATACCTTGAGTCTTCCCATAGGGACTTTACTATAGTACGGCTCTCTGACCTCTATGGTAGAAGTGTCAATATCGGCCAAATTTTACACATTATCACCTTGTCACATGTTTCATTCATTTACATACACATTTTAACTCATTTACATGCACTTTAACATAATTACACATGGTTCAGTTTATAGTACATGATGCTTCTGTTCACAGTGATAATTAACTCATAACAACATCCTAATCCTACTTCTAATCACAGTATTACACATGATTAAACTTAAACATATTTATCATGATCATATGACCCATTTAAACTAATAACAGTGCCTACTATTATCAGAACCGAACGCAATTTTTACCACACAAACAAGTTATATGTCACATATCTAGATTTTAAGATTTTTCGGAACAGTAAATCTAATTTTAATGATTAAGACAGATTTCAGGCATATTTATTAAGAAATTCATTAACACATGGTTCACATCAAAACAGTTATACCTAATAGTTTTAAAACCTGAAAACAGTAATCATATGATCATATAAAATTTCTGAAACCCTAACATGCAACAAATCTAATTATTTAGGATTAAACATAGGTAAATCATGCGTATCTCATTAATACAAAAATTTCAATAAATAACACCATGTACAGAAATTTGAAATATCCTCATGACATGACCTATAGAGTGTACTTGACCATATATAAATTTTACAGCATGCATATACACCCATAATTCTGACAAACATGCCACAGAGATCAAATCAGTCATTCTGTAAAACTTGAAGAACTTGGCGGCACAGAGGTTGCCGCCAACAGGGGTTAACGGCATACGATGTTGCCTCTAACACAAGAACTTGGTGGCACACAAGTGGCCGCCAACCTTTTGTCTGCAGAAGTGCAGACTGAACACGAAAATACATGAGAAATGGGGTTCCAGGACTCGAATAAAAATCCAAAAAAATACCTAAGACCTAAAGGATATGGGTATGGATGTAATCCCTAGATCACTTTCCTTATAGAAAATCTACAAAGGGTTAATTAGGTCACTGAAGCTCTCCTCGGCCAAGCCAATAAGCTGCTCAAATCTCCTCCTGAATCCTATCTTCGTGTCGATGTAGTCCATACACTGGAGTCGGGGAAACATCCTTGATTCTTGGTGTATCTTCCAGTCGGTGCAGATCACCAGAAGACTCCTCCAATCGACGGATCTAGCTCTCCAAAGATTAGGTTTTCTCATAGAAATCCTATCTTTTCTCCTAAGGCCAAAAGACCTAACCTCGCCCTAATCTGGGTGTTTTATAGGCTAAAGGGGTCAGGGTACGCATTAGGTTAAGTCCCCTACCATTAGAGCTAGGTTTCCTAAACAAGAACCGGAAGAAACACAGTCGTTTCCAAATCTGAAATTGCAATAAAACTGAGAAATAGGCATCAACATTTGCTGCCGCTAATAGGGATTCAGCGTCCATCGATCTGGACATCAACTTCTTTTGGCCATGCAGTCAACGGCACACATGTTGCCGTCAACATGCAATTAACATCAATTTGTGTTGACGTTAACTGGCGTTTCAGTCCAAACACAAAATACATCAAAATAGCTATACTTATACATTATAAACAACTTAATGTGTACAAAAAATTGATAGGTATCATATGCACAGAATAAACATATATATATATATATATAATACAACATAATTACATACAATATGCACGAAATAACCCCTCCGCTCCGAGTCCGAGACTTGAGCACGCCCGCCACCCGGAGCAACACCCTCTGACATAGGTGCGCAGGGATGTGGGTCCCAAGAAACGGTAACAACCTGTCTCGTGGACAAGCCCTCAAGTGCCTAGCACCAGGCGAACAGAGAACTGGCGTGGCAACCACCAACAGAAACGACACAGCTGGCTTGTAACCAAGACAAGCCCAGTAGGCGCAGGCGCGCACGGCACCCCTTCCAGAAAACCCCCAGAAGGGTCGTCGGCCAACACCGGCACAACGGCACGGCCCGAGAAACCGGAACACTGACAACATAACAGAAATCGCTCTTCTAATAATCGATTGACAGATAGACAATCTATTATTAGATAGGCGCAAGCCTACATCAATAATTAGATACTACATGCACATTTAAATATATTACATGCACAGAAATAAACTCACATATACCTACAAGATGTATAGCAATAATTACATATTATATGCACAACATTACTTAAATACAATATGCATAGGATTTAAATAAGTACAATATGTACAAAATTAGCTAATTACTTATATCAACAGAAATAAGATATATACATATATGCATACATATGCACATGAGTAATTAAATAATTATAGTATGTACATGTACATAAACAAGTAAATACCACATGCACAGAATACAAAATGAACTTAATTCGAGGGTTTCACACTCTCCCCCCCTTGAAAAAGATCTTCGTCCTCCAAGATCGAATCGAGTACTTGTGGTGACATCATCGGCATCTCTGGCTAACACATTCTCCCTGGCCGGTGCTTGTGGTCTTGCTGCTGGCTTCTTTATGTTTGTTGCTATAACACCTCGTGGAACGAACTTCTTCAGCCTCGGACACTCTCTGATCCAATGATCTCTGCCGCCACACTCGAGACATCTTCCTGCCTTTAGCCAACACAAGTCTCCACCTTGACGCTTGCCGCATTGCACACACTCGGGCTTCTCTCCCTGGTACGATTCCAC
Source organism: Colocasia esculenta (assembly GCA_014218235.1). NCBI lineage: Eukaryota > Viridiplantae > Streptophyta > Magnoliopsida > Alismatales > Araceae > Colocasia > Colocasia esculenta. The sequence goes on from CM024757.1 coordinate 73,430,050, forward strand.
CCTACTCTCCTGCCTGCTCGCTGCGCTGAGAGCCTCGTCCAAAGTGCGGGGGAAAAGTCTAGCTCTCAACGATGGTTTGAGCCCCTTCACGAACTTCTTTACTTTGCGACTATGCTCATACCTCCTAGCCTTAGCACCACGTCTACCACGACTCGCCATAGCCTGCAAAATAATTAACTTAGTTAGAATCTAAGTTACTAAATCCTAACTATTTTCCTAACTATCTTCCTTTCATTATTAAATATTTTCTACATATATGGACAAATTTCTATAAAGACTTTGCAATATTGTGAAGATGTTGGTTTATTCATGTACAATCTCAACCTTGGACTCTGATACCATCTCTGTAAAGACCCTCTTCATACCGGTACAATTATACCAATCCCCATCGGTACAAAGGGCATCATTGCAGTGGGATATTAACCTAGAACTAAATGATAGGTTGATATGTACATGAATACCAAATGAGTACAGCGGGAATGAAAGAAATAACTCATCTTATTCCATCATCATCACATCATTCCACAGTCTATATAGTCAAAAGTAAATAGCAAAAGTCCACCTTACTACAGTTCCAAATGAAGTACATTATGACATTGTCCATATGAATAACATTATTACATACTATGAAATAAAAAGTACAACTACGTAGCACTCCACAATGTAGCTACTCCTCGCGCTCGATGTCGCTCCTCGCTGTGTCCTCCTCAAGTACGGGGACACCTATCTCACCTATACGCCGAAGCACGTATGAGTCTAGAAGACCCAGCAAGCAATCTAAAGACACAACCTTACACATATCACACACATGCTAAACTATTAAACAATAAGGAAACACATGATATCTTTTAAACAATAAACGAATTTTATGGCACATGCTTTATATCACTTTAACAATTAAACATAAACAACCTATACATGTTTTCTATACATGATAATTAACTCGATTCATATTGCAAATCATAATTCATATCAATCATATCCTTAACATAATCAAATATCCATGAATGACCTATAGCATACTTTCTGTACATCATGTCTAACATGGTTTAAGGTTTCAAATTTTATTCAATTCATATCACAATTCTATGCAATTTAAAACATGGATCTATGTACATGGTAAATAACAATCCTAGCATGATATCTAATCATTTTCACATACAATGTAGTGCTTTTTCACACATTTAGCTTGTTGTTTTAATGTAAATTTATCATATTCATATGACACTAGCATATGGATTATATTAAAATATACAACATGAAACTAAACAAGATATTACCTTTAACATAAAACATATTAACACATGTATGATATGAATATATGTATTTTTACCTTGGTTTTCACATGCATTTATTTTCTCATTAACATTCACTTTCATTTACACATGATTTTCCATATCTTTCACACAGTTTTCACTTGCATATTCACATGTCACTTCACTTGTCATTTTACACATTATTCACATTTTTATACTTAATTTGCCATGGCACATAGCCCTAACCACCATAAGGAGGACACACACACACATATCACGTAGCACATAGCACATAACACTTCACATAACACACACTCGCCACCTAGGTAAACTAATGACGAATCTTGGTAAACTGTGCAGATTGGGAGAAGCCCTCTCCACCCTATCCAGTGGTACTTGTCCACATCCAGGATTTCATCCTAATGCCCTTAGGGTAACACTTATACGTCGAGCCTTCCCATATAGACTTTACTACAGTACGGCTTTCAGACCTCTATGGTAGCAGTGTCAATATCAGCTAAATTTTACACATTATCACCTTATCACATGTTTCATTCGTTTACATACACATTTTAACTCATTAACATGCACTTTAACATAATTACACATGGTTCAATTTACAGTACATGATGCTTCTGTTCACAGTGATAATTAACTCATAACAACGTCCTAAACCTACTGCTAATCACAGTATTACACATGATTAAACTTAAACATATTTATCATGATCATATGTCCCATTTAAACTAATAACAGTGCCTACTATTATCAAAACCGAACGAAATTTTTACCACAGGCTTTAAACAAGTTATATGTCACATATGTAGATTTTCAGATTTTTCATAACAGTAAATCTAATTTTAATAATTAAGACATATTTTAGGCATATTTATTAAGAAATTCATTAACACATGATTCACATCAAAACAGTTATACCTAATAGTTTCAAAACTTGAAAACAGTAATCATATGATCATATAAAATTTTTAAAACCCTAACATGCAACAAATCTAATTATTTAGGATTAAACATAGGTAAATCATGCTTATCTCATTAATACAGAAATTTCAATAAATAACACTATGTACAGAAATTCAAAATATCCTCATGACATGACCTATAGACTGTACTTGACCATATATAAATTTTACAGCATGCATATACACCCATGATTCCGAAAACATGCCACAGAGATCAAATTAGCCATTCTGTAAAACTTGAAGAACTTGGCGGCACAGAGGTTGCCACCAACAGGGGTTAACGGCATACGATGTTGCCGCTAACACAAGAACTTGGCGGCACACAATTGGCCGCCAACCTTTTGTCTACAGAAGTGCAGACTGAACATGAAAATACATGAGAAATGGGGTTCCAGGACTCGAATAAAAATCTAGAAAAATACCTAAGACCTAAAGGATATGGGTAGGGATGTAATCCCCAGATCACTTGCCTTATTGAAAATCTACAAAGGGTTAATTAGGTCACTAAAGCTCTCCTCGGCCAAGCCAAGAAGCTGCTCAAATCTCCTCCTGAATCCGACCTTTGTGTCGATGTAGGCCGCACACCGCAGTGGGGGAAACTTCCTTGATGCTTGGTGTATCTTTCGGTCGATGCAGATCGCCAAAAGGCTCCTCCAATCGACGGATCTAGCTCTCCAAAGATTAGGTTTTCTCACAGAAATCCTAGCTTTTCTCCTAAAGCCAAAAGACCTAACTTCGCCCTAATCTGGGTGTTTTATAGGCTAAAGGGGTCGGGGTACGCATTAGGTTAAGTCCCCTACCATTAGGGCTAGGTTTCCTAAACAAGAACCGGAAGAAACGCAACCGTTTCCAAATCTGAAATCGCAATAAAACTGGAAATAGACGTCAACAATTGCTGCCGCTAACAGGGATTCAATGTCCATCAATCTGGACGTCAACTTCATCTGGCCATGCAGTCAACGGCACACATGTTGCCGTCAACATGCAATTAATGTCAATTTGTGTTGATGTTAACTGTCGTTTCGGCCAGAACACAAAATACATCAAAATAGCTATACTTATACATTATAAACAACTTAATGTGTACAGAAAATTGACAGGTATCATATGCACAGAATAAACACACACACACACACACACATATATATATATATATATATATATATATATATATATATATATATATATACAACATAATTACATACAATATGCATGAAATAAATAAATACAATATGTACATCAATAATTAGGTACTATGTCACGTCACGACATTTAATATGTCTATAAATTTCGGAACGTGAACGAACGAGAAATCAAGAGTACAATTGAACTAACTGAATAGGAAATTTGCTCAGAGGCTTCACTAAATAAAAATTATTATTCATCATTCAATAGATATTACAAGGTTCCTGATTTACAATCTTAAAAATCAAATGTCATCATGGTTGGTCTCTCCACACACATATCCCGAAGTTCCCTCCTTCAAGAACGGTAGATACCTGAAAAATAGGATTTGGTGAGCTAACTAGCCCAGTAGGATTCAAATTCTCAAATCAAAGGATTAACTATATGATGATCAAGGAAAAGGCTTAAGTGATATCATAGATGGACCAATAGGCATCTGAACATGACAGTGAATGTGAAATAGTAGAATTGATACACAGGGTATGCTCAGGAATTCACATTGAAACTCAAGTTCTAGTTCATGTGGACACAAGAAAAGACTTAACTGATATCAAAGATGAACGAACAAGTATCTTATCAGGATAATGAAATTGGAACAATGGTACTGAATTACAAAATGTGCTCGGGAATTCACAGTAAATCTCATAAATCTGGTTCATAGATATATTCTCATAGGACAGGTATCATGATGACTATAATCAAATAGGTATTGATGTAATGCCAAACATCTGGGTGTCCTCAATGCCCCCGCACGGCCACTGACAAATTTGCCCCCGTGCGGCCACTGACAATCAGACACATTTTCACACACACAATTATGATATGATGACTAATCAAACACGAACTGATGTATGCCAACATCCACGATGTCCTTATCACCCCCACACGGCCACTGATGAATTCAGGCGCTCCCCCCAGGACTGAACCAGCCCTTATTTGCCAGGCATAATAATCATGTGGGGTCCAAGGACCCAATAAATGTCATCATCATCAATTTATCACGTCTCACAAGATATGCAAGCCTTTAAACTCTCAAGACATCAAGTAATATGAACTTAGTTACCGAATACAGGAGAATGGACTCAACGGAGTACCATTCGAAGTTGACAACTTCAAGGATAACTCAAGGGTGAGTAAGGTACACCAACAGAGTAATATTTACAATAAAATGATAGTAGACACTAAGGAAATTAAGGGGTAACTTGGTAGGCTATTAGGATGAAGTTTAAGCAAGAGTTTTATCATGAAAAGTTGCTGGAATCCAAGGCAAGACAGCAGCTGTCGACAGCCAGGAAGGGGCTGTCGACAGATGGCAACAGACAGAGCTCAAGTTTGCTGGCTCTGTGGGTATCTGTCGACAGCAACAAGGGATCTGTCGACAGATCCACACAGTCCAGAAATCTGAGTTCTGGAAATGGATTCCTGTCGACAGCAAGATGGTCATCTGTCGACAGGTATTGCCCAAACCTTCAGAAATGGTTCTAAACCAACTATGAATGGTACTAACAACCTCCTCTATCATTCCTAACATGATTAGGACTTAATCTAAACATAATTTTAGCCTCAACATGAAGCTATCATGACAAGAGAATGAAAGATAAAAACATGTAATGTTGTTCATATGGTTGATCTTTCAAGAAGACAAATTGAAAGGAGAGTTCAAGGAAAATGGATTGGAAAGTCTTTCTCTTAAACTCTCTTCTCTTTTTCACTAAACACTTGTCAGGTTCACACGCTTAAAACCTCCATGACCTTTCAATAAATCAATTTCACAACAAGAAAGAACCATCATGGTTCTGTCTACATTACTCAAGAGTACTGATAAAACTTCAGATTTTTGAATCAAGTTAAGAAAGGAAGGAACAATCTATGAACTCTCATGGATTAAAACTAACTAAAACATGTTGGAGAATATAGTTCTATCATGAACATATTCTCAAATTTACAGAGTAATAGACACAAAGTAGATTCATTTCAAACAATGAACCCAAAGGTGAAAGGTAAGAGAATTAAGAATTGAATCCTACACCTGAATAGCTAGGAATCCACTACAACGTGATACTGGAAAAGATCCTTTCCAAACAGAGATCATATGAATCTCAAGGAGTAGCTTCTACAGCAATACAAGATACACAAATAGTGCTAGAGGTACTCATGACATTAGAACATAAACTTGAACATCCAAACAGTAGGTTCTAAAGAATGTTCAAGAACATGAGTTAGAGAAGAAAGAAAGAGGATCGAATCCTACCTGGCTTGAAGAAAATAAAGAAAGAACCACGAGTGGAGGAATACACAGGTGAAGCTTGTTGTTATAACAGCACCAGCCTCCAAGATGGTTCCTTAACCATTACCCAGCAACAACTCCAGCATGAGCTCGAGCAAGAACAAGGTGCAAGAGAGCAAATAGTAGCTCCATTTCCCCCCAACTGTGGTGCTTGAACGCACAACAGTTACTTCCTCACAACACACCTTGCAGCATCTCAGCAGGAGAAAAGTTCAGAAAGATAGGTGCGAAAGCCTTTGAGGTATTTTTATAGCCTCCAACACACACCATGCACCACGGCACGTCACCCTTGAGGTGTCACAATAAAACCGAATGGGTTTTGTTGGGGACACGTTTTACATGCATGCAACCTGAGTTTAACACCTAAGGTAACCAGGTGTTACCTTCATTCTTGGTGCGGTGGCCTTTTTAAAGCCCCACACGTATGCAACCCAGAAATCCCATAAAATTCTCACCGTAAATAGTCCCTAATTCGGATGGCCCAATGATCACTAGACAAACACCTCTAAACGGTGTCCATTTGTCCTAAAATTTCAACCATAGACTAATTTGATGGTTTTACAAATTATGGTGATTTTAGTTTTATTTTTAGAATTTATTTTACACTAGGTGAAAAATCACCCGAAAAATGGTCGCGTCGACTGTACCTTGAAATCCGTACGTCAAAAAATTTAGATAATTACATATTTAATTTCTCCACATTTTTATGGAAATTATGATGTTCTTGGATTTTTATTTCGTTGTCGTTTTCCGGTATCGCCATGTGGAGGCACGCACTTCGAGGTACGATACTGGGATAAAGTTCATTACCACTAATTAAGTCTATCATCTAATTATCACAATTTAATAACAACACTAAGGTATTTTAACAAAATTATTTATATTTTCTTAACATTTTAAATTTCTGGGGCGTTACATACTACATGCACATTTAAATATATTACATGCATAGAAATAAACTCATATATACCTACAAGATGTATAGCAATAATTACATATTATATGCACAACATTACTTAAATACAATATGCATAGGATTTTAATAAGTACAATATGTACAAAATTAGCTAATTACTTATATCCACAGAAATAAGATATATACATATATGCATACATATGCACATGGGTAATTAAATAATTATAGTATGCACAAAATTAATACACACTATGTACATAAACAAGTAAATACCACATGCACAGAATACAAAATGAACAAAACTCGAGGGTCTCACATCAAATCTCAACTCGTTGTTTCAAAATGAAACTAGTACAACCTTTAAATATTGAATAACATGACTAAGACTCAATAAAAGAAAGATTATATTTAATCTCACTTCCTACTACATCAATCTAACACTTATTCTAACTATAGATAGACTCTTGTGTTGGAATGCTCATCACTATGACTCATTCCCTTCATAGACTTGATCCTCCGCCTCTTCCTCAATGTCACCTATGATGTGGAAAAGTAGGGAATGAGCAAACTAGCCCAGTAGGATTTATATCTCAATGTGCGGGCAATGATATAAGTGATTAGCAATTTAGAACTAGGTAAGCACGATTATCAAGATATGCATGTGTGAATAAAACTCATTAAACATGATACGTGAACAAGATAGAGGAACATGAGTGATTGAACAAGATATAACGAATAAGAGCTATCAAGAGAGTGGTATGTAACAAGCACACAAGATATCACTTAATTGCAATAAATGCATAATGGCCATGTCACGTAAGCAAGCAAGCAAGCACGAGCACGATCATGTAACACTAATCAAGCACGAAGACACTATTGTACACCAAGGAAAGATCCACCTTGAAATGCACAATAGGCCACGTGCATGTGGTTGTTGTATCTAGCATTCAACACACAAGTACTGTCAGCGCAGATGCAATGCCAATAATCATTATACCCCATGGTTAACAGTATATTTATGACTCTCCATCATTGGGGCTAGACTGGAGCCCTTGGACACTCTCCGTGCCCGATCAGCATCTCACTTAATTTCAAATGTAGATACCCACGGTCATTAATGGCCAATAAGTGTTTTAAGATATAAGCAATTGTAATGTCATGTTCATGATGATGATGATGTCAATATGTAGCAAGTCATGTGAACATGATGTTATGATAACAATAGTCAAGAGATAATTTTGGCAGCATAACGACTCAATTTATACTTTAGTTCACTCTTTACATTAATGGCTTAAGTTAAGATTATGAATCACTCTCACGAGAACAAGAGAAGAAAGGAAGTGCATGCTATCTCCAGGGAACTTCAATGGTACAACCAACTCGATCTCCATGAGGGAATCCATGGAGTACGGAGATTTACGGAGGTCTTAAGAGAATGGTCACTAGACTGCCGATACGGAATGACCGGCCGTGAGTTTCCAATCCCCCAAGAAAAGGCTGCCTATAAGTGCAAGTGTGTAGTGAAGTACGTGTCTCAATCCAGAATCCATCGGTTTCAAACATGCGGAAAGCAATTAACATGAAGACATGAGATGCACTTAACTTGACATGATTTGCAGTATCTTAAGATAGAAATTATTCACTTTAACAAGCTAGAATAGCAAGATGATCAATCAATAGTTTGCAAGAACAGATCATATCATTTAAGAACAATGGAATAAAACATTCATGTTGTTAAGGCTTTTTCATGGGTTAGCAAGTTTTAGGTCATTGGACAGACTGTACAATGCATGATAAGAACATAACATGAAAGACTATCACTAAACACTGTAGAAACAGGTCTCGGGTAGGCCTTGAAATCCGTGACGGACACAGTCGTCGCACTTCAAAGGGCCGTACACAGACACCACAAGGCTCTGTGTAAAATTCTTAAATCGCGACGGGCCTACCGGTCGCATTTATAGACAGTCGATACGAATGATCAATTCGGAATAGAAATGTGATGGTTTACACTAACGCGTTCATGGAAATCGATGCAGACGTCGACTCGTTGACACAGAAATGCGACGGTCATGATGGACGCGGTTTAAGGTAATCGATGCAGACATCGACTCGTTAATAAATGCGAATCGATGTGGGAACGATTACAACCAAAATCTATATGGAAACGATTACGACCAGAATCAATGTACAACTGGAATCGATGTGGGAACGATTACTGACAGAGTTGATATAGGAACGATTGTTGCCAGAATCGATGTGGGAATGATTACTAACAGAGTCGATGTGGGATCGATTACTGACAGAATCGATGTGGGAAAGATTGATGCCAGAATCGATGTGGGCTCAGAAACGTGAAGTGCATGTACAACGCGTTCCTTCAAGCCTTCTTAAATACAAAATAGGCGCAAAACCAAAGGCGGAAAACAATATATTCACGACGACATACATGGTCGCGCTCTTGATGAAAATGATGCTGCACATAGTTTTATGTGTCAGGGTTGACTGGTCAGACATTCAAACGCGATGGGGTGTTCGGTTGCCTTTTCCATAAACACGACGGTCTAGTACGTCGCATTCATGCCATGTAGAACGCGACGTCTGGACTGGTCGCGATTTAGGGTTTGGTCTGACAACGCAGAAAACTGCACCATGATGCATGCAACGCTTATAGCTCATGATCTAGGTCTCTTTGGATGAAAGTATAAACATGAAACTTGTTGGAAACAGGGAGTAGGAGAGAACTACGGCCTTGGTTTCACATGATTTGGTCTCGGGGAGCATGAGAAATGACTTGAACATGAAAGGCTCGAAACATGCACGACTTTGACAAAATGCTTAATCCTCGATGTATGCTCAATAACAACTGGGGAAAACGCATGCACATGAAAGTAGACTTGATGAACTACACATTGGTATATGGTTTGCTTAGATTTGGCCCGAGACAACCTACCTTTGGTCGCTTCCTATAGGGTTCTCCTGCAGATCGATGCAAATGCAAATGGGGAAGAAGAGCTCCGTTTGAGGGCGATTTCCTCCTCCTCTGGTGCTCAAGCTCTGCTACCCACGACCCCAACAAGATGCTAACCCGACCCCAAAGGTTTCTTGATGAGTGTATAAGTATCTAGGGTTTTTAGGAGTCCCATTTGTGTATAGGAAAGAGGAGTTGCGGTTTTGGGTTACCACCTTTCAAGTTTTGATGATTTCTCACCCAATTAGAGTGTGTGAGGCTTTAGGCAACATCATACCATGGCTAGGCATGAATTTGGATTTCCATGAAAGGCTAATTGCATTAAGATTTACCTTAATTACCTCTTCCTATTTTCAGCTCAATTAGGGTTACGAATTTTCTGGGGTATCTTCTTGCTTGATTTTATTCTTGGGCCAAAGTTGTCCATTGGCCCAATTCTGATAATGGGTCATCAACACATGTCGTTTGAAGTCTCTCCATCATCTTTATTTAATTTATGATCATGTTATATACCTATGATAATGGTTTTCTGATTTATTCCCCAATTAGGATAATTAGTCACAACGTGTTGGCCAATCAGATTTTTCGTTGCACAAATTTCTTCGTGGAACATTTAGGAATATTGTTTAGGGTTGAGTTATTATTTTTACGAAATTTTCCGATGTGTTCTTGCACATACGATAATGGTACGTATGTTTCTATTATTTCGATATTATGGAAATTATTCATTTCCATTTGTTTTAAATTTTTAATTATTGAATTTTCCAGGTGCTACATTAAATCTTTGAAAACATCTTCTTCTTTTCTTTCCATGGAAGGGTTAGTTTCATCAAACAAAACATATACAGTTTGTTCAATTAATAATATTTTTCTGTTGAATCCTCTATGTCCTCTTGGTTTTGAAGCATATCTTAATATAAATCCTTCATTGCTTTTAGCATTTAATTTTCTTAAATTATCTTTTCCATTATTCAAAATAAAACACTTACAATCGAATGGTCGAAGATGACTGTTGTTTGATTTTTTGTCCTTATATAGTTTATAACGAGTCTGCTTCAGTATTGGTTTGATCATGCATCTCTTGATGATGCAACAAGCTGTATTGACTGCCTCTGCCTAGAAGTATCTTGGTAGATTATATTATGAAAGCATAGTTTAGACCATGTCCAACAATATTTTGTTCTTTCTTTCTGCTACACCATTCTACTTAGAAGTTTTTTGTGCATAACAATTATGCTCAATGTCATTTTCTTTATAGAATTTGACAAAGTCATCATTCTTAAATTCTCCACCATGATCTCATCGAATATTGATGATTTCATGCTTTTGACTTTTCTGTTTCTGATTTGGCTTCTAACAATGATACCCATGTAAACCTTGTGTAATCACCAACAATTATATAGCCATAATATTTTCCTCCAAGACTTACAATTCTCATTGGTCCAAATAAATCCATATGGATAAGCTCCAATGATTTTGAGGTTGTAACAATTGTCTTGGATTGAAATGATGTCTTGATTTGCTTCCCCTTGACACAAGCTATACAAATTCTAGATTTTTTTAGTTTGAGCTTTGGAAGTCCTTCAACTAGATCATGCTTGATTAGTTTCTTAATTACTGAAGTATTTACATGTTCTAATCTTTTGTACCACAAATCAAATTCTTCTTCTTTGTTAGTTGTAAGGCATAAGTCAATTTTTTTCAATTCTGTCAGTTGGAGTGTGTACACATTTTTTACTTTAAGTGCCTCAAAAATCACTTTCTTATCCAAGAGAATTATTTACTTATCATTTTGAAACTATATCAAATGACCTTTATCACATAACTAATTGATGCTTATAAGATTGTGCTTGAGACCATCAACGCATAGCATATCTTCTATCAAATTCTTGACCTTGGTTCCTACTATTCCACATTCAATTATTTTTCCTTTACCATTATCTCCATAGGTTACTTGATCTTCTTTATTTTGAAGCTTGTAAATAATATTTTATCTCCTGTCATGAGTCTTGAGCATCCATTGTCTAAATACCATTTGGATGTTTTTAGACGATCCTACACACAAAATTAAGTTGAGAATTTTAGTACCCAGATCTTTTTGGGGTCCTTGATGGTTAGTCTTTGGAAACCAATGTCAATGTCTAGTGGTGCATGTGCTTACTATGTGGCTTAATTGATTACAGTGAGTACATCATACGTTGTATGCAAGTTTTGATTTTACAATTTTGTTATTTTTAATTTTTTGTTTGTAAATATGTTGATTTGCTTTTCGAGAATTTTCAATTATCTTTTCTTTTACAAACTTTGGAGTGGGATATTGTTCAGGATAGATAATTTCTTTTTCATTTACCGGTGGACTATATCTTACTCCATATTTCTTTTTACCTGATCTAACACCTTTTAGTCTCACTACTTTAGATGACTTGTAGTTGGTTATTTTATTTATTGAAGTTCTTAGATAATTATTTTCTTTCTTTACTTTTTTTTCATTCTTCTATTCATTCTATTTATTTGTTAATTCCGTGATCTTACAATTTTTAGTTTTAAGATCTTCACAAAGCAGGTTGTTTGTTCTTTTAGTTTCATTCAGTTGATTTTTTTTTCTATTTCTGATTTTAAGATAGTATTAGTTTTCTCTTTGTTAACAAAATTCAGTTTGAGAATCTTTAGTTCTTTTATAACAAGTTTGTATTTATCATATAGTTCATTAAAAACATCTTCTAAACTATCTGAATCTGAATTAGAACATGATGTAAATGAAGTTTCAGAATTTACCTATTCTAGTCCTACCATGATAGTTATATTTTCTTCTTCCATTTCTAGTTCTGAACTTGATGAATTTGAGCTTGATACATCTTCGTTTTCCCATGTTACTGTCATGGTTTTCTTTTTGTATTTTTTGTACTTCTTTTCTTTTTCTTTCTTTTTCTTATATTTTTCAGCTTGATCTCTCTTTTTAAGTTTAGGACATTTTGATCTGAGGTGTCCTGACTATTTGCACTCATAACATGTTAGCTCATTGCTCTTCATTTCTTTCTTGAAGTATATTTTTTATCCAAATTTCTTTTTCTTGACTAGTATTCTCTGAAGCTTCTTAGATAGCATTACTTCATCTTCATCACTGTCTTCAGACTTTTCTTTTGTATCTTGAGAAGAGGAAGAGGACAGAGAAGCTACAGTTTCTAAAGTATTAGCCATTTTCTTTCTTGATGAGCCTTTAGAAAATCTTTCCATATTTATTTCATGTGTCATAAGAGATCCGATTAATTTATTTAAAGAAAGTTCAGTTAAATCATTAGCTTCTTATATTGCTGTTATCTTAAGAGTCCATGGTTGAGTTAGAGATCTAAGAATTTTTCTCACTACTTCTTCTTGAGTATAATTTTTGCCTAGTGAACTTAAGTCATTTGTTATATTAGTAAATCTATTACACATTTGAGTTATATTTTCATTTAATAATACTTTGAATTGTTCATATTGAGAAATAAGAATATCTATTCTAGTTTGTTTTACTTTATCAGTATCTTCATAAGTTATTTTTAATTTGTCCCACATCTCTTTTGCATTTTTACAGGCATAAATTCAATTGAACTCTTTCTTAGATAATGCACAGCAAAGGTAGTTTTTTGCTTTATAATTTGATGATACATTCCTTTATCAACTAATGACTAGTCAGATGAGCTTACAACAAGAGAGATATGATCAACTTCTTCTATTACCTGAAACAAATCAAAGTCTATGTCCCGAATGAAGCATTCCATTCGCATCTTCTAATATTGGTGATCTTCACCATAAAAGAAAGGTGGCATTGTCACGGACTGTCCTTCAGGGTTGTGCATCTCAATTGTCCATCTCTTATTGAATCGTTAGATTCTTTGGAGAAAAACTTGCTCTGATACTACTTGTTGGATCAAAATAGAGCTAAGATGTCCTGAGGGGGGTGAATAGGACTTTCTTCTAAATTTCTACTAAGAATAGTTAGATCCGAAAAAACACTAAAAAGTGATCAATGTAGTGTGTGAAATAAACTTAAGTAAGCATAAGCTAACACACTTAAAGAGACAAGTGCTTTATCCTGATTTGGATCTCCTTTGAATTAGGAGTCCTACGTCCAATCCCTAAGAAACTCTTGAGAATTTTCACTAATTACGAAACAAATCTTGGTCTTCCCTTCAAAGAGGGGCATACAACACTTGCTCCCAAGCAAGTCTTCCATTTAACAAGGGGCAACACACCTCTTACCCGAGTAGACCTTCCCTTCTACAAAAAGAGGAAAACATACAAGGAACAAACCCCCTACTGGTTACAAGATCTGAAGAATACAGAATAAGCACCGTTCAGATGATGAGCAAGCATAGACAGAAGGAGGGCAATAAAAATATGAACACGATGCACTCCTCTCTTTCTAACTCTAAATGGACTAAAACTGAATAAGCTTCAAGTTCGTCCACATAGTGTAGAAGACTTTGAAAATCAAATGCTTGAGAGCTCGGACTTGTGATTTTCTCTGTGTATGCATGTTCACTCCTTCTTGTATAAGTCACACTTGTATGTTCTCTTCTCAACTTCGCCTTCTTATATAGGGTCTTCTTCTTTAGCTATCCGTTGAGGTTTTTTAACCATTTGAATATAGGTGTTTGACTAACAAAGGTGTTTTTTGAGTGTAACGGCTTCTTTCTTCAAGGTAAAATCAACTGGGTTGCTTTTTGAGGATAGCTGCATAGTACTGTAGCTAGTCATAATAAATGCCTGCAAGCACACGGTAAGCAAGACTTCCAAGAAGATATCCTAGGTTAGGATCTTTGAATACTAGACAAAAAGAGTGATAAGTGAGATATTTATGAACCCTTTCTGTCCTTACAGAAAAGCACATCCTTAAAAACTAGAAGACCTACAATGCGTTAAATGGAATGGACATTCTTTCTGCATGTGCCTATCTTACTGCAAAGGATGAGCTACAAAACATTAATGGCATTAAGCTATAAAGAAATATAATAGATCCATATTACATTAAGTGACCGAGATTCTGAAATGATAAAACTGAGGACAAATTTGAATGTGTTGCATGCATATTAAAATAACTGTTCATTTTCAGATCAAAATAATATTTCAAACACACATAACCATATTTTAATATAATCACTAAGTAAAAAGATTATTTCACACTTCATAAAGTAGTCGTAGTGAAGTATGACTACTGCAAACTTCTTCAACAATCAGAATGAATATCGACTCCTACATGTTTCTTCAAAATGAGATGTCGACTTCTGCATAGTAATCAAAATGAAATGTCGACATCTGCATGGAATGAATGTCAACATTTGCACGACTTCGACTTTGACTAGGAGTCAGTTGAAGTGAGACTTTCGACTGGCGTATAAGTCTTTTGTCAGTCGAAGTTGAACTTCAACTCCTGAGAGATTATATATCAATCGATGTCGTACTTCGACTAGAAGTCAGTCGGAGTTGCACTTTGACTGCCTGAAGTCTGTCAGTCGGAGTTGCACTTCGATTACCGTTGACTTCAGTTGGAGGTGGACTTTGACTGATTCAGAGTATAATGCAGTCAGTTGAAGTGAGATTTTGGCTGGCTCTGACTTTTGGTAGCACAGAGATATTATGGGGAGTCGATCTCATACTCAGTTGTTTTTCCATTATTTCTAAGTTGTTCATAGATATGTATACAGTGTTGTTCTACTTTCATGAAGTCGAAGGTTTAAGTGGGATTTTATCATCATCAAAATAATATGAAAGGGGCTTCTAAGATATGTTAATATGCACATGTACACAACACCGGCAAGCTATGATGTCTGTTAAAGAGGACATTGTTAGAGGATCTCAATGGGTGGTTCAATCGGGTCAGGGCATCAACATTTGGAAGGATAAAAGGATTCCACAGTGGATTGGTCCCCTTGCCCCCAAAGAAAACTTTCACATACCTATTCCCATCAAAGTTGCTAAGTTAATCCACAGTGAGAAATGATGATGGAGAGAATAAGCAACCTGCTTGACAACAAAGCTGCAGAAGCTGTAGTTTAGATTAGAGTTCCTTAATATCACTCTAATCAATATGACAAGGTTGGCTTGGATAAAAACTCAGAATGGTAGCTTGACTACTAAATCTGCTTATATATCTACTTCAATGACCTCAACAGCTCATCAAATTTGAAGAATGATTTGGAATCATAGATTAGCCTCAACCATGCTCCCAAATCTGGTACACTTATATGGAAAGTTTTAGTGAATGTCTGCCTACTTATTCTAGATTAGCAGTTATATTCCATAATGTAAATAAACTCTGCCCCATTTCTATGGACGCTGATGAAACAATTGAACACATGTTTTTTTATTGCAACATTGGCAGGGGCGTCTATTTTGCTTGTAAGATGGCTATAAATCATTTCTCTCTCACTAAAAGACAGAATTATCGGCCGGGCAAAAGCAACATTGCATACTAATGACAACGAGGATGTGATGCCAAAATATGGCTTTGTGATCGTGTGAAATCTTTGGAAACCTAGATGTCTAAAGGTATATGAAAACAAACAGCTCCTTTTCACTTCATATCCTTGGAAAAGTTAATCAAGGTATGGAACTATGGCATAGTGAAGACAAACAGGACAGTGAGTACTCATCTGAGAATGCCTTAGTGATGCTCATCGACGCAGCCTACAAAGATTCTACATCGGTGAGTTGTATTGTCCTTATGAGCTCCCGTGGCAAAATTCTGTGGCATTGAAGTTTGATGCTCCAATCAACATATTTAGGGTCTGTTTTTTTTATCGTAAAATCTCATGTAAGAAAAATCTTTCAAGAAAAAATTTCACACGATGACTTATTTGGTATCCCTGAAAGTTAATATATGAAAATATTTTACCTAAAATTCATAAATTTTGACATTTTTTATGAGACCTGGTAAACCATTTTCTCGATTTCTCTTTCATGTAGGATTTTTATGAGCTAGACTACATTCTATATTTTTATTTCTAATGTCTCTTTTGCACTGCCAACTAGTGTCTCTAAGATGGCGACCAATGACTGTTAACCGGTGACAGCGACCGACATCCAACAATCGGCGGCCAATGTCCGCCGCCCCGACAGTCGATGCCCCAAGCTTTACAGTCGACGACACCCGATGCCCAACAACTAGTCACTAAGCGGTCAACACCCGGAGAGTATTTTTTTTAATTTTTTTTAAAAAATATTTTATTGAAAAACAAACATCAAAAAACTTTTCAAAAAAATATTTGGAGCAATTATATCATTTTTTTTTTGTAAATATTATCCCATAATTTTTTATGAATATATTTTACAGCACTCATGCAAAGTTTCCCTCGCATTAAGTTGTTTTTCCTTCCTAGGGGAAAAAAATTATTCCTGCTCATTGTTTGGCACAGAGTGCCTTTTCTTCTGGTGTTGGAGTGCGGGAGTTCCCACAGCTTCCGCCAGCTCACCTGTTGACTTATTATTCAGTAAAGGTGAAGTAGTATCGATGTAAAAAAAAAAAGGATAAATAGGTTCTGAAAAGTACTTTTACTATCGGTCTGGACAGAATAAATATTCTCAAATTTAGAACACCTAAACACTTTGCTCTAAAGAAAGGCCCGATACTAAGCAAATCATGCGTCACGAAACATTGCCAAATTATGGAATCCTTGTCTAACTGAATCTTATGTGTTCGCATGCTAATGGGCAAATACTTTAATTCCATCGATGACGAGGAAAGTGATGAGGCCTGACGGGGTATCCCTAACGCGCCATGTACGGCATCCAAATATTTGCAAGTGTAAGTTCTTCAACCTGCCATTCATCTTATCAAACTTCTCGATACCAGACTGACAAAACTCATGCACAATGCAGTGCTACTAATTTGATTGGATAATAATTGTGGTAAGGTTTCATTTGCTTTGCTCCTATACTACAAATTTAATGGTGCATGAAACAAATGTCCTGCATCTATGAACAGGTGTTTTAATGCCAAGTTGACTTTGGTAACGTGAAAATGAATTTTATCCCTCTTTTATCACATGTTTTAACTCAACAAATAATTTTATAATTTATTTAGTTTAACTCCGATAAAAATTATTCAGAATAAAAGAGTGATGAAGGAGGTGATAATTATCACTTCCATAGAGAGGGGATAAAAGTTATCTCCAGAGATAACTCATCAATTATGATATTTCATTCTAAAGAATTGTGTATCCTTCTTTATACATCGATAAATGGTGTCAAATTAGATATTTAAAGAGATGATAATTATATATATTCTATCACATCACATCATATTAAAAATTATCTCCCCTCATAATTATCTCTCATTTAAATCATCTCAAACTAAAAAAACTCCTAAATATGAATAACCTATACATCATTTACTTATCCTCAATCCCCTTATCTCGATATCAAAGAGATAAACTGCACAGGAAGTCGTGAGTGAGTTCAAAAGTTAAGAAGGCAGTTCCATATGCTTATGAACAACTAAACCTTTGGATCTCGTTTGGTATGGGGTTAAGTAGGGGATAATGATGAATCTAATCTTATTTTATGTTTGGTGTGTCAAAAAAATGAAGATAAATGTGGTTTAGGCTGGGATGACTTAAGTGTAAGTTGGAGATAAGTTATCCCATGTTTTTGCTGGGATGACTTATCGTGGTCTCCTATTCTCATTTTTCTCTTCTAATTTTTTATTTTTATTTTTTATTTTTCAGAACTTGAAGGGGGATTTTTCAGTATTGATGTTTTATCATATTACCTTTTATTAAAAAATGATTCATAAACCATATATATTAAAATCATATATCGTTGATATTTTTTTTCTTTCTATATATCTACCGACTTCCATTTTATTTATTACATCCTATTTTTATTCATAACTCAAAATTCAAATATTTTTTTCTGAAAATATTTCCAATTGCTACAACTATATGATCGATATCTTATATAGTGATTGTTTCTTTTTTTTTCTAGAACTATTTTAGTGCAGTAATATGTTTATTATTTTCTATCTATTTCTTCTGATTTCACCTTGACTACATGCTTTTGCTGATGCTATTAACACTACCATTATATCTTTCTTGTCTTCTTAATTATTTCTAGTTCTATATTTAACCACAATAATATAAAAAGATTGTACGTTTCTTATCTTAGCTTAAAAAGTCACTCTAGATGGAGATGGGATGATGAGAAAAATATGTTCAAATTAACACCATTTCCACCCAATGTAAAGGGTATAACAGTAAAAAATAAAAGTTCTATCTCCACACTAACACCATTTCTACCAAACGAAGGATGGGTTATGACATGGGGAGAACCCCATAGGTCGGCACGAGCTATGACTCGGCCGACCTCCCGACACGTCCTGGGCCGACGTGGATGAATCACCAAAATCAAAGCACCAGCATCGTGTAGGCCGATGTTCTGATGTGGCCTAGGTTGTCCAAGCCAACGTGGCGACGAGGCCTGAACCAACATCTTGACGTCGCTTGGGCCAAGGACATCAGCTCGGCCATGGACGAGGCTAAGCCAGCTCAGTCGTGCGTGACGTGGAGTGTGACGTGTCCGCGGGATTCTTGGGAATGTGATTCGCATAACGGTCGACACATTAACCGACAAGGTAACGACCGAGGATCGTGTGCTGGATAATGACGGCCATTAAGACCACGATCCACAAGATCTGATATGCCGGTTATGGCCACAATCATGGAGATCAGCCTTGGGATTTACTTGGTCGTTCAGCAGTTACCTTGGGTGGGCTACCACTATAAAAGAGACAAACATTCTACAGACAGGTATGCAATCTCTCTGAGACTTCCCGAGCAACCGACCTCTTTCTGCTACTGACTTGAGGGTAAGAGTGTCTGCCCACCGAGTCTCCTCGGTGGTCTTTCAGGTCGGGAGCTCGGCAAGATCTAGCACATCAGTGTAGTAGCTACTTCCCTTGGTCTTCTCGGTTTGAGCGGACCTTCGTTACTCTAGTAGTAACATTTGGCATCGTCTTTGATAAGCGACAGAAGCTTCCATGGCTCTCAAAGGAAAGGTAGTTGCTCGCTCATCTGAGGAGGAGATCGTCCCCACCGAGACTCTAGATGAGGTCGTCGCTAGAGGTTCTAGCTCCGACGAGCATGACTCTTCAACCTCTTCCTGTCTCGATCAGGTGGAGCAGATGACAGCTGGCCTGCACGAGGTGCTTGCCCGCATGGAACAAAATCAGCAGTTCGCTGCAGCTCGGGCTGGAACTACTCAGGGTCAGCCCGTGCCCACCACGGCTGACCCCGGTCTCTTAGCATCTCTGGTAGTGCAGGTTCTACCTCCTCCTCCTGCCTTGTCGGTGAGCTGTGGCGAGGAACTGGTGCTCGCGGCACCAGTACTCTCGGTCCCGCCCCCTGTGGTTCTGATGCCACTCCCCACTACTCCTATGACGATGGCTGACCACTACTCGGTAGAGTCAATGCCTATCGGGGAAGGCACTCTGGCCACTGAACCTTGGTGGAGGGACGACCAACTCGAGATGAATAGGAAGATCGAGGCCCAACACGGTACTCGTGTCCCCTCAGTTGTGACTCTCCTATCCTCCTCTCCGTTCGTCGAGGAAATAATGTCGGCCCCTATCTCGCTGAAGATGCAACTTCCAAAGTTCTGGCAGTACGACGGGACGACGAACCCCGTTCACCATCTCGACAACTTCTAGGGTCAAGTGGAGATGGTGAACATCTCAAATGCCTTGAATTGTTGTGCGTTTATGTCCACTCTGGATGATGCAGCGCTTCAATGGTTCAAGGCGTTGCCAGCGCACAGGATGACGGGCTTCACCGACTTGGCACAACTCTTCCTCGACCATTTCTAAAACACAGTGCAGCACTCCCTATGCATTGACGGCCTGTGGTTAGTCGCATAGAAAGAGGCCGATCTCTTTCATGACTATGCCAAGAGGTTCCAACTCGAGGTTCTGATGGTGATCGACCTTGACTTGCGAACGGTGATCAATCGCAAAGAATCCCCTAGTGAGTCTGGCCGACATCCTCTACCACATGCATAAATACGTGTGGTTGGAGTCGACACTAGGGACTGCTAGCAAGCTGAGCTGACCTGCTGAGCAAGGGTCGACCAGTGGTGCACCATCCCCGAAGAAGACAGAGAGAGGAGGAGTCCTTCCGGAGAGACTCTCTACGTCGGCTGGATCTGAAGCGCCGCCTTGACGAGCCTAGTAAGAGAAGGGACCTGCCTCAGTTCAACAGGCTTCCCTCTAAGATCCTGCACATCATCAAGAAGCTACTGGGGTTCTGGCGCCTCGAGAGATGACGCAGCCTCCATTGAGGTAGGGGGCCAACCTGTAATATGACTACCATAAAGACTTTGGGCACACGACTGACCAGTACCGAAGTTTCAAGGCTGAGATTGCGACATACTGAAGTGCAGCGTAATCAGCAAGGTCATCATGGATAGGAAGCCAAATCCTACCGACTCCGATGAGGAGAAGGACGCACCTTGGGGCAAGGGAGCGGTCATGGTGCTTGCAAGTGGGTTGTCTAGGGGGGCGACCATGGGTGGAAGCGAAAGTCGTACACGTCGGCGGCTGGGTCAAGCTTTAGAAAACCACCTCATGTGGCTAAAGGTGTCATCTCTTTTTCGGATGAGGACCTGGTCGGCCTCAGTGTCCCCCATGATGATGCACTAGTAGTGCACGTTGACATTGATGGGTATGATGTACACAGGATTTTAGTTGATAATGGAGCAGCCCCCGACGTTATGTTTATGATTGCTTTGTAAAGATGCTCGAACTGAGCTCCGAGCTCAAGCCGGTCGCTACCCCACGCTTTGGGTTTAGTGGGACCCAAGTGAATGTCGAGGGCTCGATCAAGCTGAAAGTCACCCTCGGCACCCGACCACGACATGTACAGTTGAGGTTGACTTCCTTGTAGTCAAGGTGAAGTCGGCCTACAACGCGATATTTGGTTAGGGCCTGTTGGGAAAATTAAGAGGAGTTCCATTAACCTACCACCAGAAATTGAAGTTCACAATGCCTAACAGGATCGGTGAGGTTGTGGAGAACCAAACCGAGGCCCGGCGTTGCTATGTAAACTCTATTAGGGCTAAGGAACTAGTGATTTCTGAGTACGAATCCACCCTTAAGGAAAGCTCAGAGAGAGGTGAGCTCCCTGAGCAGACGAAATAGGTGCAGATCTCAAAGGAATAGGCACTGGTGTCGGTGTTGAGTCCAGGAGCTGGAGGGGCAGCCAGTGGATTTTTTAAAGTCCAGCACCGACGTCTTCACCTGGTCGGAGGAAGACCTACCGGGGATTGACCCAGAGGTCATTCAGCATCACTTGAATGTCGATCCCGACATCCTACCTGTTAAGCAGAAGAAGAGGTGTTAGCTGATTGGCAGGATGTCACGTCTCGAGAATTACACAGTGAAAATATTAATTTTAGATCGATAATCTGAGAAGTGAACAGTCGGAAAATAAGTCTCTAGCTAGCAAGCATTAGAGTTGTATTAATGCAAAATATAATGGCCCATAGAATGAACACATCTAAGCCTTTATTCCATTCTCATCAATGTCAAATACAGACGCATGGACTTCATACTATAATGACTCAAGAAAAGGGGAAAATTACATGAGATTATACTTCCTCACTACCTACTACATCAATCTAACTCTCAAATTAAACTAATGGCAGATACTATGGTTGGAACATGCTCTTCACTCATACGCATTCCCATCACTAGCCTGGTTCTCCTCTTCAACATCTATGTTACCTAAATGTTGAGAAAGCAAGTAATGAGCAAACTAGCCCAGTAGGATTTACATCTCAATGTGTGGGCAATGATATAAGTGATTAACGTTTTAAGAACTAGGCAGGGATGATTAACAAGATATGCATATACGAGAAAGCTATTAAAGACATGTGAGCAAGATTGATTGAACGAAAGTGATTGAATAAGAGCAAGAATGATATAACAAGAAAGAACTAACAAGAAAGTTGTGACGACCTTTCTTATACTGGTACGGTTATACCAACCCACATCGATATAGAGAGTGTTGCCACAGTGGGACATTTACCCAACACATTCAATAGGCTGAGACGTACACAAATATGAACACATAATAGCAGAATAAAAGAACTGAATGTAAATTTATTATTCCATCATCCACATTTATCCACAGTCTATATAGTACAAGAAAGAACTAAAGTTCTCATAACTGAAATTTAAATCAAATACATTGTCCACAACTGAATTACATAATGCTCTCAATTACATACTATGAAAAAAAAGAAATACAATAAGGCAATCTCCACGAAGGTGCTACTCCTCACGCTCGGAGTCACTCCTAACTGTCTCCTCCAAGGAAGTAGAGACACATGCACCTGTACGCCGAAGCAAAAGTGAGTATAAAAGACTCAGCAAGTAATTCCATTCACATTAAGCTTACATACATCGGATAGACATTTTTACCCTTTTAAACAAAACAGCTAATATGTATAACATGCATTGAACAACTCTTTAAGAAAACCTAAACATGATATTTCTACAACTTATAATACATGTTTCATAGTTTATGTTTATTTCACAATAAAGTAAACCTATCACATGCTTTCTACATATTCTTTAACATGCTGACTCAAGACACAATTCCTTACATTCATGTCATTATACAATAGCAAATAAAGCACGTAGTTTATACACAACGGAAGAGATATTCCTAGCATGGATTCTATGAATATTTTCACATGCATAACACATTTATAAACATAATAGCTTGATGTTAAAACACATTTATGTAAGGATTTACACTTTCACATGTTATCACATTAGTTCACAATTTCACATGATCATTTACACATTTTACACATTCACATTTCGCACATGTACAAAAATCACATTATTCTAATTACATGCCGTGACACATAGTCCAAACCACCTCTAGAAGGACACACACTTATCTCAATCACACACATACCTATCACCTGGGCAATATAGTGATAGATCTTAGTTACTGCGCAAAACTGGGAGAAGCACTCTCCACCCTAACCAGTGGTACTTGTCTACCTCCAGGATTTAATCCCAATGCCCATGGGATCTCATACTCATATGAACCTTCCCGTAGGGACTTTACTACGGTACAGTTCCTCAGCCCTCTAAGGTAGTAGTGTCACCCATGGCACATTTACACATTTTCCATTTTTTTTAAACACACACTATTTGCACACCGTTTAACACACTAATTTCATTTTCACTTACATATATATATGGTTCAGATTTCCTAACATGGTACTAATGGTTACAATGTTAAACAGTTACAAATTTATTCTAATCATGTCGTAATTATCTAATTTATCACTAATTACACTAAACATGCTTTAATTGGTCATTTCATCATGTAATAAACAAATCAGTACCTACTGTTATCCAATTCACATGAAATTTTTACCACGGACTGTTTATAGGTTACATCATGCATACCAAATTTCATATTTTTTGGAACTACACACTAATTATAAAAAAATTAGAACAGTTATTTTACAAAATTGGTCACAATCAAACTTGCATGGTTCATAGTGTTACAGGCACATTATCCATCCAACAACATGCATCTGGCAGTTATGATTTTACATATAATTTCTAGGTATTTAACTAATTAAGTTAGCCCGTGTCAGATGCAGTCTTCTTCAGATTGGCCTTATCATGACTCTATTTATGATATTACATGATGTATTTAACTAATTAGGTACTTAACTAGCTCACATGCAGTCTTCTTCAGGATTGGCCTTATCATGACTCTATTTATGATATTACATGCTGTATTTATAGCTTCTGCCCAGAAGTATCTTGGAAGATTGTATTCGGATAGCATGGTTCTAGTCATATCCAACAAAGTTCTGTTCTTACTCTCAGCTACTCCATTTTGCTGTGGTGTTCTAGGTGCTGAGAAATTATGTTCTATACCTTGATCATTACAGAATTCTGTAAATTTGTCGTTTTGGAATTCTCCTCCATGATCTGAACGAATGCCAATGATGCTAAACTTCTTATCCTTTTGAACTACTTTACTGAACTTCACAAAACTATCAAATGTGTCATCTTTATGCTCCAAAAATGATACCCATGTGAATCTTGAAAAATCATCGACTATTACAAATCCAAAGTTCTTTCCTCCCAGGCTGGTGGTTCTCATTGGTCCAAACAGATCCATATGTAATAGTTCTAGTGGTTTGGAAGTAGTGACCACTATCTTTGATTTGAAGGAGGATTTTGCATGCTTCTCTTTTGCACAAGGTTCACAAATGCTATCTAATCTTGTGTTTATCTTTGGCAATCCTTCTACTAGATCATGTTTAATAAGCTTTCTTATTCCATCCACACTGCAGTGACCTAACCTTCTGTGCCATAATTATGCATTCTGATCTTTGCTTGCTGCTAGACAAACATCTTGATCTTTGAGCTCCTCTAGATGCAGTACATATAAGTTTTTTTCTATGTTGGCTTTGAAGATAATTGCATCACCTTTGATTATCAGACACTTGGATTCTTCAAACTTGATTTGGTGACCCTTGTCACATAATTGACTAATGCTTATTAAGTTGTGCTTGAGTCCTTTGACATAGAGAACATCTTCTATGAGGATTCTATCTTGACTTCCAATTGATCCACATCCAATTACTGACCCTTTTCCATTATCGCCATAAGTAACCTTGCCTTCTTCATCTTTGATATGAGAGAATAATTTCTTGTTACCTGTCATATGGCTTGAGCACCCGCTGTCAAGGTACCACCTTGATGCTCTAAGGCTTCCCTGCAATAAGTCAATGAGATTTAGGTACCCAAGTTCTTTTGGGTCCTGGTTGGTTAGTTTCTTCACGATTTCTTTTGGGAATCTATTTTAGGTGTTTGGTTGTGCAAGTTATTTTGGTGTGACCTAATTTGTTACAGTGTGTGCAGCAAGGAATATTGTTTATTATCCTATTTGACTTATGGTTTTTATTTTTATTTACTTTATGATTTGGATTTTGTTCGGCTACGAATTTTGGAGTTGAATAAATTTTTAGATGAATTACAGTTTCTTCGTTGTCTGGTGGAGTGTATCCTAACCCATACTTTTTCTTACCTAATCTTCTTGCTCCTTTTAATATTAGAGAGGATTTATCATTAGTAAATTTTTCAACTGTAGCCATCAGATATTCATTATCTTTTGTTAGTGTGTTAATTTCACTTTTAAGTTTACTTATTGTTTCCTGATCTTCTAAGTGTAATATCTTTTCATTCTTAATTTTAATATCTTCACATAGCAGTTCATTTCTTCTTTTAAGTTCAGAAATTTGTTTCTCTAGTTGTTCAGTTTTAGATTTTAAATTTGAGTTGGTAATTTCCAAATATGCATACTTTTTCTTGGTTGTTTTTAACACCTTACAAACATCTTTATACTTATTGTACAATTCGTTAAACGCATCTTCTAGACTATCTGAATCAGATTCATTGCAAGAGGTAAAAGATGAGTCCGAAGTTACCTTTTCATCAACATTTGCCATGAAGGCCAGGTTGGCCTTTTCTTCTTCTTCACTGTTATAGCTTGTCTCACTGTCTGAGTCACTTTCGTTGTTCCATGCAGCAACCATGGCCTTCTTCTTGTATCTTTTGAATTTCTTTGAGTTGTCCTTCTTCTTGAACTCAGTTTTCTTTAATTTTGGACACTCGGCTTTGATGTGTCCAGGCTTCTTGCACTCATAGCATATCGGTTCTAGTTTCTTAGCATCTTTGCCTTCAGGTCTTTTAAAGTCTTTACCTTTCTTGAAGTATCTTCTTCCTGACTGGTATTTCTTCTTGTCTAGAATGCGCTGCAGTCTTCTGGAGAGAAATGCTTCTTCATCTTCACTGCCTTCATCACTTCTTTCACTTTCGGACTCGTCCTCAGAACTACCTTTTGTGGCCTTTAGAGCATTTCTATGTTTCTTCCTGCTGGAGGATTCTCCAAGCCTTTCCATATTTATCTCATGAGCCATTAATGACCCAATGAGTTTTTCAAGTGACATTTTTCTGAGGTCGTTGGCTTCTTCTATGGCTGTCACCTTTGGAGTCCATGAGGTTGGTAGAGATATTAATATTTTTCTCACCATGTCTCCAATTTCATAAATTTTTTCGAGCCCAGCCAAACCGTTGGTGATATCTGTAAATCTGTTGTACATTTGGGTGATGGACTCTCCTGACTGCATTTGAAATCTTTCATACTGAGCTACTAGAATGTTTATTCTTATTTCCTTTACCTTGTCAGTTCCTTCATATGTGATCCTTAATTTTTCCCACATTTCCCTAGCTGACTTGCAGGTGGAAATTTTGTTGAATTCCTTCTTGCTCAGTGCACAGCACAATATACTTTTAGCTTTACTGTTTAGGGATATTTTCTTCTTGTCATCATCTATCCAGTTTTCTCTGTTGTTGAGTACCACGAGGTCTCCTTCTTCGATGATAGACCAAAGCTGGAAATCAAGACCTTGAAGAAAGAACTCCATCCGAGTCTTCCAATAGTTGTAATCTTCACCGTCGAATAGAGGAGGTCTGTTGACGGATTGACCTTCTGCATATCCTTGATCTACCATTTATCTTTGCTCTTAAGATCGTGAGATCTTCTTCTTGAAGAGACTTGGCTATGATACCACTTGTTGCCCAGATAGCAAGCCCAGAGGGGGGGTGAATGGATTGCTACAAGTTCTTTTCAAAGAGAATTCCTGTAAATAAAATGTTTGACAGAAAAACACTAAGTTTGATAGTTAGAGTTAGTGATAATGAAGACACAAAAGCAATCACACAAACAACAAGAGATTTTTATCCTGGTTCGGACCTCCTATCCCAAGGAGTCCTACGTCTAGCCCCCAAGTAACAACTTGGGTTTCCACTAAACAAGGGTACAGTCCCCCTTATGGACACTTACACATCTAGCAACAGCTGGCCTTCTCTTCTCTACCAGAAGAGGAATTACACCACCTGATTCAACAGGTCTTCTCTTCACACCCGAAGAGGAATGCCCACAAAGATTTTGTTGAAAGAGGATGGCCCCAACACCAAGCTTATAGACATCGCTTGATTTGAGGCGAAGTCTGAGAGACACCAGATAATCTTGAATGAACTCTCTCTCTCAGACCTACGCTAGCTCTCGAAAGGAATGGAATGAGATCTCTGAGAGCTAAGAGCTTTTGAAGGTTGGAATGAGCAAGCTGGCTCTTCAAGCGATTGGGATGTGCAACTTCTCTGAAGGTTCAAAAAGTTCTATCGATCGGAGTCACTAGTCTTCTATTTATCTTCTTTTGAATAATCTGATCGTTGAAGTGTCCGTTGAAATGTTCGTTGTCTCACAGTCTTCATGCATGTTAGAGAGACTGGTTCGAAGCATGAAGTAGGTGAGGCTGCAGCCATTAATGCTAAGATTGACCCTTACACCTTCAGGGACAGATTGTCTGAATCTTCTATCCTCTTGACAGGTTGACAGATCCATCTTTGACGTGCTTTTCTACAAAAGTCCTACATACAATAAATGCTGACACCTAGACAACTTCTCTTTGTCTAAATTGTCAGTCAACATTAGTAGTCGTGCAGTATGAAGATAAACCAAGAGGGAAAGGTTATTCTGACATCACACAAAGCAAGACTTTATGTGACAAGTGAAGTAAGCAAGGATATATCGTGTGGAAATATTGTACTACCACAATAAATGATCAAGATCTTAGAATACAGTATGATGCGCGAGAAGGTTTTTGAAATCCATAGAGTCTTAAGCATATACATATTTAAATATAATAAGGAATGATTCTTAAATAATAAGATAAAGCAAGACTATTCAAGAGCTTTATAAATTTACTTGAAAGTGAAGAACATTTTGTATAGAAATGATATTGATATCAAATCGATGATACAATTATGTGAGAATGTAATCCATGTTGAAACCAAGTCGATGTGAACATAATCCAAGTATTAATATAATGAAATTGATGTTTTGTACAAAGTCATTACTTAACATAAATCGATGAGTAGATGAAATCGTTGTTTCAATAGAATCATTGTTTCATATAAGGTCGTTGTAGAGATGAAATTGTTGTTTTAATGAAATCGATAAGGAAATTGTTGTTTAAGTGAAATCGATCATGAAATCATTGTTTTCATGAAGAAATCGTTGTTTAAGTAAAAGTGAATCGTTGTTTTGAGCAAATCGTTGTTTAAGTGGGCAAATCGTTCTTTAAGTGAAAGCAAATCGTTGTTGTGATCAAATCGTTCTTTAAGTGAAAGCAAATCGTTGTTGCGATCAAATCGTTCTTTAAGTGAAAGCAAATCGTTGTTTCGATCAAATCGTTGTTTTACTTATGAAATCGTTGTGAGACTGAAATCATTGTTTCACTTATGAAATCGTTGTGAGACCGAAATCGTTGTGAGATCGAAATCGTTGTTTCACTTATGAAATTGTTATTTTAAGTGACTTATAGAATCGTTATGGCGATCGAATCGTTGTTTCTATAAATGAAATCATTGTGTACTTAGACAAAACGTGTGTGAGGATAACTTACAGATTTGCTAGATTTATTTTCTGTGGATAATCTTTAGAACCAGTTGTTAGAAAACACTCTTCAAGGTTTTGTTAATCACCAAAAATTACATATATAATTCATGATAAATTTTATATGGAGATGGACTGATCATCAGATGTGGCATGGGCACTCTCAGTAGTTTGTGCCTCATCATAGACTTTCCAAACTTTAACAAAATCTCCTTTCATCTCAGCAAGTTGTGTAATAGCTGCACAACTTTTTTGCTTCAACACTTCAATATTCTCAACATTATGAGCATATCCTGAGCTTCTAAATCTGAGTGACTGTTTGTCACGCCTCGACGCGGAATATCAAAATGTAAGGCAATTAATATAGAGCGAGTATAGAGCATATAATAGACATCAATCTATTGGACAGTTGAATAATACTAAATCAAATATATTTCATTGATAATTCTACTAATGTCTATTACAACCACTAATTCAGAGACAATACTATGGGCCCAATTGACTTCATTACAACTAAATAAAATGTAAAATGTTAAGCTAAAACTTCTAGGATAACACACTAGTACTTTAGGGACACTCTTGGTTGACTCCTGGTCATTTCCTTCCTCATGAGTGTTGGTTTCGTCGTCCGACTCACCTGAGAACATATCACAAATAACACAGGGTAAGCGATAACGCCTAGTAAGTCTTAAATCTCATGGTCAGACATGCTTTAAGTGATTAACGTATTAAAGAACAGAGTAACTAATGAAAGAGAGAATCAAATTGAGAGAATAGTATCATGAATAGCATGGTTCAATTAGCACGTGTATCAAGTATAGCACAAAGAGCAGGATGGCCATAGCATATAATAGCACATAGCACAATGAGTCGAGTATAGTATAGCACTTGATTGTCAATAGATAGTCGAGATGGTATAGCACTTGAGTGTAATGCCAAACATTCTAATCAATTAACTCCCACAGGCACTAGCACTTTTGGCACACCTCCCAAGACCAGACTAGGTCCCTTTATATTGTCAAGCATTGATTATGTTTATTATCTTTAGACAATCAGTCAAATGGCCATAGAGAGTACCAAGAAAAGATGAGAGTAATTGAAGAATAGATGAGAGTATAGAGAGAACGTGAATAGATGAGTGAATATGGAATAGACGAGAACTATAGGCCAATGCATGTAAACGATGTTAAAACAGGCGATAGTAATGGTTGCAACAGTACCTTCAGGTGTAGGCATTCCGGTAAATATCACGGTCTACCACTTGGTTGTGATAGTAACACGGTCATAGGGTTGGCGCGATGTCAGAGACAGTACTATGTCTGGTTGGAGCGTACAAGTCCAGCATTACCCCTTATGTCACGCCCCGACGCGGAATATCAAAACGTGAGGCAGTTGCAAGTAAGCGAGTATAGAGCGTATAATAGACATCAAACCATTGGACAATTGAATAACACTAAATCAAATGCATATCATTGATAATTCAACTAATGTCTATTACATCCACTAATTCAGAGCCATTACATAGGGCCCGATTGACTTCATTACATGAAAGAAAAGTAAAGACTAAACTAAGACTCTAATAAGATACTAGAATGCCAGGGTACTATTGAATCACTCCTGGTCTTCCCCATCCTCATGAGTGTATGTGTCTTCCTCGGCCTCACCTGAAAACACAAATAACAGATAACGTAGGGTGAGTGATAGCGCCCAGTAGGATTTATATCTCATGGTGCGGGCATACTTTACATGATTAATGTATTAAAGAGCAAAGTCACTAATGATAGAGAGAGAGTCAAGTAATGTTGAGTAAGAGATAGCACAATAGCATGATTAAAAATAGCACAAGTTTTAAATATAGCACAGAGAGCAGGATGGCCATAGCACAATAGTGAAACATGATAGCACAACGAGTCGAGTATAGTATAGAACTTTGATTGTCATTGAGATAGTCGAGATAGATAGCACTTGAGTGTAATGACAAACACTCCGGTCAATTAACTCCCACGGGCAAATAGCATTTTTGGGCGCACCTCCTAGGACCAGACCGGGCCCTTTATATTGCCAAGCATTAGTCATGTTTATTATCTTTAGACAATCAGTCAAATGGCCATAGAGAGTACCAAGAATAGAGGAGAGTAATTGAAGAATAGACGAGAGTGTAGAGAGAACGTGAACAGATAAGTGAATAGAGTACATATGAGAACTATAGGTCAATGCACATAAAACAACATTTAAGCGAGCGATAGTAACAGTTGCACAACACACATGATTGGTGCTGGTAGTCAGGTAGAATTCACTAACCAACCACTGGCCATGCTACGAACATAGTCCAGAGGTCTGGTGTGATCTCAAGGTAAGAGAGAAATCTAAGAATGTTTGGATCATGCTGATCCCTAAGAGTGTTATAGGTATTAATGGTACAACCAGCTCAGTCTCCATGAGAGAATCCACAGAGTACGGAGTCTTACAGAGGTCTTAACAAAAGGATCCTAGTCTTTCAGAACGGAATGTCCAACAGAGAGGTTCCAACTTGTCAAGAGAGTAGTGTGTAAGAAAACAAGTTGCTCAATGTCCCAGAGGAATTCTAGAACAGTGAAGCGGCGGTAACGGTATTCCAAAACGATCGTGAGAAACGAAGATAGTTTCATTATTAACATGGGGTAATGATATACAATTATTGAAGTAAATTACCAGATATATTATTGATGTATTTTCTGCATGGTCTCATGGCAAAGTTAAATGTTTTATGTGTGCATGTGAGAGAAATCAAGAGAACATATGATAGTCGTGATCATGTCTTTTAATTAAGAAAACATGTGAATAATAGCGAAAGTTTATTAACATGGTTGTATTGTTGGTCACAAATCATTTATAGGTGTTTAATCATGTTTACATATCATGGATAGCAAAGTTAAACCCAAAACTAAGCTGCTAGAAAAAGACAGTAAATCATGACAAGTCTAACAGTCGTGTTTAAGAAGATCGATTACTGGACAGAAACGCGACGACCTAGTCTGATGCATTAAAGGTAAACAGTACAGCTGTATTGATTGGTGGCTACCTAAATGTGACGAGATGCATGGTTACGTTACTGTCAATCGGAATAGGCTATCGACTGATGACTCATAAACATGACGTAGAGGTCTGACACGTTCATGACAATCGGTATAGGATGACACAGAAACATGACGTACAGGTCCGACGCGTTCATGCAACTTTCTTAAATTCGAAATAGACACAAATCCCAAGGGTGGGAATAACTCTAAATCGCGATGCCTTAGTAGGTCGCGGTTCAGACAAACACTTTTTTTTTTAATAAAATAGGTCCTCAGAGATTAAGCTAGGAGAGTGCACCCTCCCCCAGCAGGGGAGAATGGACTCACTCCACTAGCTGAGAAAACTCTGGGCCTAAAAATTATATATGAAAAAAGGAATACAATGCAGAAAGCCACACCCTCATTAGCTAAGTCTAACACTCATGAGGCCTATTCTATCAATACATAAAGGACCCTTACAAATAAGAGGGAGGTTATCTGCGCCCCAGAAGACCTCATTGCGCATAAGAATTACAGCATGGTTGGCTAGCCTGTCTGCCACCTGATTTGTCTCTCTAAAAACATGAAAGATGGCAGCGTGTTTCTCATAAAGCAGGTCTCTAGCAGATCGCCACCAGCGATGGATACGCCAGTTAGGACATTCATTTCGCTGAAGAGAATGGACCAAGGTGGAGGAATCAGAGTAGATAGCTGAAATGTGAACTCCCAGGAAGTGAGCCAGACGAAGACCATCACACAAAGCCCTTGTTTCTGCAATTGCACTATTACCCTGGCCATAGTAACTGGAAAAAGCAGCAAGAACCTTACCATTCCTATCCCGAATACACCCGCCTCCTCCACATAAACCAGGGTTTCCTTTAGAGGCTCCATCCACATTTAAACAAAAGTCTACTATGGGAGGAATCCAGCGAACCAGCTTCACCAGTTTTGGGGATAATTGATAGGAAAATCCATATGATTTGAGAATTCCTTCTTCGGTCAGCGATGGAGCAATCTTGAAGCTCATCTGATGGAGCGCAAAACAAATGTGAGTTTTGATGTTTCTGATTATATCTGCAGGCCGAGTCTTTGTATTCTCAAATCTGGTTTAGCATCTTCCTTTCCAAAGTTCCCAAAGCATGAGGGTCAAACAATATATGGAGATGAAGCCGGCAGGGGAATGAACATCCGAGTACTGAATAAAACTCCATATTCTGGTAGTCATGTGAGGGTGAAGATGAACTTTATTGCTAACAAGAGGGATGAGCCAATTCCACATAACGACTGCAATTTCACTTGTGATGAAAATATGACTGAGATCTTCACATTGAGGGGAGGAACAGCAAGAGCATTTAGATACCATATGGATACCACATTCAGCAATTCTGCTATCCACAGGCACAACCCTGTTAAAGACTTTCCAACAAAACAAAGAAGCCCTTGGGTTAAAGGAGTAATGCCAAATCTTCATAATAGCAGGCCGATGGGGAGCATTATGTCTTAGCAAATTATAAGCAGACTTGGTGGAAAAAACACCGGTAGGGGAGGTAGCCCAAATGCATCTGTCTTCATTATTAGTAAGGGATAGACCATTTAAGATATGAGGAGGAATAACTGACCTCAGAGGGTGGGAGACATCCATAACAACTTCCTGTAACGAAGACTTGGAATTGACAACAGGGCCATGAAGAATAGCAGCAAGGGGCCGGTCCCCTAACCATATATCCTTGATAATGTCAATCCTGTCATCCTTACCATGAATCCATCTAGTATTGGCATGGATGATGGAGTTAGCAGCCGAGCATAAGCTTTTGGCCATACCGTGAATATGAGAATAGTAATTTCCTGCAAAACGCCTTCTCGGGTATTTAGACCATAAAGAACTGCCATGACCTGTGACGGCCCTGGATATTTATGCCCATTAAGGCTCCATATCCAGATCCGCCTCCCGCGAACGGATCGAAGTCTCGCAAGGGATAGCTCACA
Organism: Colocasia esculenta; assembly: GCA_014218235.1. NCBI lineage: Eukaryota > Viridiplantae > Streptophyta > Magnoliopsida > Alismatales > Araceae > Colocasia > Colocasia esculenta. The sequence continues at coordinate 73,464,204 of CM024757.1, forward strand.
CAAGTGTCCAGTAGGAATATAAAAGACAACTACACAGTATATAACACAAGAAAGTACATATGCTCATACATGCATATAACAATTTACAACTGTCCCATTACATTATTACATGTCTAATTAAAAAGTACAACTACCTGGGGCATACCCCGAGGGAGCACAAGCTCACACAACACTAACTACTACACTACTCCTGGTGGTACAAGTCTGACACAACGCCGCTGCAAGCCAAACACACGGTAAGCCCTGAAAATAACTGTAGGGGAGTGAGCCTCAACAAGTCACAGGCTCAGTAGGGGCTACCCAGAACAACAACAAACTACAGACACCTCAACCCCAGAGGGTCTCATTGGCAACGCCAATAGCCAAACCATTTCATGCTCTCAATAATTGTATTTAAACTACAATTAAATATAAACACCATAATCAAACATAACTTCGGACGGTAAGAAGAAGCTATAGGACTAGTTTCACACCACTAGTCCGCTCAACAACAGTAACGCCTAGGCCTCAAGCCTCACAGGCAAACCACAGTCACAACCAATTATTTAATCTATAAGCCGCACAAGCAAATCACTGCCTAGGCTATAAGCTTCACAGGCGAATCTCAAGTACGTGGGCAACAGGACTGCTAACCAAAAGCTGGCCCTTTATACCCAAACCACAATATGTCAAAAGCCACACACATAATGGCAGGGTTGGCTACAACGGCCAATCCTTCACACACGGAAACCATATACGGAAGCTTACTCGAGGAAGGTACAGTAAAGCATATTAAGTGGAGGGTCATACCACACAACCTCCACGAAACACAGTTCCACGTCAACACCAGAAAAGACTGGTATATGACATACCACTACAAATCATTACTGTACAGGGTACAGGTACCTATTACCACAAGGTACCAGTATGGAAACCACAAGTAAACCAGTGCCGTAACAGGGCACACCATAGCGAGTTAAACCACATTTGTGGTGAGTCAATACTCACCATCCATAACTGAAACTGTGCCACCACTCGGGCACACCACAAACTACAACCGCAGTCACAACTGTGCCAACACCAGGGCACACCTCGAATGGGTCAAACCTCGACTACACAAACTCACGAACCACAGCCAGTGGCAAAGCACGAGTCGGAAAGGAACGACGCCACCACACGGGAACGAACTACTGGCTGATCAGGCCAGTATCCAACCCGGACAACACAACACAAGAACAACCTCTCAGTCTCGTAGCCATGGACCCTCAGTCCAGCTATGGCTCCACAAACTCACAAGTCAAGCAACTAACTGTGGAGACTAACAAACACCACCACTACCTGCAGTCTCATACACTGCAGGCCCATGCCTGGTGTAGACGCGAGATTTGGTCCATCTCCCGCAAGGCTATTTGGCCCATTAAGCCTCGTTTGACCATTTGTTGACCAGCCTCGGATCCCATGTAGACGGCAGCATCGATGGCCGCCAACTACTGGTTGGCGGCAATCACCCTGGACGTTGACCCAAGTTGGCGCCCACCTCCCTGGACGCCTGCATGAGGTTAGCGGCCTGATCCATGGACGTCAACAGGGTTTACCAGGTCTGCGCAACTACCCCGAGATTCCAGCCCACTTGCACCATTCTCTCGGCCATGCAACGCATGTAGCCGTTCCCAACGGGCATATGGGCCACCTAGGCACCCCCTTGACCCAGTAAAAATCCTACATGACCTCTACCCATTGGTTGGAGCATTTAGCCAAGGATTGCCAAGTGTGCAAGTGTGTTTCTTCACACTTGAGCATCCAAGGCTCTCAACCCCGAGCTCCACTGTCTATATAATAGCCCTTTGAGCCCTCTAAACGGAAGGGGGAGAGGCTGGACGTCCTTATGCTGCCACTTTGAGAGAAGAGAGAGAAACTTGCACCTTACCTTCCACCACTCATCCTCTTCACTCTCTTCACACTTGGGACGTCCAGGAGGCTTGCTTTGGAGCTGGAGGAGCCCTTGCAAGGAGCTACAACATCAGCAACGAGGATCATCTCCTTCCTCTTCCTCTCTTTCCTTTCCTCTTACTTTAGCTAGTTTGCATGTTGCATACACCTTCCCACTCACCCTAGGCACGTAGGTCACCTTCCTACACACCTAGAAAGGGGTTTCCCAACTAAACGGAGGGAAGAAGGGTGGTCATAGCATTTGGCCACCCCTCTTCTCAAGTCCGCAACCGGTATGGGACTTTCCTTTTGGGTCTTTCATACTTCGTTTTGAGCATTTACCACACTCCCTAGAGTCTAATAGAGTCTTTGTTTTGGCAGGAACGACCCGCAGAAGACTACGGAGCTCTTCTCCTTTGGCCGGTCGGAGGAGGAGAAGTTGAAGTCCCACCATCACCCGCAACGCGAGGCCACTGCACCGACGTGATCACAGCAACTCCTTGGGCACAGGTAAGGCCCTGGCGATCACTAAATCTCCTTTGTTTCGCTTGTTTGCTTCGTTTTCCTTCTAGTCAACTCAGTCAACCGGAGGGTCAACGTGGTCAACCGGCGACCCCTTCATCGCCAACGAGAGTCCAGCGGCGTCCGCGAGCTTCCGAGAGATTCGGTGACGGAGCGGAAACGAACCGTCTACAGCTCTCCTCTGGCGATCACGGTGGGACCAGCTTCTGCCACTGTTGTTACTGCGGCCAGGTAGACGGCAGGAGCTCTTGCCGCCTATACAGGTAAACGTCTAGCGTTCCTGCCGTTAATTGTCTTTCAGCGTCCACCTCTCTTGTCGTTTATTGTATGTCTGCGTCCGTCGATCATGCCGTCTATTCCCTGTCATGAACTGTGCGTACACCTACTGGACGTTTAGTTTCACAGAAGCATGCTTTTCCCTGTTTTCTTGATTGTTTTGTTGTGATTTTTGTTTCTGTTTGCTTACTGTTTGTTACTAACAGTCCACAATCTCTGGGGGGTCACTTTTCTCACCTCTTCTAGCCTCCCTTCACATTTTTAGGATCACCCTTCCTTGGTTTACAACCTTTTACTCGAGGATTCCCTCTCGGGTAAATCGGGTTGGCTCCAAGGAAAACTCTGTAAGTCCCTAAATTCCGTGGATTCCCTCACGGTACGGGGCAGGAGGACCTTTACCCGTCCTGTCTAGTTCACCTACTCATCCGGGTTTGAGTAAGATTTGAGAGAACCGTCCAAGTAAAAGTCAAGTCAAAGTAATACACAACCTTAATCTTTAAAACTTTTGGGACGTTGTTTGATAACATTGATTGGTAGAAATTCATACTTCTGCTGAAAACAGTGTAATCACTTCAACTTAAATCATTCTAAAATCCATAGGTTGTGTGCTAATGGACATTTGGTTGGACCCTGTTGACATGTCTAATAAACCGGCATTTGAATATGATGATAACATCAATGATGAGATTGTCGGTATGATTAACACTAATGTTCAGCCTGAGGAGTCGGTTCAATCATCTTCCCAAGCCGACAATGAGGAAGTTAGCTTGAGGGTCAACCCCACTCATTCCCCAAGTACTCAAGAGGACCCCGAGTTTTCTAAACTCATGTCCCGCTATTCGCCCGATGATATCATTTCTATGCTTTCCAAGCATACCATTCGGGCAGCGGCTTCTCCTTCCCCTCCAGCCCATTCTCCTTTCCATGCTTCCTCATCTAGGCCCGCTCCTAGGCCTCTCACCCCTTCCCAAATTCCTGTATCCCCTATCCCTATCTCCACTCCTATTCCTCCCACTCATTTACCTACTTCTACCCCAATTCCTCCACCCATCCACCCATCCTATGTCCAAATCACTCCTCCCGCTCAATCCGAATCCACGTCCCGGCCTGAGACGGAGGGTCTTATTCGGAAGCTCTTGGCTGAATCTCTGTCCCTTTCCAAGCCTCATTCACTCCAAAACTACTGCAAGCTCCCCAACGCTTACTTCCCTCCGGGTTTCAAGGCCCCGAAGTACCGCAAGTACGACGGGACCTCCGATCCCCAATTCCATCTTGCTGGCTTCACCATGGACTCCCATCGGTGGCTGTACGATCGGGTCCTCTTAGTCCACCTCTTCCAACAATCGTTAGAAGGGGAGGCTTTGAGGTGGTTTACCTCTTTGCCCGCATCGGATCTTGTTAACTTTGACATAGTCTCCGAACGCTTCATCTCGCATTTTTCATACATGGCCACTCAAGTCCCTACACTCCCCGACTTGGTGGCGGAAAAGATGAAGGCGAACGAAGACTTTGTCACTTATGCCAACCGATGGAGGTCCATGGCTTCGAGGGCAGACATTCCCATCCCGGAGTCCCAAGCCATAACCTTGTTAGTCACCAACACTACCCCTGTGCTCCATTCCATCTTAATGCTAAGTGAGTTCCCTTCCTTCTCACATCTTTATAACCGAGCCAGGGTGATTGAAAATCAGATCAAGGACTCCTCTCTCCCACATTTCTTCGAAGGGAAGCCAAAGGCACGTAAGGCTCCCGCGGCACCCACCACCGAGGGGGTGACCATCAATGAGTCTGTCAGTGCCTGCAGCCAGCCTTTGAGGCCTCCCAACAAATCCTCCCATCCTCCTTCCAACCCTTCTTCCAACCCTCACCAATTCCCATCTCACCCCTCCAAGCCTTACTCCGTTGTTCCCCCTCCTTCTGGATACACCCGACCTGGCCCCAAAAGGTCGCACTACCCTCCTCTCCCTGAGACTCTCGAGGACGTGTTCTTCGCTCTCATGTCCTGCGATGCGATTCAACTCCCCCCACAAAGGGAGAACATCAATCCGAGGGTCGACACCTCCAAGTACTGCCCATACCATAGGGCCCATGGTCACTTCATCAACAATTGCTTTACCTTTCGTGACTGGGTCTATGATATGAATGACCAAGGTAGAATCAACTGGGATGACGTCAAGGTGGCCATAGCAAAGTCTAGGTACACCAAAAAGACCTTGGCATTTTCAGTAACCCTCTCCCCACTCACCAAACCAACAACCCCTCCTCATCCAGAGCCCAAGAGAATGTGCATACCATGATACACCTAGGGCCCCGGGTTGTGAGGAGAGAACAACAGTGGGGGGTAGAAGGTTTCGAAGAATGGTACCCGTGTCCCACGGCCGAGTCTCAGGAGCCTTCCACGTCGGTAGATGCTATCCTTGAGGAGAGACCATTAGTGCTCATCCGTCCTCCCCAAGATGCTCATCCCACTATCCTCACTCCCCTTGCCAATGAGTCATCCTCCCGACCCCTCCAGCTCATCCGTCCTCAGTCTCAGGAGGCCGTGCATGTCACGCTCCGAAACCGGATTGTTCCTCCACCTCCGCGGCCATCCCAAGATGAGGAGGATAATGGGCCTCCACCTCCGGCTGGCACCGAATATGATATTCTCCAACATCTTGATAAGACGCCCGCGAGGGTGTCTATTTTAGAATTGATTCGGAGGTCGCCATCACATCAATCCACTCTCCTCCAGTTCCTCCAGAAGGTCATAGTCAATGATGATCTCCCTCCTAGTGGGGTCACCAGCGCCATTCTCTCCCTCACCCAAGGACCCTCAATCTCTTTCTCGGACAAGGATCTCGCCACCCCCAAATGTCGTTCGCTCCCTCTTTGTCTCACCATCAACCTCAATGGGGTTTCGGTGGACTCCACTCTTATCGACACCGGGGCATCTATCAATGTCTGTCCGATGAAGACCCTTAAGTAGTTGGGTCTAGGGGAAGAGAACCTGGAGAAAAGCTGCTCCACCATCGCCGCCTACGACAACTCCAAAAGGGTTGCCAAAGGCAAAATTGCTCTTAAGTTAGAAGTCAGACCTGTCACCATGTCTATCGAATTTCTAGTCCTTGATGTCGACCCGGCCTACAAGGCCATTCTCGGTCGTCCTTGGCTAGAACAAACTCTAGGGGTCCCTTCCACCGCCCACCAATGCTTCAAATTCCCTTTCAATGGGCGGGTGATCAAGATTAAGAGCATTCCCATTCTGGAGACCCTCAATGCCATTACCTCGAACAGATGCCGCACCTATTCATTCCGGATAAGGGAAGAAACCTGTCATGTCAATCTTTGACTTCCCCTTACCCTGTGACCTCGGCCAGCCTCCCAAGCCCTGTAGAACCCCATGTCCATGTCTCCCGGGAAAAGGTTGGGAAGTTATGGCCAACATCGGCTATGTTCATGGCCGCGGGTTAGGCACAGACGAACAAGGAGAGATCCAGAATGTCCAGGCGATCAGGAGGTTGTTACCCAAAGCTGGTCTTGGTTTCCACCCAGACCCTGTCCATCCGGACCCATTTATACCGTATCAACCCCTTACCTGGGCTTTGAAGGAGCATTTTGTCCAGGGGCCAACCCAGCTGGGGACCAGGGAGCCCGTAATAGAAGAAATTCCTTGCTCTGAGAGTGAGGATGAAGAAGAGGAAGAAGATGCCCAAATAGAAGACATTTCCGATGATTTTGGCCTCCTCTCCCTCTTTGGCTCTGATCTCCCTTCCCCCCCATCATCACCACCATCATCTCCATCTCCTTCTATTTCCGCGTCTAATCCCCTTCTTTCCCCTCCTGTCCTCTCTCCATCCCTCATCTCGCCAGTCGAGGCTACCTTGAGTCAGCAACTCATGGTTCTTGGCCTTGACTCCCAAAAAAAAATGCCAATTTTGAAAATTGGAAATCCGAGGTCTCCATTGAGCACCCCTCCTCTCTGGAACCTCTTCCGCTCGGCCAGGGGCCGACGCTTTCCGGCCTAAGCTCCTCTTCCTCTTGCCCCTCTAGGGGCACTTCCCCTGTACATAGTTTTGTACATAGCAGTCCTGTAAATAGTGGTCTAGATTCTAGTTTAGAGTCAGGTCTAGAGGCTAGTCTAGAGTCTGGTTTAAGTCTAGGAGAGTCTAGTTCCTCTCAGCCATGTGTGCGCAAGGAGAAGGGTAGGCAAGTTCCTGCCCGTTTTGTTATGGCCTTGGCTGAGAGATGTGCTAAGTTAAGTCAGGTGCCAGAATTTCTTGAGGACCCTGCTCTCGTGGAATCAGATTTTGAAGAAGGTGACTCCGAAGATGATGGTCTAGGTGTCTATCTGCTAGATTTTAATGAGGAGGATGAGTCGGGAGATCCTGGGTTAGGAGAAGAGGACCCAGTGAGCTCCTATGTGGATGGCACAAAGAGGTTCGACGAGCCAACCATGGCTGCTGACGAGCCTACTAAAGAGGTCAACCTTGGCACTGAAGAATCCCCGAAGACAGTTTTGATTAGTGCCAACTTGAGTGCTGAAGAAGAAGAAGCTCTGGTAGCCATTCTTAAAGAATTTTCCGACGGATTTGCTTGGTCTTATGAGGACATGCCGGGACTCGATACCTCTTTGGTCGAGCATCGTTTGGTCCTAAAAGCCGACGCAAAGGCCGTCAAACAAAAGTTGAGAAGGCTACATCCTAAGCTGGCACTCAAGATCAAAGAGGAGGTTGACAAGTTGCACAAAGCCAAATTTATTAGGGTTGTGCTATATCCACAGTGGGTAGCTAATATCGTCCCTGTAATGAAGAAGGACGGTAAGGTTAGGATCTGTATAGATTTCCGTGACCTTAATCGTGCTTGCCCAAAGGACGATTTCCCTCTCCCACACATAGATGTCCTAGTGGACAATACTGCCGGCTTCGAGCTTTTGTCATTTATGGATGGTTTCTCTGGGTACAACCAGATTCGCTTGGCGGAGGAAGACCAGGAGAAAACTTCATTTACAACGCCCTGGGGGACTTATGTTATGTCGTCATGCCCTTCGGATTAAAGAATGCGGGAGCAACCTATCAAAGGGCAATGATGGCAATTTTTCATGACATGATGCATGTGCACATGGAGGTCTATGTGGACGATGTCTTGGTAAAATCAAAGACTCGACATGGCCATGCTGAGGTCCTCCGGGCAGTTCTCCAAAGGTCTAGAGAGCACAATCTTAAGATGAACCCCAAGAAGTGTGTCTTTGGTGTCTCTTCGGGGAAATTGCTTGGGTTCATAGTAAGTAAGCGGGGAATTGAAATTGATCCTAACAAGGCCAAAGCAATAATTGACATGCCTCCTCCTAGGAATATCAGAGAAGTTAGAGGGCTAATTGGCAGACTCCAGTTCATTCGGAGATTTATCTCCCAGCATTCAATCCGCTGTAAGCCCTTCTACGAGATGCTTAGAGGAGAGGCGAAGTTTAATTGGGACGATAAATGTCAGAAGGCCTTTGATGAATTGAAGAGCTATCTTTTTAATCCCCCTGTTCTCGCTCCTCCGGTCCCGGGTCAGCCTTTACTGCTCTATGTGTCAACCACGGAAGATTCAACTGGAGCGGTTTTGGCCCAATACGACGACGAGAAGAAGAGAGAGCGGTGTACTATTTATCCAAGTTATTCAATGAGGCTGAAAAGAAGTACACGCCATGGAAAGAACGTGCGCGGCCGTCGTCTGGGTTGCCCAGAAGTTAAGCACTATTTTTGGCTCATGAAGTGAAACTTCTGGCGCGTATGGACCCTATTCGGTACTTGCTCGAGAAGCCCGTCCTGACTGAGTGGTTGATGAGGTGGCAAAGCTTCCTTAACCAATTTGATATCACCTATGTCAACCAAAAGTCAATCAAGGGGCATGCCATAGCTGAGCATTTGGCCCACCACCCCTTACCTTTATATTCCCCCGTTGATGAAAGTTTTCCCGATGAAGAGTTAGGAGCCATTATTGATGGTGAACCTTCGTGGGTGCTTTACTTCGATGGGGCGCTCAATTCTAAAGGGTGTGGGATAGGGGCAGTCCTCCTCTCTCCGGAAGGGGTAGTCATTCCGCACGCCTACCAGTTAACCTTCCGAGCCACGAACAATGTGGCTGAGTACGAGGCTCTCCTAGTCGGGCTGAAAATGGCTTTATTGCTCGGAGTCAAGGAGTTAAGGATTATTGGAGATTCGCAGTTGATACTCCGGCAATCTCTTAGCAAGTACCAGACCCGGGACCCCAAGCTGAAACCATACCAAGAGTTGGTAGGAAAAGTAGTCCGGCAGTTTAGGAAGCTCACCCTAGTTCACACTCCTAGGGCCCAAAATATCCTAGCAGATTCCCTCGCCTCCCTCGCGTCTTCCATTCCCATTCCTTTGGGAAAGTCTTCTGAAACCGTCTCTGTTCAGAGGTTAAGAGTCCCTTCCCATGTCGATCCGTGGTTCTCTCAGCTCGTGCATCCTTCTCCATCCCTTCGGGTCCATGCGCTTTCCAAAGAGCCAGAAATTGACCTTGAAGATGGCCATCCCTGGTATTTTGACATCGAAAACTTTCTCAAAGATGGATCCTTCCCTGATTATGCCACCTCTGCCGATAGACGGGCAATTCGTCGCGTCTCGGAGCGTTACAAGATCATAGGTGGCATTCTGTACAAAAAGTCTCTCAGCGGGGTCTATCTCCGTTGCCTTGATGAAATCGAATCTCAAGATGTTGTTGAAGCCGCTCACTCTAGTGAATGTGGTGGCCATGTTAATGGTAGAGCAATTGCCCAGAAATTGCTAAGACACTATTATTGGCCCACCATGGAAGAGGACTGTCGCCATTTTGTCCGTCACTGTGCTAAATGCCAATTACACGGTGACAAAATTCATGCTCCTTCCTCTTCTCTTCACCCTCTCATCGCACCATGGCCTTTCGCCATGTGGGCATTTGACGTGGTCGGTCCTCTCGCGGACAGAACCGGAGAAATCCGTAAGAAGTCCTTCATTCTGACCGCCACGGAGTACTTCACAAAGTGGGCTGAAGCAGAAGCATTCATAGAAGTCAAAGCTTCAACGGTCGTCAAGTTCATCAAGCGCAACATCCTTGCAAGATTTGGCGTGCCTCGGGACATCGTCACCGACAACGGACCGCAATTCACTTCACAGGAGCTTCGCGACATGTGTGGTAAATATGGCATTAACTTGCATCATTCATCACCATATTATCCACAAGGTAATGGACAAGCTGAAGCTACTAACAAAACTCTCATTAAAATCATAAAGAAAACATGCAAATCTCACAACAATGCTGACTGGCCAGATCGCTTGGTTGAAGCTCTTTGGGCTTATCGCACCTCCGTCCGCACTCCTATGGGGCAAACCCCCTATGCCCTGACGTACGGATCGGATGCGATACTCCCATACGAGATCTTCGTCCCTTCGCTTAGAGTTCAATTGGATTCCGAACTTGATCCTGATCAACGTCGGAAAGCCTTGTTGGCACAACTTGAACTCTTAGATGAAAGGCGAATGATAGCGGCTGACCATGCACAAGTCTATCGTCAGAGAATTGCACGTTTTTATGCCAAAAGAGTTCTTGAGAGAAAGTTCGAGGTAGGTGAATTGGTCCTAAAACGCAAAATCATAAAGGCACCAGGTCCCAGGAGCAAGTTGCAAGAAAATTGAGAGGGTCCATTCGTTGTCAAAGAGGCCTATTCAGGGAATGCTTATAGGCTAGTGGATGCCGAGGGAGTTGAGCTAACGCACCCATGGAATGCTGTCTACCTCAAGAAATTCTACTCTTAGTCAGTCAGTCAGTCCGTCAAGTCGGTCATTCATCACTTGTTAAGGTGTGGGTCTACTTTCTTTACTCTTCCACGTGGCCACTAGTAAGGAAAGGTTTATCCACACACCACACGATGTTAAGATATTGCCCTTTGGCTAGAAAATCACTAGTACACTCGGGCGGTCTCATCCGGTCAATGTGTTTCCCCTATTCTTTTCCCACTCGGTCGTGTCTGGAAACGGAACAAACTACGAGTAAGGGACCACCCACTCTCTTTTAAAAGGACAAGGTTACCATAAAACAGGGGCAACTAATAAAAGTAAGGGGCAAAATGTCAAATCAAGCCTCAAAAGGGGAAAAGAAAAGCCAGAAGGTCAAAAAAGGGTAGCAAAAAGTATGTACCCGGAAAAAGGCTGACCAACTCAAGGAGGTAGCAAAAAGTATGTGCCTCCACCCCAGAAATTAGAAACAAAATGAAAAATCCCCCTGAAAACAATGGTTGACCAAGTCTGTTTGATATGAGATGTCGGTTTGGAAACAAAAAGTAGTTTGAACCAAAGTCCTACATGATTTTCTATACATTTCTTCCGATTTCTCCCACTAGGGGCAATTTGATTGTATAAGATCCTCCGTAGTGGAAAATATCAAGAAGCCTAGGGGCAATTTCCAACATCAAGGAATTCATGCACGTCCCTCCTCACTCTTGGCCTCTGTGGTTAAGTAGATCGTGTAAACCCTACACTACAACATGTGATGAATATGTGTCTTAGAGTCTAAAAATCCAAAAAAATACAAAATTGCAAAAAACAAAAAGAGAGTCTTTTGGTGTACATATTTCACGTTGTACATATTTTCTCCCAAATTTTCTCCCTTATTTTCAAAAGTCAAAAAAATTAGAAAAAATCAAAAATCCAAAAAAAAAATTAGTGGTACCATGTATATATGCTAACATTCTCTTTATTTTCTTATCAAAAACAAAAACAACAAAAAAATCAAGAAAACAACAAAACACAAAAAATGCATGTACATATTTCCCTTCGATTATTTTATTACGTTCTTATCTTTGATTAGAAATTAGCCCCTTGACCAGATCTCAAGAAAGGTACATCGTAGGCAAGGGGCTAAAAACAGATCTATACTAACATGTTTTCTTTAAGTGTTGTGGATACAGGATGCAGGAACCAGAGAACAGAAACAAACCATTCAAGTGCAAAAGACAAAAGTCCACAAAATTCCACTACAATGATCAAGTTCAAAGTACATGTCATAACAGGGGCATACCCCTGGAAGTACAACTGGAGCACCTCTCCTCACTCCTCTCTCCGCTCCCCCTCCGCAGGCCTCTGTCTGCGGGAGCTGCTCACCTCCTCCTCCTCTCTCTCCCGACGCCGGTCTGGAAGAGGAGGTCTCGACGCCGTTGATGCCTCGGGTCGCTGCACCCCTCCTCGCACCACGGAGGGGTCCCCCAGGGACACGATGTCGTCAACCGAGGCAAACGCCGAGCCGGTCCTCGCGGGCGCCGCCTGCTGAGCCTGCCGCTGCTGCTCCCGGTGCTTCTTCAGCACCCGGTCCTTCAAAATCTCGTAATCTGCAGCAATCCGCGCCCGAGCTGTCTCGGCCTCCCTCTCCCTCTCTCGGGCCTCGAGCAGGCGACCCCTCATGAGGGTCCGGTCATCCCTCAGCTCCTCCATGGCAGTCACCATGGTCCGCCGCTGCGTATCAAAAGCAAAAAGAGGATCAGTCATGAACATGTGTCAGAGAAGAAGAAAGAAGAAAGTTACGCACCTCAGCCTCCAGACCAGAGATCTTCGCCTCGAGCTGTAGTCGCAGACTCTCCATCTGTGCCTGGAGAGTAGCCACTCCTCCTCCCTGCCGCTGCATGTCAAGGGACAAGCACGTTAGAACATTCAATGCACATTAAAGGAAAGTGCAAGTCTAGTGTCTTACCTCAGTCCCAACCTCTCGAGCCTGCTCCTCGAGCTCCTGGACCCGAGCCTGCGCCCGGTCCAGGGCGTCCTGCAGGCGGTCGGCGAGGTCCCCTCTCGCCGACTGTGCCGACGAGCTCGCCCCGAGGTCGCGGCTCGCCCACACCCTCTGTTGCTCCGCCCTCTGCATTCACAGAACCCTGGTCAGTCATCAATATCAAATCAAAATCAAGGGTTAATGTTACTTACCAATGTCCTGACCTCGGCCCGGAGCCTCGTCAGCTCCACCTCCTGCTCAGCCAGTCGCCCCTCCAAAAGGCGGATGGCCTGTGACTCCGGCATCTGCCAAATGCACTTCAAGGTTAGAATCAAATGAGACAATCTACCGACCAAGGCTTAAAGTTAAGAAGTCTCACTCACCACTCGTCGGTCAAGCCGGAGTCGACCGGCATACCGTGCCTGGAAGTCCACCATGTAAGCCGAGCTGTCAGGGAGGTCTATCACTCGTACCACCTACTCGCCACCCTCGCGCCAGTACGCGACTGTGCTGCCGTGGTCCGCTCCCCAGTCGCGGTCCTCGGCGAAGAACCGCCAGCGCGAGTGTCCCTCTCTTCCGAGGGAGGGCACCTCGATGGCCGGCTGGTGCCAGCCCAGTGTCCGCACCACCAACTCCAAATACAGCACCTCACATGTCCCGAGGCACAGTAAGAGGAGGTGGCGGTCGAACAAGGGGCGACTTGCCGCCACCGCCGGGTGCGAGGCGTCCGCCTCCCCCACATATGGGGTCCACACCACCTGAGAAGAATGAGAAAACATTGGTCAGTAACATCAAATGCAGCAGTAATTGAAAGAATGCAAGAACTAGTTGAGGGTTTCATACCTGCTCGTGCGGGTAGTGGTCAAGTGTGACCCGCACATCCCCTACTCTCCTGTCTGTGACCCTGGGGTCCGGGGCCACCTCCCACCTCGTCATGAGAGGCACCATCGTCTGGCACCCCTCTACCAGTGTCCCGCGTCCCATGGGGAAGCGGGTGTACCCCCAGATCTGCAAGGCAACCAGTCAGTCAGTCAAACAGTTTAATCAATTGAAATTCAGATCAACTTTAAAGGAAAATTGCATACCTTAAGGAAAGGGGTGAAGCCCCCTGTGATCTGAGAGTGCTGTGAACTGCTGGGGAGGAGAGAGAAAAGGTGTCCCAGCATCGCAGCACCCCAAGCATACCGGCCAGCCTGCGCCAGGTCCCGTAGCAGCAGCACGAACTTGCAGTTCATCTGTGATGACTGCGTCGCGAACAGGAGCCGCCCGAGCAAGTAAGAGACGAAGACCTGGATCGAGCGCTCCTCGCTCCTGTCCCCCAGATCCAATGCTCCTCTCACTCCTGTACAGAACTCATCCAAACCCTCCAGAGGCTCTCTCCTCCTACCTCTCAGGCCCACCGCCTCCGACAACGATCCGAGCAGGATGCTCCGGATCGGTCTCCTCCTCCCGGCCACAAACTCTGGCCCCATAGCTCTACTATGTCATCATAGTAGTCCCTCCTCTCCAGTCCGACTACCGGCTCTCCCTGAACCGGCAGTCCTGTCAGATACGCCACATCCTCCAATGTGGGTATCATGTGTCCCCAAGGCATGATGAATGCCTTGCAATCCTCCTCCCACCTCTCCCGGAGTGCCTCCAGGTACGGTACGTCCACGTGGAAGGGCCGCACCGACAGGATATGCCCGAACCCCATCCGAGCAATCCAGGTCTACTGGACCTCCGGCAGGGCCCGGTACCATGCCCAGCACAAATCCCACGTCACTCTGCTCCTCATCCGGCCTTTACCCTGCAAAAACACAGAAAACTTGACGTCAGCATCGACTGCCGTTTATTTAAAATTGACGACCAAGGTATGCCGTCTACATTCAGTCAGCGTCCAGGGGTGGTCGTTTAGTTCCTGTATCGACGTCCAACACATTGCCGTCAAGTTCACCTTGACGACAAGGGTTGGACGCCGGAGGAACTCGACGGCAACCGATGTTGCCGTCAAGTTCCTGTCTGACCCGACGGCATTTCCCCTGTTTTCCCTTCTTTTCACCAAATCAAAACGCATACACAAGGGTTTTAGAGGCCTACCTTGGGCCGTCGAGGAGCCTCCGCCTCCGTCTCATCTCCTCCCTCGGTCTCTTCCCCCTCCGGTGCGTCCTCCACCGCCACTTCTTCCTCTTCCTCCGCCATGGCCACCTCTTCTTCTTCCTCCTCCAGGTTGACGGCGGCCCCGGATGATGCTTCTTTTCTCCCTTGTCCTCATCGTAGTCTCGAGCAAAGAGATCAGGTTCTATGGGTTTTCTCCTCTCCCGGCGCTTGGGAAGGCGTAATGGCACCCGGGAGAGGGCGTCAGTTCAGAAAAAGGTAGTTTTCTGGTTTAACGTCCAGGTCTGGCCGTTAGCTTTTTCCCGACGTCAAGCACTAGCCGCGGACGTACCGTCAATGGCCATGCTGTGGACGTCAAGGTCTCTTCAATGTCAGACCTCGAAGTCTGGTCAACGACCATGTCTGGCCGTCTAATTTGAATGTAGACGGCCACCTATGTGGACGTCTATCTCCTGTTTCAGTGGTAAGCGGCCAGTGTCTGGACATTGACCAGTCTTTGGCGGCAGTCGATGTGGACGCCAATAACCCCGCACTCAGTCCTCACAGCACACTCTTTTGGACCCTTTTGAGGCCATTTCATCCCACACATTCCACAACTCAAGCCAATTCAACACAAATGCAACTCACTTTTATTCATCAAATTTGTGTTACACTTATTCAAAATAGGAAAATACATCATTTTGCCCTGCGGGCCATGAAAAAGTCACAAGAAATAGGGCAAATAGTGTCTGTGTAATCCTCATACTGCCACACATCTTCCGGCGTTTCCTGCACTGCCAGTCCCACCTTCTTGCTCACTATGTATTTCTTCCAAGTCTTCATGGCTTTCTTCATCATCTTTTCATTCTTCCCGGTGATTATCATATCAGTGCAACTGGATGGAGTTGGAATTCCCCGTGGAATCCCAAGCTGACAGTGGCACCGATGTGGTTGGTACACCACCATCTGACCCGCTCCAATCAGCCACAAATCTCTGTCCTCCCTGGTCCTTGCTCTAAACTCAATAGTCCTCATGAACAGTGGCCTCACGATGAAGTCATCCATCACCAGAAATGCCAGATGATCTCTCCAAGCGTCTCTGCTCTTCAAGTGTGCTGTCACACACTTGATCTCATCTTCCAGCTCATACCATGCCCTGCTACAGTACACCGAACTCCGAAGGAAGATTCTGGAGGGGGTAGGTTGTGCTTCAGCAAAATCAAACTTTAAATGAGCTTCCATCCATACCTGGAGCAGAAACAAACTCCCGCAGGTGCGTCCGCCTAGGCTCATTGTGCTGAGCAAACTGTACAGGTGGGCCAGCACTGCAGGGGCAAGTGACTGCCCGCGCCACAGCAGAGACAGTACTCCAACATGCTCATAAAGGATGAAATCGCCACTCGTAGAGAACAGGAAGACTCCAGCCAGGCAGAGTGTCAATCCCTGGGTCGCTCTCTCTCCGCCAATCTCCCTCGCATGCTGGATCAACCACCAGGCCAGACGGTCTAGGAAGATCCCATTCTTGTTCGTCATCCGCAACACCTCCTTCTTGTCTCTTACGATGTCCGCGAGGATCTCTTCCCACGGGAGGAGAGGAGTCGCTGCATCGTACTCCAGGCACCGCTGCCACCCCAGGAACAGTTCCACCTCCTCCAGCAACACACTCGCCTCGAAGCCCTGGAACACGAATGTGTGAGTGTGCGGGTGCCACCTCTCCATCAGCGCCCCCAAAGCATCGAACCCCCACCACATGTCTTTCATGTTCTTGGCCAGGACCACCATGAAGTTCAAATTCCACATCCCGACGAAGCTCTGCATGTCCGGCGTGATGGCATTTACCAGGTTCACAAGCCAAGAAAAGGCCCGTACTTGGCCTTGGCTTGGGAATGCTGGGATTTCCTGCATGGGAGTGAAGGGTTCTGTAAGAACGCTGCTTGGGGCGTTTTTAGCCCAGGAGAAAATAGAATCAATCGTTGCTTACCTCCCCGTTGGCCAGACGCGTACTCAGGTGTCCCGGAACTTCACTCAGAACTCCGGGGATTGCGCCTGTAGATCGTCCGGTCGATGAAGAGGCCATTTTAATGTGTTTCTTTGTCTCCCAACTCTCTGGTTCGCAACAAGAGCAGGGAGGGACGGAGGTAGGAGATGGTAGAGTCCTTATGGACTCCCATCACCTATATTTTCGGCCTAATCCACTGTCAAGTAGGCGTCCAGATCGGTGGACGTCAGTTCCAGGTTGGCGGCCACATCTGTGGACGTGAACAAGTGTACTGGCGGCCATCGATGTGGACGTTGACGGACCGAAAGTTTTTAAATTCTTAATCTTTATATGGCCATTATCCTTTATCTTGTGCTTCAAGTTGTTTTGCAGATATCTTAAGCACAAGCTGCGCTTCAAATGTCGGAACGCTCATGCGACCTTGAGCGTTACAGGTATGTCTAACATAGGACCCCACCAGAGGCGAATAACTTGGCGACCGTGAACCCTGAGTTCCCCTTCATCAAAAACCATGATGGGTTTGCGATCTCTCAGTTATTCGTATGACCTTTAGAATTTTCCTCTGGTGCTAACTTGCATTTTAGATAGGCAACCCACACCAGCATGCATCTTCAATGCTAACATTCTCTTACTAACACTCAAAAAAAAAATGGTGATTTTCCTCGATCATATGATTGCTCCATGGCTCCCCCAGCTCAGGTAGCCTACTGGGTCCGCCCTTCATGACTATCCAGGTTGATATCGGGTCTTTGTTGCCCCCCTTCTCCACTTGTCCCACCGTGCTTTCACAAATGATCATTCCAGCCTTATTGAGTTCATTTGAGCCTTCGCCAGCCGCGAGCTTAATTCCGGACTTCAGGCTTTCCAAGCATGTGATTCCAGTTAGAATCTTTTGATAATCCTTTGAGAGATCAACCAACTCCTTGTCTCCATGACCTCCTAAATTCAGGACCGACGTCCTGATTAGGCCAGCAAGCCCAGGAGCTCCGGTTATGAGACCCTCCTGATTCAACCGGCATATTACAACTCCTTTGACTCAGACACACCAGAAACTAGTCAAAGTCCAACACGGCCATGCCAGGGACCCTGCCATTGGGTCGTAGTTGTAGTTACACGAGTAGATCACCCTTTTCTTACCCCTATTTGTCTCTCAGACGATTCGTCATCTGTCTCTAGCCTGTCTCTTTTGTTTGGTTTGCTAGAATTCCTATCCTTGGAGATGGCCCTTCCATTAAATCTCCGCATCCTTTGTTTACCGAGACACCAACCTTTCAGTCCGCTCTGCTCCCTTGCAAGACCGGACATCTCGGAGGGGCATTTGTAGACGCGAGATTTGGTCCATCTCCCGCAAGGCTATTTGGCCCATTAAGCCTCGTTTGACCATTTGTTGACCAGCCTCGGATCCCATGTAGACGGCAGCATCGATGGCCGCCGACTACTGGTTGGCGGCAATCACCATGGACGTTGACCCAAGTTGGCGTCCACCTCCCTGGACGCCTGCATGAGGTTGGCGGCCTGATCCATGGACGTCAACAGGGTTTACCTGGTCTGCGCAACTACCCCGAGATTCCAGCCCACTTGCACCATTCTCTCGGCCATGCAACGCATGTAGCCATTCCCAACGGGCATATGGGCCACCTAGGCACCCCCTTGACCCAGTAAAAATCCTACATGGCCTCTACCCATTGGTTGGAGCATTTAGCCAAGGAGTGCCAAGTGTGCAAGTGTGTTTCTTCACACTTGAGCATCCAAGGCTCTCAACCCCGAGCTCCACTGTCTATATAATAGCCCTTTGAGCCCTCTAAACGGAAGGGGGAGAGGCTGGACGTCCTTATGCTGCCACTTTGAGAGAAGAGAGAGAAACTTGCACCTTACCTTCCACCACTCATCCACTTCACTCTCTTCACACTTGGGACGTCTAGGAGGCTTGCTTTGGAGCTGGAGGAGCCCTTGCAAGGAGCTACAACATCAGCAACGAGGATCATCTCCTTCCTCTTCCTCTCTTTCCTTTCCTCTTACTTTAGCTAGTTTGCATGTTGCATACACCTCCCACTCACCCTAGGCACGTAGGTCACCTTCCTACACACCTAGAAAGGGGTTTCCCAACCAAAAATGGAGGGAAGAAGGGTGGTCATAGCATTTGGCCACCCCTCTTCTCAAGTCCACAACCGGTACGGGACTTTCCTTTTGGGTCTTTCATACTTCGTTTTGAGCATTTACCACACTCCCTAGAGTCAAATAGAGTCTTTGTTTTGGCAGGAATGACCCGCAGAAGACTACGGAGCTCTTCTCCTTTGGCCGGCCGGAGGAGGAGAAGTTGAAGTCCCACCATCACCCGCAACGCGAGGCCACTGCACCGACGTGATCACAGCAACTCCTTGGGCACAGGTAAGGCCCTGGCGATCACTAAATCTCCTTCGTTTCGCTTGTTTGCTTCATTTTCCTTCTAGTCAACTCAGTCAACTGGAGGGTCAACGTGGTCAACCGGCGACCCCTTCATCGCCAACGAGAGTCCAGCGGCATCCACGAGCTTCCGAGAGATCCGGTGACGGAGCAGAAACGAACCGTCTACACCTGGCACCTTTAGGGACTCAGGCCCGAGCTCCCTAAAGTGAGGCACTGGAACAGGACTAGCTGGGGGCCAGTATGTCTACTGGTGTCTGCACCCCCAACCACGAGTGCGCTACAAGCGACTGCACACCCACAAACACAAGTCGCTGCCCTACTATCGTCTTTCCCTCAGCCGGATGTACAACTCAAACACAGGAGTGAGGGTGTCCAGGAAGACGACACAGACCTCGACGGTACCACACTGTACCGGGACAAACCCGGAGCACAACAAACACATGTGCCTGGCTCACAAAGAACCTGGGGTACCCGACTAGAGAGGCATTCCGGAATAGGCGCCGGACCACCACACTCGGCTAGCACAAATCACGATATATACACAAACACTTTCTATTACCAATTACGGTACATATGTTAGGAATAGCTTGTTCCAGTCACCTTGTGACTTACAAGCTAACCTACACAATTACACACATAAACCATATTAATAATAACACCACAACCTGTCATCGGTCACCTTGTGACAGTGGAGGTCACACTAAACACTGACCATGATAATCACATAATAACTATACTTACATTTTACTAATCATTCATCCAGAATAATTTACAAAAGATCTTAGAGGATCGAGGCTAGGTTCAGACGTGAACCTCATCGCCACAATACCACGAACTAACCACAATAATTAATATATAATGAACACAATATCGTACGATGTGCCATGCACACACAAATCACAGGTACGGCATTCAAACCACGTAGACACCATGTGTATAATACATCAGCCAGGTGCACCACATGTCATTCACGTAAACAACATGTCCAACACATGGACAATACGCTCCAAGAGCGCTACAGGTGCCAACATACCACACATACTACGTAAACACCAAACCGACTACGTACATAACACATTAACCACATAAAACATGTCCACCTCGTGAGCAACACGCTTCATGAGCGTAACAAGTGCACTAGCTCCACCTGTCATCGCCATGCACAACAAATACAAATAATCGAATAACTAAAATGTTAAAAGCATGCATAACCAGACCTCTCTGCTGAAGTCGCGACATGGGGATGTGTCGCCTACAGAACGTGACGCCCCGACCTGTCGCAATAAGAAACCCTGTCACGACGGGTCGGCCTGTCGCGACTTTGTCGCGACGGCAAGGTCTGTCGCCTTCACAGGCGCAAACCCTAATCCGGGAGGAACTCCACGGATTACCACTCCAGACCATTCAAGCCATGCTTAATTCACGTTTTACATGCTTTAATGGATACCCTAGCATGGTATCTATGGTTATAAACTGGAAAACACATCAACCACACCATGCACACGATCCAAACATCAAAACAAGGTGGGTTCTCCCTACCTTCGCGAAGAACACGAAAACCAGAGATCCCTCGGCGTTTCCCCCGCTCCGCACGACGTCCTCGCGGCAAGAACATGCCCCACGCGCCTCCAGAACCTCGAATCGCCAAGAAACCTCACAGCAGCTCCCCCCTGGTCAAGCAGAGCCTATGGAAGCTCTGTTCGGACGGGGTTCTTAAAAACAGCACAACGGTTAAGAATGCGACGCGGTCCTATGTCGCGACCTGAACGCGACGTGAGCCTTCCTACTCATGACGTCAGCAGGCCACCCAGCGCATGACACTTGGCATGCATGCAGACGTCGACGCTCAATGGCGGCAATAGGAACGCGACCACCAGGGCTGTCGCGTTCAAAACGCGACGCATACCCCTGTCGCGTTCACAGGCAGAAAACTTGTGAGCGCTTTGGGCCCAATGGCCGGCCCACCAAGCCTCACAACGCGCGCAAACACCTGTAACACGTACTAATGAGCCATGCATTGGCCACCAAACCCACTAAACCTGGATCCACAAGGATCCGGAAAACGCGCGATGTTACATTATTATCACCTAAAAAGAAATGTCGTCCTCGACATACAAAGTAAATCACAACAAACCGAATTATCACCTAAAAAGAAACAAAACCATATACAGAACAAGAAGGATAATCTTTCTCTGCATCAGCCTTTCAATTCATCTGCCCATTTCCATCCTTGTTTTGTTCTTTTCTTTTCTTTTTTTCAATTTATTTCACAATTACTCTGTTCTGTCGATTCCATTGCCTTTCCTTACCTTTCAATTGTAGACGATTCTACCTTGCCAATGGCGCTTTATCTCCTTGGACTGAACCTATTTTCACATTTTCTGGGCTGTGTTTGCAACATTTCTTTCCAGACCATTTTTTTTTCTGCTCAAATCCTTTCATTTTATTCCACTACCTTTGGATATTCTTTCGTGCTAAACCTTGCTTAAATTCTCGAGTTTCTTCATGCCATTCCATTACTCACTTATCATTTCTAGCCATTATTCAGCTTCATCTGCATTCACATACTTAACTGTCTGACCTGTAAGTTGCGGTCCCACCACGCTTCCGCTGCACCACTCTGATCACGCTGAACACTTTTGCAAAATATTCCACAATTTTTATTCTCATTATTACTTTCAATTCTTTTCTTCTGGCTTTAAATGTATTCGTTTCTAACTTTAACTGCTTCCCAAATCATCTTATTCATTTAATTCAAGCTGAAAATATTGCTGCAATTTCTGACTTGCCAAACCGCCATTGATATGCTGTATTTTTCATATACCTTTCTTGCTTTACTGGCATTCTCTAGATAATCTCATAATTACATAGCTTAACTAACCACGCTCGGATTTTGCCTTTAATTATTTCTGCGCCACATCAAATTATGAATTTTACCATATCACTGCTAACACACATTACCTTTTACATATTTTCCTCCCTTCACACAATATTTTCTGGCTGACTCAGCAAACCAAACCCATGTCTTTTTACAATTTCTATTCTAACTAATAAAACACTGTTATCAAGACAACTTACTCGATGTCATCTTATCCAGAATTCCTTATTGCTAAACTAATCATGTCTTTCCTTATCCTTTCTGTTTTGCTTTGCCACCTCTTAATCTGTTCACTATTCTTTAACTATTCTGCTGACTAATTAATCTCACTATGCTATTTTCACTACAATCTTTCTTATTAAAAATACTGCCATAGCCATAAACTGAAACCATTTCCTTTAAACACAATATCTAGTTATATCTGACCTCTCTATTTTACATTACTGGTCCACTACCAAATAAAAACAATTCCACTATTGCAATTTACTCACAAATATCCATTCACAATTTGCCTTGCCTTGATTTTAATCTGCTTCTGACAAAATCTTTATTTTCCTGTGCCCATAAATTGCACATAATTGCTGGCATTACCGCTCTTATTCTTAACACTATGACTCTGTACAAATCATTCTGCAAAATCCTTATCCACTGCTACTTACTAATTAGCTATCTTTCTTATAAAATTCTCAAACAAGTCTGGCTGCCCATTGCTTTTCTTTTATTCTTTCCTTACCCAGCTGCTTAACTCTGAATCTTTGCATCAAACTTTCTATTACCATCTTTATTTATAACAGCACTATTCAGAAACTCTTCACTGCACCCATCTCTAACCACAAAACACACTTCATCTGACTGCCACGCATTACTGTTCCTCTGTTTGTTAATATCATATTTTTAACTGAACTATCTCACTTAATCACTTCAAACCTGACACATCACTTAATCACACCATTTCCTTAATATCTATCCACATAAATCTCAAATACATTAATTAATTTCGCCAAAATTCTCAGCCACAATTCATGTCTAACATTCCTAATCACACTACTCTATTTCCCACCATAGCACTATTCCCTCTGCCATTCCATCACATCATTGCTCTATACCTGCCTCTGCTAACTCTGGTCCTCATTAAAACACTTTCACTGATTTCTATAACTGAATTCATCAATCTCTTTAATTTCTATAATTGAGAACCTTTAAACAATTATAATTTAATCATAAATTGGCACCCCAATGTGACCATACTCACTCTGCACTATTAACCGTGCCATTTCTCTGCCATTTCTAAGAACTGCCAGTTTAATAAACATAAACACGCAATTTCCATGCAAAAACTCTCATGAAAACCACATTAAAAATCACATAAAACCACAGACTTACTACCAGCAGTGGACATTAATCCATGTATTGGGACATTGTACTCTCAATGTCTTTTCATATTCTAACTGGACATTGCTCTGATACAACTGTGACGACCCTGGATATTTATGCCCATTAAGGCTCCATATCGAGATCCGCCTCCCGCGAACGGACCGAAGTCTCACAAGGGATAGCTCACACAAGTGTCCAGTAGGAATATAAAAGACAACTACATAATATATAACACAAGAAAGTACATGTGATCATACCTGCATATAACAATTTACAACTGTCCCATTACATTATTACATGTCCAATTAAAAAGTACAACTACATGGGGCATACCCCGAGGGAGCACAAGCTCACACAACACTAACTACTACACTACTGCTAGTGGTACAAGTCTGACACAACGCCGCTGCAAGCCAAACACACGGCAAGCCCTGAAAAGAACTGTAGGGGAGTGAGCCTCAACAAGTCACAGGCTCAGTAGGGGCTACCCAGAACAACAACAAACTACAGGCACCTCAACCCCAGAGGGTCTCATTGGCAACGCCAATAGCCAAACCATTTCATGCTCTCAACAATTGTATTTAAACTACAATTAAATATAAACACCATAATCAAACATAACTTCGGATGGTAAGAAGAAGCTACAGGACTAGTTTCACACCACTAGTCCGCTCAACAACAGTAACGCCTAGGCCTCAAGCCTCACAGGCAAACCACAGTCACAACCAATTATTTAAGCTATAAGCCGCACAAGCAAATCACTGCCTAGGCTATAAGCTTCACAGGAGAATCTCAAGTACGTGGGTAACATGACTACTAACCAAAAGCTGGCCCTTTATACCCAAACCACAATATGTCGAAAGCCACACACAGAATGGCAGGGTTGGCTACAACGGCCAATCCTTCACACACGGAAACCATATACGGAAGCTTACTCGAGGAAGGTACAGTAAAGCATATTAAGTGGAGGGTCATACCACACAACCTCCACGAAACACAGTTCCACGTCAACACCAGAAAAGACTGGTATACGACGTACCACTACAAATCATTACCCGTACAGGGTACAGGTACCTATTACCATAAGGTACCAGCACGGAAACCGCAAGTAAACCAGTGTCGTAACAGGGCACACCATAGTGAACTAAATCACATTTGTGGTGAGTCAATACTCACCATCCATAACTGAAACTGTGCCACCACTCGGGCACACCACAAGCTACAACCGCAGTCATAACTGTGCCAACACCAGGGCACACCTCGAACGGGTCAAACCTCGACTACACAAACTCACGAACCACAGCCAGTGGCAAAGCACGAGTCGGAAAGGAACGACGCCACCACACGGGAACGGACTACTGGCTGATCAGGCTAGTATCCAACCTGGACAACACAACACAATAACAACCTCTCAGTCTCGTAGCCACGGACCCTCAGTCCAGCTACGGCTCCACAAACTCACAAGTCAAGCAACTAACTGTGGAGACTAACAAACACCACCACTACTTGTAGTCTCACACACTGCAGGCCCATGCCTGGCACCATTAGGGACTCAGGCCCGAGCTCCCTAAAGTGAGGCACTGGAACAGGACTAGCTGGGGACCAGTACGTCTACTGGTGTCCGCACCCCCAACCACGAGCGCGCTACAAGCGACTGCACACCCACAAACATAAGCCGCTTCCCTACTATCATCTTTCCCTCAGCCGGACGTACAACTCAAACACAGGAGTGAGGGTGTCCAAGAAGACGACACAGACCTCGACGGTACCACACTGTACCGGGACAAACCCCGAGCACAACAAACATACGTGCCTGGCTCACAAAGAACCTGGGGTACCCGACTAGAGAGGCATTCCGGAATAGGTACCGGACCACCACACTCGGCTAGCACAAATCACGATATATACACAAACACTTTCTATTACCAATTACGGTACATATGTTAGGAATAGCTTGTTCCAGTCACCTTGTGACTTACAAGCTAACCTACACAATTACACACATAAACCATATTAATAATAACACCACAACCTGTCATCGGTCACCTTGTGACAGTGGAGGTCACACTAAACATTGACCACGATAATCACATAATAACTATACTTACATTTTACTAATCATTCATCCAGAATAATTTACAAAAGATCCTAGAGGATCGAGGCTAGGTTCAGACGTGAACCTCATCGCCACAATACCACGAACTAACCACAATAATTAATATATAATGAACACAATATCGTACGATGTGCCATGCACACACAAATCACAGGTACGACATTCAAACCACGTAGACACCACGTGTATAATACACCAGCCAGGTGCACCACACATCATTCACGTAAACAACATGTCTAACACATGGACAGTACGCTCCAAGAGCGCTACAGGTGCCAACGTACCACACATACTACGTAAACACCAAACTGACTACGTACATAACACATTAACCACATAAAACATGCCCACCTCATGAGCAACATGCTTCGTGAGCGTAACAAGTGCACTGGCTCCACCTGTCATCGCCATGCACAACAAATACAAATAATCGAATAACTAAAATGTTAAAAGCATGCATAACCAGATCTCTCTGCTGAAGTCGCGACATGGGGATGTGTCGCCTTCAGAACGCGACGCCCCGAACTGTCACAATAGGAAACCCTATCGCGACGGGTCGGCAAGAACTCCATGGATTACCACTCCAGACCATTCAAACCATGCTTAATTCACGTTTTACATGTTTTAATGGATACCCTAGCATGGTATCTATGGTTTATAAACTGGAAAACACATCAACCACACCATGCACACGATCCAAACATCAAAACAAGGTGGGTTCTCCCTACCTTCGCGAAGAACACGAAAACCAGAGATCCCTCGGCGTTTCCCCCGCTCCGCACGACGTCCTCGCGGAGAGAACACGCCCCACGCGCCTCCAGAACCTCGAATCGCCAAGAAACCTCGCAGCAGCTCCCCCCTGGTCGAGCAGAGCCTGTGGAAGCTCTGTTCGGCCGGGGTTCTTAAAAACAGCACAACGGTTAGGAATGCGACGCAGTCCTACATCGCGACCTGAACGCGACGTGGGAGGCCGTCGCCTTCCTACTCCTGACGTCAGCAAGCCACCCAGCGCACGACACTTGGTGCGCATGCAGACGTCAACGCTCAACGGCGGCAACAGGAACGCGACCACCAGGTCTGTCGCATTCAAAATGCGACGCATACCCCTGTCGCGTTCACAGGCATAAAACCTGTGAGCGCTTTGGGCCCAATGGCCGGCCCACCAAGCCTCACAACGCGCGCAAACACCTGTAACACGTACTAATGGGCCATACATTGGCCACCAAACCCACTAAACCTGGATCCATGAGGATCCAAAAAACGTGCGACGTTACATGACGAATGTTCCACATTTGTTTAACAGCAAGAGAGGTCTGCACATGATGTATATTCTAGATTCCTAGACCACCCTCCTCCTTAGGACATTGAATTTTCTGCCAAGAGATCCAGTGTCGACCGTGGATGCCATCAGTGCCATTCCAAAACAATGCAGCAGAAACTTTTTCAAGGTAAGAAGCAATGGATTTTGGAAGGGAGGAGGCTGCGGCCAAATAAACTGGAAGAGAAGAGAGAATCGAGTTAATGAGCACCAGCCGCCCAGCTTGAGAAATAAGCTTAGCCTTCCAGCTACCTAAGGTACCTAAGGTAGCATTGACTCTTTCTATAAGAGGCTTGTAGTCAGATGTAAGAACTCGACCAGCTCTAAGAGGAACACCAAGATAAATCAGTGGTCCAGCTTGTTTAGTATACCCAGTGACATGATTGATTCTTTGAGTAGCTTGCATGGAGGTTTTCTTAGAAACCATAAAAGAGCTTTTACTTGCATTGATTTGCTGACCAGAAGAGAGGGAATAGTTATTCAAAAACTGCATGAGATTCTTCACATTTTGGATACTCCCATTGGTAAAAATGAGGGTATCATTAGCATAAAGCAAATGTGACGGAGTTGGACATCCTCTGGGGCCTACATAAGGAATCAACCGGCCAGTGGAGACCATGTTCTTCAAACCCCGGCTTAGCACCTCTTCCATAATGATGAAAAGAGCGGGAGCAATGGGGTCTCCCTGCTGAAGACCTCTAGAGGATTTAAAATATCCTACATGGAAGCCATTAATCAAGACCGAGAACCAGCAATTTGAGATTAACATGCTGATATAGGAGACAATCTGGAAGCAAACCCAAATTTTCTAAGAACGAAAAATAAGAAATCCCACTCGACATCAGACAAACACTGACAACGAGATGGCACATAGTTTGATGCAATGGGTACTGTCAGATCTTAACTAAAACGTGTAACACCCTCCTCCGACTTCACACAAACACATACGTAACCTTTGATCGGAAGAGGGGTTACGCTGACAAACTTTCGTTATGGGTAGATATATCTGTGCAATGCACAAATCTGGCAAACCATTCCACAAAGGTATCTTCGAACACATTATAATACACAAAGTGACAAAGTAGCAACACTCATTATTTACAAAAGCTAAGTTTCTCTCTTTAACTTAATACATCAACAACTCAAAATAAAACTACTAAACTATGCTATTTTTCTTCATCTCTTCATCGTCCGCAGCGGAATTAGGATTCACATGTAGCTGAGATTATACACACCTTCAATCTGAAAAGGGTTGGAAGAAACAAAGGCATGAGTCGAAAGGACTCAGTAGGTACAAGTAAGCATAGAATAGAAGCTTCATTTGCAGAACTGAATGAATATTCAAGTAGTGCATATGTGGATCAAAACATAATTGCTCATGAATTTCATACTTAACATAAACATATAGCCCAAGTTAATTTCTTGACGGGCTCAAACGAATATAAGAACAAAAGTCATACTTGTCTTTCAGAATTCAAATCATAACTTGATTTCAGAACAAACTTGACAGGCATCACTGCTCTCAAGAGGTTACTATATAGATGTAAATACATCCTCAGTGCCTAGGCGATTCTAGCACCTTAGATCTTGTTCATTGCACAAGAACGGGGTATAATTATTTTATTACCCACCATCGTCGATTCCTTGACTTGGATTTACATACGTACAAACTGTCGCCCTCAGCTGATCACAAGTAGCTGGTGCTGCTACAAGTGATCCTAAACCCTCTTTGAAGAGAGCACTGTCTATAAATCATAAATTTCTTTTCATGAGCATATTAGAAATTGGAAATCCAAAGGAAGATTTGATTGAGAATCAATACAAATATCTTGGTGACAAAGTAGTTCATAGTTCAAGAATATGAGAAAGACAATTGGTTGAGACAAGATTATGACTCAAAGCCAATAACTTCAGAAGATTTAAATCACATAAGAACCCAAGAAAATGAAGGTCCACAATTGTCATCACAAGTATTCACATCTCATAAGGTGTTCAAACATATGAACTCTCAAGTGGTCAAGTTTTATAAACTTAGATACTGAATACTGAAGAATAGACTCAATCGGAGTACTATTCGTAATTGCTAACTTTAAGAATAACTTAAGGGAGATTAAGGTACATAATGTGGGTAAACTTTGAGGTAGTATGACAATAAATACCAAGGTAAATGAGAGGGTAACTTCCATGGCTTTTAGGATGAAGTTCTGGCATGGATTCAGACATGAAAGAGTGCAGAAATTCAATTCAGGGTTGTACCTGTCGACAGCCAAGAAGGGCCTGTCGACAGATGGCTGCAGACAGAACTTTAACTTGCTGGTCTATATGGATCTGTTGACAGCAATAAGGGATCTGTCGACAGATGTATACAGTCCAGCAACCTGAAGTTCTGGAAAACATGCGCCTGTCGACAGATTTGGGTTGTCTGTCGACAGCCGCCTGTTCCTCACTCATAAATGACTTAGAATGTACTCTAAACATGCTAACCATGGAACCTATGTATCTAGGCATGATGTATATCAAATAGAAGAGTCTAATTATAGTTCTCACAGTGGTTTATAAACCGAACAAGCGAGATGAAACAAGAGGTTTGCAATTCAAGCTTGTCTAGCTAAAAACTAGACATAGTATATTGTTGGAAGTGTGATCTTGATAGCAATGGTTTATTGGGAGATTCTTACAAGATGGACACTAAAACACAAGATATTTAATGTTCCAAATCAAGGCTTGGGGTACAAACATCCGAATGGAAAGAAATCACAATATTCTAGGATATCGAAATTTCTAGCAAAACTCTATAACATAAACTTGGATCATGGGTGGAAGGAGAAATTGGGAACCTACTTGATCTGTAAGGAGAGTGAAGATTCTTCTTTGGTAATCACATAGTTCCAAAGGTAGTTGGGAAAACCAAACCAAAGAATTTGAGGTTACAATCTCGTATACAAACTTAACCGAGACTGGTTAGCAGGCTCCAAAAGCAACTAGTATGAGGCTAAATTCTTTCAACATGAATAGAGAATAGAAGTTCAAGGAAAGGATGAGAACCTACTTGATCTGTAAAGAGAACAAAAAGTTCTTCTTCTTCTTCTTCTTAATGTAAAGATCAACACAGCAACAACAGGGGCAGCAAGATGGAAATGATAGCTTTTGGTAGTTGTACCCACCGTAGGACCAATAGAAATAGTGGCTCCAGCAGCAATCGCCCAGGAGCAACAGTAGCAGAAGAATGCAAGAATAAGAACTGAAGGGTGCAAGGGCATGAGCTAGAAAAAAAATGCACATGATGGGTGTTGGGGTGTTTTTATAACCCAACAAACCTTCCCATGCATGATGGCACGTTGGCCATCAAGGTGTCGAGGTATAAACCCCTTTAACTATGCAAGGCCACCTATCTCATGCAACTCTCTAAGCCTTACACGTAAGGAATGGTCGTGTAAGTTTCTCCCCCAGTAAGGTGGCTCACCCAGCCCCCAACACGTAGGCAAACTTAATTCCCAGAAAATCATTCCCGTAATTAGCCCAAAATTCAGCTGGCCCAATAATCCCTATGTAAAGGTGTTCAAACGATGTCTGTTTGGGTTGAAATTTCAACCATAACCTAATGTGATGGCTTTACAAATTGTCATGATTTTTATTTAATTTTTAGAATTTATTTTCTACTGGGTGAAAAATCGCCCGAAAAATAGTTGCGTCGACTTAATCTCAAAATCCGGTCGTCAAAAATTCCGGATAATTACATATTTGATATCACCACATTTTTCTAAGAATTATGGTGTTCTCAGATTTTATTTTCGTTACAGTTTTTTGGTGTCGCCCTGTCGGGGTGCGCACGACCGAAAGTAGTACTTGGGTATGATAAAGTGTCTTAAACATACCCTTTATCCTAAATATCACAATTTAAACCTAATTAGTTAGCATAAACAAGAATTTCTAAGCAAATCATGGTTTTTAAAATTTGAGGGCATTACAAAACGCGACGGCCTAGATGGTCACCTTTAAGGTAATCATGACGGTATTGTCTATCGTGATAGCAGTCAAAGAAACGCGACGTCTATAGTGGTCGCGATTTATAGTTCAAACCGAAAATAGTGAAAAACGATGCAGTCTTACATGCATGGCTTATAACTCGAAATCTAGGGCTCTTGGGACAAAACTATGAACATGAAAGTTGTAGAGGATGATGAATAGAAGAGAACTAAGATTTTGTATTGAATCAAGTTTACCTCGATATGCGTGCAATACGACATGAACACTAAAATCCCTAAATTTGCATGATGTTTGGAAAAAGGTTAATACTCGAAGCATACTTGATGAAATTTAGGCAAAACAAGTGCAATAGAAACTAGACATGATGATCTTTAAGATGGTATAAGAGTTGTTTATCTTTAGCCTGAGAACACCTACCTTTTGATCAATATAAACTCCTATAGTTTCTGGACACGAAGTGTAGGCTTGTAGAGCTTCTAGCAACCATCTCCCCTTGGTTTCCTCCTCCTATGGCCTCTCCTCCACGTCCAAGTAATCTCAACAGAGCAATAGGGTCAGGCATGAAGGGTTTGCGGGTGTATTTAAGCATCTAGCATTGTTGAATCCTAATACAACTCTAACTTCCTTTAAACTCCGAATTTCCTTGTTTTCTCCAACCTTCCTAGCATTAATCCTTCTAATTGGGTTAGGTTAGGACTCCAATTTCGTAGCTAGCTAGTTAGGGTAGGGTTAGGAGTCCAATTTAGACGTATATGAGTTATATTAATGATTCACTCGCCCTTTTTAAATTAGGAAACAATAGACTTA
Organism: Colocasia esculenta; assembly: GCA_014218235.1. Taxonomy (NCBI): domain Eukaryota; kingdom Viridiplantae; phylum Streptophyta; class Magnoliopsida; order Alismatales; family Araceae; genus Colocasia; species Colocasia esculenta. The sequence continues at coordinate 73,495,594 of CM024757.1, forward strand.
CGAATTTTATGATATTTTCTTTTATTCTATCTTTTAAAAGTCCTATTTGGCCCAATAACTTTTATATGCACCATTTAATAAAGCCCATGACTTATTTTTGCTTATTGGGTTTTAATTAAATCATTTTTTTTAATATTTCTATTTATTTATTTATTTAGAAAATAGCAGGTTGTTACATCCTCCCCCTCTTAAAAAGAATTTGGTCCCCAAATTCATATGATCATAACAGGGAGAATGTCTTACCAAAAATGTTGGGGTAGTTTCGCTTGATTGTTGCTTCAGGTTCCCATGTGGCTTCTTCTACTCCACAGTTATTCCATAAAACCTTCACTAAGTGTATAGGCCGATTTCTAAGTTGTTGCACATTCCGATCCAGTATCTTGATTGGCTTTTTTTCATAGGTCATGTCTTTGTGCAGCACTAAGTCCTCATGGCGTATGATATGGGTAGGATCGTACACATATTTTCTGAGCATAGAGACATGGAATACATTGTGTACGAACGCTAAATGTGGAGGCAACACCAGTCGATATGCGACTTCACCAACCCTTGCGAGCACCTCGAAAGGGCCAATGAATCTTAGACTTAGCTTTCCTTTGACACCAAACCTTTGAATTCCATGAGTAGGAGATACCTTCAAAAGTACATGATCTCCCACTTGAAACTCTAGATCTCTCCTTCTCTTGTCGGCATAGCTCTTCTGTCTGGATTGAGCAATCTTGAGCCGATCTCAAATGACCTGTATATCTATGGTTGTAGCTTGTACCATGTCTGGACCTAACCATTACTGTTCCCCGACTTCATTCCAGCATACTGGGGATCTACAACTTCTACCATAAAGTGCTTCAAATGGAGCCATCTTAATACTCACCTGATAACTATTATTATAGGTGAACTCAATTAAAGATAACTACTCATTCTAGTAGCCTTGAAAGTCTACAGTGCAGACTCTTAACATGTCTTCTACAATTTGATTTGTCCTCTCAGTCTGTCCATCTGTTTGTGGATGAAAAGTAATACTAAAATTGAGTTTAGTACCAAGTGCAGTTTGCAGTCCCTTCCAGAAATGAGAGATAAATCTTGGGTCACGGTCTGAGAGTATTGATGATGGAACTCCATGCAATCTCACTATCTCTTTGATATAGAGAGTGGCTAACACATCCATAGAACACTTACTTTTGATAGGCAGAAAGTGTGCAGACTTAGTTAGTCAATCAACAATAACCCATAAGACGTGGAGTCCACCACGAGTCTTGGGTAAACCCATGATGAAGCCTATACCAATACTCTCTCACTTCCATTCTGGGATGTCTAAGGGTCTGAGTATGCCAGCAGGGCGTCGATGTTCTGCCTTTACTTGTTGGCAAGTAAGACAATGAGCAGCATGCTCGCCTACTTCTCTTTTCATGTTTGGCCACCAAAATATTCTTTTCATGTCTTGATACATCTTGGAACCTCAGGGATGAATAGTGTACTTGGTTTTATGAGCTTCATCCATTAGCTTCCTTTTAAGATCTTCATTGTCAGGTACACATGTTCTTCCTTGGAATACTAGCCTTCCATCCTCGGTCATAGCAAAGTCTGGTTTTTCTGCTAAGGTTTCCTTAATAAGAACCAAGAATGGATCGTTGTCCTATTGAGCTTTGATCTCCACAAGCAAGTCAGATTGAATCTTGATATTGGCAACCAAGACTCGATCATCTCTATGTTCAATATTCAAGTCTAACCTTGCAAATTGTTCTAGTAGTTGCATCTCGCCAAGAATTAGACTAGATAAGGATGCCATAGGTTTCTGACTAAGGGCGTCAGCCACAGCATTCCCTTTGCCTGGATGGTATTGGATGTTGAAGTCAAAGTCCTTTAAATATTCCAGCCATCTTATTTGCCTCATGTTGAGTTCTTTTCCAGATAATAAGTACTTCAAGCTTTTATGATCTGAATAGATAGTGAATTGTTCACCATATAAATAATGTCTCCAGATCTTTAATGCGAAGACCATAGCAGCCAACTCTAGATCATGCACAGGGTAGTTGACTTCATGAGTCTTTAGTTGTCTTTAAGAATAGGCGATGGCCTTCTCTTTCTGCATTAGTACACAGCCCAAACCAATTCTCGAAGCATCGGTATAGATTGAGAAACTTTCTCCCTCTGTAGGAAGAGCAAGAACAGGGGCAGAGGTCAAACAATATTTCAATGTTTGGAAGCTTTTCTCGCACTCCTTGCTCCATACATATGGATTCTCCTTCCGTGTAAGGCGAGTGAGAGGTACAAAAATTTTGGAGAAATCTTTTATGAACCGCCTGTAGTATCCAGCCAGTCCTAAAAAGCTTCTAATCTCAGTGACACTAGTTGGTCTCTCCCAATTAAGCATTGCTTCGACTTTGGAAGGATCAATAGAGATGCCATCCTTGGAGATGACATGGCCCAAGAAGGACACTTCTTTGAGCCAGAACTTGCACTTGCTCAGCTTAGCATAAAGTTGGTTGTCTCGTAGGACTTTCAGAGCTATCTTCAGATGTTCTTCATTTTTTTCTTTGGTCTTAGAGTATATAAGGATATAATCAATGAAGACGACCACAAACTTATCAAAGTATGGCCGATATATGTTGTTCATGAGTTGCATGAAAGTTGCAGGAGCATTGGTCAGACCAAAAGGCATAACAATGAATTCATACTGTCCATACCTGCTCCTAAAAGTTGTTTTGTAGATGTCGTCGCCCTTGATTCTCATTTTATGATAGCCAGATTTGAGATCAATCTTGGAGAAGTATTGAGCTCCAGATATCTGGTCAAAGAGTTCATCGATTCGAGGCAATGAATATTTGTTCTTGATAGCTAAGTGATTCAGTTGAATTTAGTCAATGCATAACCTCATAGATCCATCCATCTTCTTGACAAATAGAATAGGTACTCCCCATGGGGAAGTACTTGGTCTAATAAACCCCTTTTCTAACAACTCCATCAGTTGTGCCTTTAGTTCTTTTAACTCAGCAGGTGGCATTCTATATGGTTGACGTGACACCGGTGCAGCTCTAGAAATTAAATTAATAGAGAAATTTACATCTCATTCACGGGGAATTCCTGGCAGCTCCTCGGGGAAAACGTCAGGGTAATCCTGGAGATGTGTATGTCTTCTATCTTGGATCCTTTCTTTTCGATTACCACGGCCATAAGGAAAGCAATGCAACCTTTCCTTATCATGTTGTGGGCCTATATGGCAGAGACTAGAGGCATTCATCTCTTGTGTCTAATCTCGGTGAAAGATACCTTAGGGAATTCGCTAAAGGTAACCTTTCCTTTTCTACAGTCAACACAAGCTCCATAGGTGGTTAGCCAATCAGCTCCCAAAATCGCATCATAACAGTCCATAGGCATACATACTAGATCAGCTTTCAAGTTATGGTTTCCTATCATGACATCAGCTTGTGGGTAGTATTTGTTAAGTTTGGCTTTTTCTCCCAATGGTGTTGTGACAGAGAATTCAAAACCCATGGATGCAGGTTTTACATTCAGTGTATCAGCAAAGTTTTGAGAAATGAACGAATGTGTAGTGCCAGTATCAAACAAAACAAATGCTAATTGAGAGAAAATTGGTAATTTACCTTCCACCACGCCACCTTCCACAGTGGCTTCTTCATCTCACAAGGCATGTAGTCTTCCCTGTTGCCTTGGCACGTTAGTGTGTCTCTCATATTCCTTCAATAGCGGGCACTCAGGAATGCGATGCTCGCGACTCCCATAGCGCTGGCATGCACCTACCTTTCTCCAGCACTCGCCAGCAGTGTGACCTGGCTTGTCACAGTGTTTGCAGTTGTCTCTGGCTAGAATAATGGGGACATTCACTCTCGGCTTCTTCTCCTAACTCGACCCTTCAGGTGTGTTGAAATGTCACTTTTTGCCATTGATCAGCTTAGCACTTGCAGTGCCAGTTGTCAGTTCCTTCTTTACAAACTTCCCTTTAATGCGATCAGTGAAGTCAGTAGCATCTTCTAGCAGTTGGGCTTTCTTAACCATCTCGGCGTAAGATTGAATGTCGAGAGGGGCTAGTTGTGTGATGTTGTAAGACCCTCGAATTTTCGTCGTATTTTTTTTTCGTATTTATGTGTGTATATTGTGTTGAGTATGTATGTGCGTATTTTTTGTGGATATTTAAAATAGAATAAATACGTGTGCATGTGTTTATATTGAACATAAATAATGTGCTTATTGCATGATGGTAGTGTGGATACGATACTATATGTACATTGCATGTATATATGTCCGGTATGCATGGTTTTCTGCATAATTAGGGTTCTGGCCGAAGGCCTTATTGGCGTCAACCCCTGGCCGCTGAGGTGGTGTCAACTTCCAACCCTGGACGCCAACACTCACTCCGGCGTCCAGCGATCTGGACGTCGACTTCTCTGGCCTGCATGCGCAGCAGAGCTGCTATCTTCTGAAACAAGGTATGGTGGCCATTGGGGGGATGTCCCCCAACGGCTCCAAAACTGTCAGATAGGCATGGTGAGTGGGTGAGAGCCTTCCCTACTTCCTGAACCCGAGTTGGCCTCTCCCCACTTCCCACTTTCACATTTGCAAGAGGTGAGAAGAGGAGGGAAAAACCCTAGAGCCCCTGTGAGAAAACCTGAAGTTTGAGGGCTTTGATCCGACGATCCAAGGCTTCTTCTGAGGATCTACTTCGACAAGGAGGAGGACAACATAACCGGCTACACATCCCCGGCCCTGGATTTCAGAGGGGAGCATCACAGAAGCCGGAGTGGAGGCGTCTTGGAGGCTTCTTGGGACTGCCCAAGGAGAGCTTCTCCAACTGATTTGATCCCTTTAGGAGTTTTTCCAAAGGCAAGTACCCCTTCCACATTGTCCATGTATGTGTCCAGGAGGCTTTTACCATTTTTACAGATTTTCCTCGTGTCCTGGATCCCCTACATTCACCATTTTTCAGAGCTCGGACTGTGTTTTTACACAGGTCCGAACTTGACGGCAAGCCCCATGGACGTTGAGATCTTGAGTCAGCGGCCAACGATGTTGCCGCCAACTCTTGTAAACGTCCATAGTATGCCGTTTAGTTCTTCTTGACAGAACAGTAAACTGTTCTGCCTTATATCTTTAATTTCCGGATTTCTACGCATGAGGATATAATGTAAATTTTATATGTTATGTAAAATAGGTAATGTGATGTGTGTGGAATTTCCTGTATTTTTCTGTAGATGGCATAATTTATTAGAATTGTTGAAAAGCATGTGTAGGAAAGAGGTTATGCTTGGTTAATTTTGTTTTCCCATGATTGCTGAGGAGTTAAATGCTGTAGAATTTTATGGACCATGTTTATATGTATCAGTCCATGCCCTGCAAATTTGGGAATTTTCCCATATCCATGTGAATTCTTATAATTTCTACAATGAGAAATAGAAAGCATGTGTAGACCTTGTGAAAATTCTAGTAAATCATGTGTTGGGAAATAAATTCGGGAAAAATTTCTGTGCCAATATGTATGTGTGGTTCATGACTGTGCATGATCAAATCTGAATTCCAGGTCATGTTCTATGTTGACTTAGTTTAAGAATGGCATGAAACTGAGTGTTTTAATTTCTATAAATGCATGTGAATTCAGAAAAATGTGAAAATTTGTATGTGTGTTATTATACCCGAAAACAGCATGTGGTAAAATTTTCAGGAAAATTTGATAACAGTAGCCTACATTATGAGATTTTCATGTAAAAATGAGTATGAATACATGTACCATGATTAAGGTTAAATGATGTGTGTTCCAATTAATCCATGAGAGCTACTAAATGCTTGATTTCTGTTATTAGTAGCATCATGATAGGGATGAACTGAACCATGTGCATAAACAAGAAAGTGTGAAAATCATATGTGAAACGTGTGTTAATCGGAATGTGTAATGTGTAAAATGTGCCGTGTGTGACACTGCTTCCATAGAGGGCTGTGGAACTGTATCATGGAAAAGTCCCCATGAGAAGGTTCAATGTGTTAAGATATCCTAAGGGCATTAGGATGAAATCCTGGAGGTGGACAAGTACCACTGGTTAGGGTGGAGACGTGTTCTCCCGGTCTGCGCAGTGCCAAGAGTCATCACTGTATTGCCTAGGTGATGTGCTATGTGTTATGTGTATGTGATGTGTCCTTCTAGTGGTGGTTTGGACTATGTGTCACGGCAAATAAAGTGTAAAATGTGTATATGTGAATATGTGTGAAATGTGTGTAAGTGAACATGTGTAAAATGTGTATATGTGAATATGTGTGAAATGTGTGTAAGTGAACATGTGTAAAATGTGTATATGTGAATATGTGTGAAATGTGTGTAAGTGAACATGTGTACATGCGAAATACTTGAAAAAAATGAATCATGTGAAATATGGGAATGTGTAACCATGTGAAGTAAATGTGTTAGAATATGATACGTTAATTCATGCTATGATATTTCTAATCCCATATAAGTTGCTATCATGTTATAGTCAATTGGAAGTGCAGTCTTCATGTGATTAAATAAGTAGAAGCATGTGATAGGAAGTGTTATTTGAACATTTTAAACCATGTACCATGTGTTTTGATTTTGTAGAAATACCATGATAGGTTGTCTCTCATAAATGTTCAAGCATGCTATATGTTGCCTTGCAAATAGAAATAGTAAACCCTACTATGATGTATGCATGAATGATGTGTATGGAGCTACTTGCTGAGTCTGTTAGACTCACTCCTTGCTTCGGCGTACAGGTGTAGTTGGTGACACACCCTTGGAGGTGACAGTGGAGAGCGACTCCGAGCGCGGAGATTAGCTGGTGGAGTTGACATTGTGCCCTTTTTGTTTCATAGTACGTGAATTGTAGCTTGTATTAGGATTATCATTATGTAATTGTGGACAAACTATGTATTAAATGTAGAACTTTAATTTTGTGGACAATGTAGCTTGGTTTAATTTCAATTATGAAAGTTTAGTCTTTTATTTTGCTATATGGATCATGTATGATAAATGTGGATGATGGAATGTGATGACTGTTAGTCCTTTACTTCCGCGACTCTGTATCTATATTTGTGTATATCTCAATCATGTGATAGTGTTGGGTAAATGTCCCACTGTGGCAGCACTCGTTATATCGACGTGGGTCGGTATGACCGTACCGGTATAATGAGGGCCGTCACAGATGTATTGCAGCTTAAGGTCGTTGAGGAAGCGCTAGCCTTCATCCTCTCAGTGTTAACTAGATGTTTGGCATAGCGTGCCAGCCTGGAGAACTGTGCTTCATAATCTGCCATAGATAGGCTTCTCTGTTTAAGAGCAGCAAATTCTGCGGCCTTTCTTTCATGGACGCGCTCAGAGAAGTACTTGGCGTTGAAAGCTTCTTTGAACTCATTCCAAGTAAATTGTTCATTGGCTTTGGTGGCTTCGACAGACTCCCACCAAGTGCGGGCACTCTTTCAAGTTGAAACATAGCTAGCAGTAGCCTATCTCCTGCCGTACACTACATAACATGAAAAATTCTTTCCGTCTCCTTAAGCCAGTGCTCGGCCTCATCTGGATCAGAAGTACTGCTGAATTTAGGCAGATTCATGCTCCTGAAGTTGCCAAGCAGTTCACCTACCCTGCGATTTCCCCCACCTTGTGCAGCTTACAGAAGTGCACGGGTGAGCTCTTGAATTGTTTGTTGCATGCCCCTCATTTGAGCACGTTCAGCTGTCATCTTAATTGCATAAGTTCCTACAAAAGTAACTCAACAATAAGATATTGATGCGGAATAAAGTCAGTGCATGTGTGAGTATCTTTTAGACCTTAACCATGATTCTACCCAATTCTCACATAGGTATGATAGTTGACTTAGACACGTGTCATGGCAGTCCATCCTAGAACATCCTAGATTTAAAATATCCTAATAAGGATATCATAGGCTCTGATACCACAAAACTGTCATGCCCTGACGCAGAATATCGGAACGTGAGGCAGTTGCAAGTAAGCGAGTATAGAGCGTATAATAGACATTAAGCCATTGGACAATTGAATAACACTAAATCAAATGCATATCATTGATAATTCAACTAATGTCTATTACATCCACTAATTCAGAGCCATTACATAGGGCCCGATTGACTTTATTACATGAAAGAAAAGTAAAGACTAAACTAAGACTCTAATAAGATACTAGAATGCCAGGGCACTCTTGAATCACTCCTGGTCTTCCCCATCCTCGTGAGTGTATGTATCTTCCTCGGCCTCACCTGAGAACACAAATAACAATAACGTAGGGTGCGCGATAACGCTCAGTAGGATTTATATCTCATGGTGCGGGCATGCTTTACATGATTAATGTATTAAAGAGCAGAGTCACTAATAATAGAGAGAGAGTCAAGTAATGTTGAGTAAGAGATAACACAATAGCTTGATTCAAAATGGCACAAGTTTCAAATATAGCATAGAGAGCAGGATGGCCATAGCACAATAGCACAACATGATAGCACAACGAGTCGAGTATAGTATAACACTTTGATTGTCATTTAGATAGTCGAGATAGATAGCATTTGAGTGTAATGCCAAACACTCTAGTCAATTAACTCCTGCGGGAAAATAGCACTTTTGGGCGCACCTCCCAGGATCAGATCAGGCCCTTTACATTGCCAAGCATTAGTCATGTTTATTATCTTTAGACAATCAGTCAAATGGCCATAGAGAGTACCAAGAATAGAGGAGAGTAATTGAAGAATAGACGAGAGTGCAGAGAGAACGTGAATAGATGAGTTAATAGAGTACAGGTGAGAATTATAGGTCAATGCACATACAACAATGTTTAAGCGAGCGATAGTAACAGTTGCACAACACACATGATTGGTGCTGGCAGTTAGGTAGAATTCACTAACCAACCACTGGCCATGCTACGAACATAGTCTAGAGGTCCGGTGTGATCTCAAGGTAAGAGAGAAATCTAAGAATGTTTGGATCATGCTGATCCCTAAGAGTGTTATAGGTATTAATGGTACAACCAGCTCAGTCTCCATGAGAGAATCCACAGAGTACGGAGTCTTACAGAGGTCTTAACAAAAGGATCCTAGTCTTTCAGAACGGAATGTCCAACAGAGAGGTTCCAACTTGTCAAGAGAGTAGTGTGTAAGAAAACAAGTTGCTCGACGTCCCAGAGGAATTCTAGAACAATGGAGCGGTAGTAACGGTATTCCAAAATGATCGTGAGAAACGAAGATAGTTTCATTATTAACATGGGGTAATGATATACAATTATTGAAGTAAATTACCAGATATATTATTGATATATTTTCTGCATGGTCTCATGGCAAAGTTAAACGTTTGGTGTGTGTATGTGAGAGAAATCAAGAGAACATATGATAGTCGTGATCATGTCTTTTAATTAAGACAACATGTGAATAATAGCGAAAGTTTATTAACATGGTTGTACTATTCATCACATATCACTTATAGGTGTTTAATCATGTTTACATAGTATGGATAGCAAAGTTAAACCAAAAACTAAGCTGCTGGAAAAAGACAGTAAATCGTAACGGGTCTAACAGTCGCGTTTAAGAAGATCGATTACTGGACAAAAACGCGACGACCTAGTCTGACGTGTTAAAGGTAAACAATACAGGTGTATCGATTGGTGGCTACCTAAATGCGACGGGATGCATGGTCGCGTTACTGTCAATCGGAACAGGCTATCGACTGATGATTCATAAACACGACATAGAGGTCTGACACGTTCATGACAATCGGTATAGGATGACACAAAAATGTGACATACAGGTCTGACGCGTTCATGCAACTTTCTTAAATTCGAAATAGACACAAATCCCAAGGGCGAGAATAACTCTAAATCACGATGCCTTAGTAGGTCGCGGTTCAGACAAACACTAACAACGAGATGACACATAGTTTGATGCAACAGGTACTGTCAGATCCTAACTAAAACATGACGGCCTAGATGGTCGCCTTTAAGGTAATCGCGATGGTATTGTCTGTCACGATACCAGTCAAAGAAACACGGCGTCTATAGTGGTCGCAATTTATAGCTCAAACCGAAAATAATGAAAAATGATGGAGTCTGATATGCATGGCTTATAACTCAAAATCTAGGGCTCTAGTGTGACGGAACGCCTCGTTCAAGCCCGTTAAACCAATAACGAACTTGGTTCGAGTCCGCCTCCCACGAACGGGTCGTAGCCTCGCAAGGGATACCACACACGAGTCCATGAAAACAGAAAGGAACACACTTGATCTCATATATGATTCACCATTTCATATATAATGTACAAGATTTACATATCCAAATTTCAACAAAATTATAAGAAAGTACAGGAGCCTGGGACATACCCCGAGGTAAACTAGTACAACTGAGGAAAGATACTACATTGCTACGAAAGCTACACTGTTGGAGGCGCTGGCCCAACACCGCTACGATGCGGCCCTGAACTAGAAGACGGTAATGAAACTTCCTCTTCACCTTTGACTGTGGGGAATAGGGGTGAGCCTCACTAGTCACTGGCTCAGTAGGGAACTCCCCCAACTCGAGCAAACCATACACAAGTACGGAAGCAATAAACTATACTAGCAATTTATAGCACAACCACGCAGATTATTAAAGCAATAAACATACTTACCATTTGCCGACTATATTAAACAAAGTAATTAAATAAATGGCAAAACTCAATTACGTGTACGAGCTAAAGTAGAGACCGCCACACTCGAGCCACGTAGACTGGTTCGCAACACCAGTAACTGACTCGGACAAACACGCACAGGTCTACCTCTCAACCTCACAGCCACAGACGAAAGGTTCAGCTGCCGCTCCACGAGAAAAGGTCAAACAACTGTGAAGACCAACTAAACACCACTCCTGCGGACACACAGCTGTAGGCCCATGCCTGGCACCTCTAGGGTCTCTGGCCGGAGCACCTTAGAGTGAGGCACTGGAAAGGACTAGCTGGGGACCAGTGTCGACTACTGGTGTCTGTACCCCCAACTAAGAGAGCACTATAAGTGACTAAAAACAAACTCAAGAGTCACTGTCCCACTGTCGTCTTTCCCTCAGCCGGACGTACAACTCAAACAAAGGAGTGAGGGTGTCCAGGACATACGAGACAGACCTCGACGGTACAACACAAGTACCGGGACAAGCCCCGAACTAACAGCCTGGCTCACAGAGAACCTGGGGCACCCAACTAGAGAGGTAACCATGGTAGGCATCGTACTACCTGCTACGCACACAAAACCACGTGTTCCAACTGTCCACAACACGTAAACACAATACAACTCACGTGCATACCACGCCAACATGCAAACCACTAGCTAGCTATGTAACCAACACGCTAGCCTCGTAAACATGCGCTCCCAGAGCGCCACAGGTGCCAATGCACCACACAGTATTGCCAAATACACTGAATAATAACAATCGGATAATCACGTCACATAAGTCATGCATATTCAGACCACTCAGCTGTGGTCGCGACATGGGCCTATGTCGCCTTCAGAACGCGACGGCCCGATATGGCGCGTTCATCACATGAATGCGACGCACCAACATGTCACGTTCCCCACCTGAACGCGACTGGTCGTGATAGAGGGTTCCGTCGCCTTCACAGGCAGAAACCCTAATCCGGGATCCTCTCGACGGATTACCATTCTATGCTATGCAAACCACCCTTAATTCATGTTTTTCATGCTTTTGTGAATCCCTAGTCATGGTATCTATTGTTAGGAAAGCAAATAACTGATGAAACCACTCTCCTACGCAATCCTCAGCCTGGAAAATAGGAGGAGTCACCCTACCTCCGCGAAGAACGCGCAGTACGGAAATCCCTCGGCGTTTCTTCCGCTTTACGCGAGCTTCCCACGGTGAGAACACGCCAACCCGTGAGCTTCCACGCCGAAATCCTCCAGGAAACCCGCACGACCTCTCCCCCTGGCCGAGCAGAACTTGTTGCAGTTCTGCCTGTACAGGGTTATTTAAAAACCCTCGACGGTTGAAATCGCGACGCATCGTTGCGTCGCGACCTAATCACGACGGAGCTAAGCGTCGCCTTCCCATCAGCTGACGTCTGCAGGTCGCCCAGCACCCAACACATGGCGCACATGCAGACGATCAGCGCCACAAAGCGGCAACAAGAACGCGACGGGCAAGAGTGTCGCGTTCAGAACGCGACATCCCCTGTTGTCGCGATCATAGACAGAGAACCCTGGGGTGCTGTAGGCCCAAACTATCGGCCCAGTAAGCCCCAAAAACACACGCGCACACCGAACACAAGTCACATTGGCCACACATTGGCCTCACAAGCGCTGAACACAAGATCCACAATGATCCGAAAAATGCGCGACGTTACATTACTATCATCTAAAAAGAAATTTCGACCTCGAAATCCATAACACATTTCAAATACATTCAACTTTAAAATATAATTACAAATACCATCATCTAAAAAGATTTAAAACTTTATTTAAACAAGTAAGGATACCCCTTAACCATTTCCGTAGCTAGCTCCCAGTTATCTTCACCTCCCAGCCTATTTTCCCATCTGACCTTAACTAACTCAATTTCTTTGTTCCTTAGCTTCCTTGTTTTATGGCCTGTAATTTGCACTGGGTATTCAGGCATAGACATATCTGGCCTCAAATCTCCACCTTGATAAGTGATTATTTCAGCTGGGTCTTCAATACACTTTCTTAACATGGAAACATGAAAAATATCATGAACATCTGCAAAATCAGCTGGCAAATCAAGTTTATAGGTTGTCTCTCCAATTTTCTCTAACACTTGAAAGGGTCCCACATACCTTGGACTCAACTTTCCTTTCTTACCAAACCGCACAATACCTTTAGTAGGAGAAACTCTTAAAAAGACAAAGTCTCCAATTTCAAATTGAAGTGGTCTCCTTCAATTATCAGCATAATTTTTTTGCCTGCTCTGAGCTGTCTGCAACTTTTCTTTAATAAACTTTATCATTTCAGTGGTTTGATGTATCAACTCAGGGCCTACCATTTGTCTTTCTCCCACTTCATGCCAATTCAATGGTGTTCTACATGGCCTTCCATATAAAACTTCATACGGTGCCATCCCGAGACTAGTATGATAACTATTATTATAAGCAAATTCAACCATTCCCAGATGCTGCTCCCAACTACCACCCCAAACTAAACAACATGCTCACAACATATCTTCAATTGTCTGAATAGTCCTCTCTGTTTGACCATCTGTTTGAGGGTGGTAAGTTGAGCTATATCTCAGCTCAGTGCCAACTACTCTCTGCAGGCTCCTCCAAAAACCAGAAGTAAACCTGGGATCCCTATCATAAACAATAGACTTCGGGATACCATGCAGTGGAATAATTCTATCAACATAAACCTTTGCTAATCTGTCCACTGACCAGGACATACTTACTGCTACTAACCTACATACCTTGGTTAGCCTATCAACAAATACCCATATTCCATTATGTCCTACTGCTGACCTCGGTAAACCTGCTACGAAGTCCATAGCAATATCATCCCATTTCCATTGCGGAATGGGTAATGGTTGTAATAAACCTCCAGGCTTCTAATGTTCTGCCTTGATTTGCTGACAAATTGCACATCTTGAGACAAATTCTGCTATTTCCTTTTTCATATGAGGCCACCAAAAATGCTTCTTCATATCCTGGTACATCTTGGTACTACCGGGGTGAATAGTGTACCAGGATTTATGGGCCTCTTCTAATACTCTCTGTTTTACTTCTCTTTCTGCTGGCACAAATAACCTGCCTTTGAGCCTAACCACAAAGCTATCGTCAATAGCAACTCCTTCCATTTTCACGATTTTAGCTAAATTTTCATCCGCTCTTTGAGCCTCAACAATTTGCCAATACAGTGATGGCTCCACAGCACTACTAGCTAATATTGCCCGCCGTTGACTGCTTGGCACGTACAAGGAGTTCTCCACTATATCCTCATACAATTTCCATTCCTTGATCATCATTTGACTTAAATATGCTTTTCTGCTTAGAGCATCAGCCACCACATTGGCCTTACCCGGATGGTAAGCCAAACTAAAATCATAATCTTTTAAATACTCCACCCATCTACGCTGATGGAGATTCAAGTCTTTTTGGGAAAAGATATACTTTAAACTTTTATGATCTGTAAAAATTTCAAATCTCTCGCCATAAAGATAATGCCTCCACATCTTTAAGGCAAACACAACTGCTGCTAGCTCTAAATCATGAGTGGGGTAATTCTCTTCTGCTGGTTTCAATTGCCTGGACGCATAAGCTATTACCTTACTATGTTGCATTAGTACTGCGCCAAGTCCTCTTCTAGATGCATCTGTGTATACAAGAAAACCATCATTACCTGTCGGTAATGTCAACACTGGTGCTGTTGTAAGTCTCCTCTTTAATTCCATGCAACTTCTTTGACATTCACCAGACCATACAAATGGCACACCCTTTCTAGTCAGTCTAGTCATGGGTGCCGCAATCCTAGAAAAATCTTGAATGAAACGCCTATAATAGCCTGCTAACCCCAAAAAGCTTCTAATTTCAGTAATTGTCTTAGGCACCTCCCATTTCATCACTACCTCCACTTTACTTGGGTCAACTGCCACTCCCTCAGCTGATATGACATGGCCCAAGAACTGAATCTCTTTTAGCCAAAATTCACACTTACTAAATTTGGCAAATAACTGATTATCTCTTAATAACTGCAAGGCAAATCTCAAATACGTTGCATGCTCCTCTTCAGATGCTGAGTAAATCAGATTATCATCTATAAAGACCACAATGAACTGGTCGAAATACGGATGAAAAATCATGTTCATCAGATCCATAAAAGCTGCAGGAGCATTGGTTAGCCCAAATGGCATAACCACAAACTCATAGTGACCATATCGGGTTCTAAATGTTGTTTTATCGATATCACCCTCTCTAATTCTCAACTGATGGTACCCCGATCTTAAATCAATTTTAGAAAATACCTTAGCTGATTGCAACTGATCAAACAGATCATCAATTCTAGGTAACGGGTACTTATTCTTTATGGTCACCTCATTCAATTTTCTGTAATCAATACACATTCTAAAACTTCCATCTTTCTTTCTTACAAACAACACCGGCGCCCCCCATGGGGAGTGACTCGGCCTAATGAACCCTTTTTCCAGCAATTCTTCTAACTGCTTTTTCAATTCTTTAAGTTTTGCCGGCGCCATTTGTAACGCCCCAGAAATTCAAGGTGTTAAGAAAATAGAAATAAACTGGTTAAAATACCTTAGGAATGTTATTAAATTGTGATAATTAGAGGATAGGTATAATTAGTGGTAATGAACATTACCCCAGTATCGTACATCGAAGTGCGCGCTCCCACAGAGCGACACCGGAAAACGACAACGAAATAAAAATCTGAGAACATCATAATTTCCAGAAAAATGTGGAGAAGTCAAATATGTAATTATCTGAATTTTTCGACGTACGGATTTCAAGGTACAGTCGACGCGACCATTTCTCGGGTGATTTTTCACCTAGTGTAAAATAAAATCTAAAAATTAATTAAAAATCACCATAATTAGTAAAACCATCATATTAACCTATGGTCAAAATTTCAATGCAATCAGATATGGTTTGGGTAGGTTTATATAAGGGACAAGTGGCCAGCTGAATTATAGGAGAATTATGTAAATGGATTTTCTGGGAATTTTCAGTTGGACTTACGTGGAAGGTGAGGCCAGCACCCAAGATGGTGAAGGTAACACCTCAGTTACCATGTGTAACTTCCTAAGCATGCATGGGCTAGGTGGCTGAGGGAGGTAAAAGGGGATTTTTACTTCAACACCTGTACACTTGCGTGGCCTTGTGCATGCAAATAGCTTGGGTCTATAAAAACCCTCCCACAACCATCGTACACACCTTTCTCCAAACTTGTTGGTGTGTGTATACTGCTTCTGAGATCATTTCACTGCCATGCTACTGAGTTGAGCTGCCAACTCTACCTGGAGAAGCTTCAACGGCTGTTCTTGGTGTCTCCTTTGCACTGGTGCATCTGTTGAGGCCATCATACGTTCAAGTGTGCAATCGTTTCTCTTGTTCTGTGGATTTCTAAGTAAAGGAACTCTCACTACTTCTTCAGGTAGGATTCCTTTCTTAATCTTTCTAGTTCTCTTGCCACCTTTTCCTTGATTCATTGGTAAATGGCATGTGGAATCTTATCATGCTATTCTTCAAATCTGAAAACTCAGATTATTGTCAAAACTGAGAAGTCATGTTACTTGTCATGATATTATCAAAGTTTAGAATATATGTTCATGATAGGGAATCAATATTACACCAAGTTCTAGTTAATCCTTCAGTCATAATTAGCTACAAGTTACTATCTTTGTTCCAGTTGACTGAATCTAGAGTGTTGATTTCATTATATAGATTAGATAGAACCTTAACGATTTTTTGCTCTTAATTAGCTTGATTCATTGAGAGATTATAAAACTCTCAAGTGAGAACATTTGATATATGTTCAACAGAGAAAAATGAAGAGGAAATATTTCTAGAAAGAGTACTCTTCATTATATCCTTTGAGTTAACCTCTTGCTAAACATCTTTGTGAGTTATGTTCCATGATCTTCCTTTTGTCTCTAGTCATGTTCTACTGAGTTGTACATCTGAAATTGTACATGTTTAAGGTTCTAATCATGTTAGGAATGTTAGAACAACTTTGTAGAACCATTTGAAGTTGATTTCCATGACTTTCTGACAGTTCACACAGGACCTGTCGACAGGCGACTTTCTTGCTGTCGACAGGAACACCATTTCAGAACACTGAAAATCTCACCTATGTGTGGCTGTCGACAGCCCCCTCACTGGCTGTCGACAGGCACACATAGCTTCAATTTTGGTTCTGGAAACCAGCCCCTATCGACAGTAGACCCATACCTATCGACAGGCCTTGTCAGAGTCATGTTTCCAGCATCTATTTGACTTTGTTCTTCGTTGTAAATCCTACCCAATTGCTCTACTTGTTAGTCTACCTTTATCATATGGATTTTACTCCCTAAACACCTACTAAAATCAGTCAAGTTATCTTCCTTGTTACCTTGAGTTATTACTACAAGTTCCGAACAAAATTATTCTCATGAGATTGTCAATTCTTGAAACCAATGAAGGAATCAAAGTTCCTTAACACTTGTGTGCAAACTTTGAGTCAACTATGAGTGAATCCTTGTGTTTCTTGATCCCTTACAAGGATAAGGGTGTAGTGATGACTATTTGTGAGTTTCGTACTCATTTTGAGAATTATGCCTGGCAAATAAGGGCTGATCCAGTCCTGGGAGGAGCACCTAAATTCGTTTAAGTGGCCGCGCGGAACGATAAAGGATGTGTGGATGTATTGGCAGTACATCATTCGTGTTTGATTGGTCATCATGTCATCTTTCTATGTGATTATATGTGTTCTAATCAGAGCTTGAATGTTGCTAAATATTTCTGAATCTTGAGTTCAATGTTCATTAATTTCACTACCTAGTGTCACATAGCATTCTCAGTCTTGTATGCAAAAGCAAGAATACATATATAGTTCCTTGTCATACTCTTTGTGTATCTTGATTCCTTGGTTATAAGACTTGAATCCTACTGAGCTAGTTAGCTCACATAATTCTATTTTTTTCAGGTAATCAAGATGGAACGAATGATTAAGGGGAAATGTGTGCTGAGTGAACCACGTATCAACAAGGAGCTAGCTATGTTACTTTTCTGTAATATTGTGAATGGCAAGTGTGATGTAATAAGTTTCTTTTGACTAATCCTCATGAGAACTTTAATGAGGAAACCTATGTAATAATGTAGTTTTGAGGTTATTAAGGAATGTATGGACATAGTTTCCTTTCCATGTTATACTCTGTCATTTCCGATAAATAAGATTTTTATTAGGACGTGACAGATTAATTGGTATCAGAGCATTAGTACGATAAACCTAGGGATAACCAGTGAGTTGGGGTAGAAACATGGGATTAGTTAGCATGATTTTTCTAATCATGTAAATGCTTAACCTGTTAATTATTTCAGAATGGACATGAATGCCCAAGAAAGGTTGGTTGCTGCCATGGAAATGCTACGTCAGGATATAGAGCTATATGCTCAAGCCCAGCGAGAAGCCCACCTGCAAATTAAGGAAGAGGTGCTCAACTTGACTGCAGGTGCTTTCGTGGCGGGCAATCCCTATGCTTCTCTAGAAACTATGAGCCAAGTTATGATCAATCTGGATAACTGAAGTTGGGACAAGATCTGTTGCTCCACCAAGTTGAAGGTCATTGGGAGATATTGACTGATGCTGCTAGAGAAATGTGCCATGGGGCCGGAGTAAAGCAGCAAGTACCACCAATGGAAACCGTTATAGATCTAACCCGAAACTAGGAGAAGACTTAGACCACTCATCTTTTTGTATACCTCTCTTTTTGTGTAAACCCTGATTGTATATATGTAACTCCCATATGTATGTGGAGTGAGAGGTTAGTGGAGGTTGGAGTTTTGTATATATGATAAACTTGTTAGGAGAAGACTGTGATATTTTGTGGATACATGGGAATGCATTACAATGTAGATATTTGACTTGATAATATAGATGGTGTGTTATGTGAAATTGAATTGTGTATGTGATGAATGTATTATTAAATGTTTCAGATTCTCTTTGATTTAATCATGGATGGTGGTGATGCTAACTGGAGGAAGATGGAAAGTTCTATGCATGATTTGACCCGTGTAATGAAGGTAGTAGCTAGAAATAATAGTCACAATGGGACAAGCTTGTTCAAGGATTTCCGAAGCCTGGACCCTCCGAGATTCGCAGGAAGTACGGATCCGAATGAAGCTGAAAATTAGTTGAAAGATATTGAAAGAATCTTTAATGTGATTCGATGTACTGAAGAAGAGAAGATACGTCTGGCGACATTCCAATTAGATCGAGATGCACGAGCATGGTGGGAAACAGTGGAATCCACTTTGGAAGATCCAAAACAGGTTGATTGGGAAGAGTTTGTTGAGCTGTTTAATGAGCAATATTTTTCTGAGGTAGTTCAAGAAAGGAAAGCTAATGAATTTGCCAATTTAAAACAACTCAGAATGTCTGTATCAGAATATGAAGCTCAATTTTCCCGATTGTCAAAGTATGCCCCTCATCTAATATCGACGGGGAAATTGAAAGCCAAAAGATTTATGAATGGATTGCGTCCCATTTTCATTATGCGGCTAACTCCTCATTTGATTACCTCATATTCAGAAATGGTTAAAAGGGCCTTAGCACTTGAAGCTGCTAATGATACTGTGGATAAGATCAGGGGAAAGTCTGGGGAAGGATCTTCGGACCGTAAGAGGAAGTTCAAGTCGGGGAATGCCCCAAAAGTTCAGCAAGCAAATAAGAAGGCAGGGAAGACTCCAGTTGGAAATAAAGATGTGTGTAAGCATTGTCACCGAAGTTGTCACAAAATTGAAAATTGTTGGCGTAGGTTGGGTGCATGTTTGAAATATGGGAGTACACAACACCGAATTCTAGATTGTCCTATGGTAAAGAATGCACCAGCAAATTCAAATTTTCGAGCAAAGCAAGGCAGAGTGCAAGCCATTCAGGAAGTGGAATCGGAATCTCCACTGGAGGGCGGACTGATAGAAGGTACATTATTAGTAAACTCAAAACCTGCCTATGTATTATTTGATTCAGGAGCTACACATTCCTTTATTAGTTATGAGTTTGCTAAGTCTTTGGAAGTGCAATCAGTTCCACTGCTCACACAACTTGAAGTTGCAACACCTTTAAGTGAGGGTAAGAAACTTAAGGAATATTACCCTAATAGTCAAATTTTAGTCAAGGAGCATAATTTGCCTAGTGATCTAATATGTCTTGAAATGTGGGATTATGATGTGATCCTTGGGGTTGATTGGCTATCTAAGTATCATGCAAACTTGAATTGTCAATTAAAACAAGTAACCTTTCTAGGAAAGGAAATTACTCCCATAACTTTTGATGAACCTCGCACAAGGAAAATACCTATAATATCAGCACTTAAAGCATGTAAACTGGTACAGAAAGGCTATCAAGGGTATTTAGTTTCCGTAACCGTGATAAATCAGAACACTTCGGGGTTGGAGAATAATCCCGTGGTAAGGGAATTTCTGATGTATTTCCCGAAGAACTAATTGGCTTACCCCCTAGCAGGGAAGTAAATTTCTCAATTGAATTGGTACCAGGAGCTACACCAATTTCAACAACACCATACAGAATGTCCATGGAAGAGTTGAAATAGTTAAAGAGGCAGTTACTAGAATTGATAGAAAAAGGGTTTGTCTGACCAAGTACTTCACCTTGGGGTGCTACAGTATTATTTGTGAAGAAAAAATATGGATCTATGCGATTATGCATAGATTACCGACAGTTGAATCAATTGACTATAAAGAACAAGTACCCACTTCCAAGAATTGATGATCTATTTGATCAACTGTCTGGAGCTCATTGGTAAAGTCCACCTCCCTGTGTGGAGCTAAACCCGGCAAATCATCTGGAAAAACATCTGCAAATTCGCTAACCATGGGAACTGCTTCTACTGACTTACCAGCCTCAACCAGACTCACAGAAGCTAAATAAGCTACACATCCCTCATTAACTAATTTTCTAGCTTTAATTGCAGAAATTATAAACTTAGAAGTACGAGAGGGCATACCTTGATATTCAAACACTGTACCATTAGGGTGACAAAACTTGATTCTTTTCTTTCTGTAATCTAGCATAGCTCCATAAGTTTCTAACCAATCCATACCCAAGATGATATCATAATCAGACAACTGAAGAGCATACAACCGACCCAGCATCTGATTCCCTTGAACCACAACAGGAGCTTCATCTATGTAACACGAGGTGAGCATAAACTCACCCGAGGGAACCTCCACTACTAATTCACATGATTTTTCTTCTAGAGGATGAGCCATACAATCCAAAAATTCTTCGAAAATGAAAGAATGAGAAGCACCTGAATCAAATAGAACTCTGGCTGAAAAATCATAAAGAGGTATTGTACCTTCTATCATGTTCGATGCCTCTACCTGGGCACGGGTGATAGCCATAACCCGGCCTCTACCTCGCTGCTGCGGTACACCTCCACCACGACCTGCTAATGACTGTCGGGGCTGCTGCTGCTGCTGAACACCTCTACCATACCCATATTCTCTCGGATAGGGGAAATTGCGAATCAAATGCCCTGGCTGATTACAATTATAACACCTATAACCTGGTGGAATAGTGGGCTGCCTGGCAGTGCTCTGCTGCGATTCTTCTACCTCTGGCTTATAGCCACGCCCCTGCTAAAATTGCTGACGACCTCCTCCCCCTCTTCCTTTGCCCTTAAATACTTGCTTCAATTTCTGACCCCACTTACCAAAACCTGAAGAAGAAGGTCCTACTGGTGATTTTCCCTTACCGACTCCTGTTGTCTGCTGGGGTAGCCGAAAACTACCCGAACCTGACCCGTTTGCCTGACGAGCCCGAATAGACCTCTCAAGTGTAGCTGCTCTCTGGGCTGCCTCCTCAACTGTTCTACACATCAACGGTATCACCGCATTCTGCAACTCTTCTCTCAAACCCCGAATAAAATACTCAACCATCATAGCATTATCCGATACTACATAAGGCGCATATCGGCTAAGTGCCATAAATCACATCTGATATTCTAAAACTGAGGTATTACCTTGCTGAAGTGTCCGGAATTGCTCTCTTTTCTCTTGCTGCACTTGAAGTGGAAAGAATGTATTATTGAATGCTTCGAGAAATTCTGGCCAGGTAATAACCTCCTTTGTTCTGCCTGCAAAGGTGGTATGTATCCTCAGACGCCACCACTGCTGCGCAAAGCCTCTCAGCTGGTATGTGGCTAGCACAACTTTGTCCGTTGTTGGACACCTCATGGTCTTAAAGACCCTTTCAATCTCATGAATCCAGTGCTCTGCAGTATCTGGATTCGTTTCACATCCCGAGAATTACGCAGCGGATATTAATTCGAAGAATTCGAGTCGATATTCCGAGACGTGGACAGTCGGCAGATAAGCCTCTAGCTAGCGCGCACTAAATGTGTATCAACACAACATCACAATAGGGCCCATATGTTGAACGCAATATAAATTGAATTCAAATCTCATATTTGTCTCAGATAAACTAATACAGGACTAAGACTCAATAAAAGCAAAAGTACATACTACCTCACTTCCTACTACATTGTTCTAACACTCAAAATAAACTAACTATAGATAGACTCATGTTTGGAACGCTCTTCACTCGGACGCATTCCCATCCTCGACTTGCTCTTCCTCTTGAACTTCATAGTCACCTAGATGGGGTAAAAGTAGGGAATGAGCAAACTAGCCCAGTAGGATTTATATCTCAATGTGCGGGCAATGATATAAGTGATTAACATTTTAGAACTAGGCAAGTACGATGAATGATATGCAAGTACGAATAAAACTCGTTAAAGCATGATGTATAAAACAAGCTAGAGAGAGAGATCATGATAGAACAAGATTGATGAACAAGATGACAAGAGAGAATTAGAAATAGATCACTTTGTACAAGCACGCAAGATTTCACTTGAGGTTAATAGCTTTCAAGAACGCAAGATATCACTAATTGCATTAAATGCAGGATGGCCATATCACGCAAGCAAGCAAGCAAGCACGAGCACGATCAAGTAACACTAATCAGGCACGTAGACACCAATGTACACCAAGAAAAGATCCATCAAGAATGTACACCAGGACACGTGTATGTGGTTATGTATCTATCATTCAACACGCACGCACGATTTTCCCAGCGCAGATGCAACGCCAGTAATCATTATACCCCATGGTTAACAGTATATCTATGACTCGCCGTCATTGGGGCTAGATTGGAGCCCTTGGACACACGCCGTGCCCTATCAGCATCTTACTTAAATTTTTAAATGTAGATACCCACAGTCATTTATAATGGCCAATGAGAGTTTCAATAAGTAAGCATGTGTAATGTCATGTTCATGATGATGATGAGAGGAAGTAATAATTAATTGAACATGATTTCATGATAACAATGATCAAGAGATAAATTCGGCAGCATAACGGTACGATTCCTCATTTAGTTCAATCTTTACATTAATGGCTTTATTCTAGATTGTAGGACACGCTCACGAGAACAAGAAGAGAAAGGAAGTGCACGCTATCTTCAGGGAACTTCAATGGTACAACCAACTCGTCGGCCATGTGGGAATCCATGGTCAGAGGAGATTTACGGAGGCCTTGGTGAAAAGGTCGCTAGTCTACCGATTCGGAATGACCGGTAGAGAGTTTCCAATTTCCCAAGAAAATGCTGCCTAATAGTGCTAGTGTGTAGTGTGGTACGCACGTCTCAATTCACAAACCATCGGTCTCAAACTCGCATGAAGCACTTGACAATGTAACATGGAATAAACTATGCACTATAACTAATCATGGTTTGCAAGATTTTATGATAACCATTATCATTTAAACGTGGAAGAACAGTAGGAAGATTAAATCACAAGTAGCACGAATGGATCATAACATTTAAGGAGCACTTAGAATAGCATTCATGTAATTAAAGCTTTTAAATGGGTTAATCAATTTTTAAGCCATTAAATAACAATCATGTAATGCTCAGACCCAAGACATGCAACTTACACAGTAAATATCATATTTAAACAGATCTTGGGTATATGCGGAAAACTATGCATGAAAACACGTGGTTTCCGGTAAAAATCCTGAGATCGCGACATATCCCTATAAGGAAGGCGACAGGTCGTCAGATTGCGACAGGACAAGGGCCGCGAAGGGATGGCTAGAAGGCGACAGGGGGTTGTGAAGAACGCGACTGGGGCGGTCCGATTCAGGCAGCATGATCGCGACAACGGTATTGTCGCAATCAGGTCGCGACATGTCGGGCTGTCGCGACGAGACCTCGGAAGGCGACACATCGAGCCGTCGCATTCACAGGATCTGCGCCTGAGTCCGACTGGGATCTGACATGCTCTTGGTTCAGACTTACCATGTTTTGACACAGGGGTGATATTCATGAAACGCCTATATCTCTCTATATGCTGACCTTTAGACAAAACTTTCAACATAGAAAATGTCGAGGACATCTAATGGAAGAACTTTGATGTTGGGGGTTTTACCTAATTCGGTCTTTGCCCTTGTGAAAAACATGAAGAACTTAAAGTTAAATGCAACCAGAAAAACGCAGTATCATGCATGACTCTATTACGAAGTTTATAACTCTCAAACTAATGATATTTACACAAAACATTTAACATGAAAGATGACCCTAACGACAATAAAAGAACTTTCATGTTGGAGTCTTGACCTACTTCGGTCTTAAATCTCAAGAAAAACAGGAAGAACCTAAGGCTAACTGCAAACCCGAAAACACAGTATTATGCATGACTCTCTTACGGGGTTCATAACTCTCTAACTAAAGACTTTTAGACAAAACGTTCAACATGAAAGATGATCTTGACATCAAGTATAATAACTTTTATGTTAAGAGTTTACTCTAATTCGGTCTTGAATCACGTGAAACATATTAAGAACGGGAAAAGCCCTGACAGTGCGCGACTTTTGCAAAACGCTTATAAATCAAGATCTACTAAATGAAATTCGATGAAACCAGTGGGAAATGAAAGCTAACTTGATGCTCTACACATTGGTATAGGATATGTTAAGGTTTGGCCCAAGAAAACCTACCTTTGGTCGACTTCAAGAGAGTGGTTTGTGCAGGTCGCAGCAGATGAGAAGGGGAAGAAGAACGGCTTCTTGTGGTCGTTCCACAGCTCCTCAGCCACCAAGAGCTCCTCCACACGACCCTAGCAAGTTCTAAATTCTTCCTAGGGTTTGGGTGAAGAGTATTTAAGTAACCATGGTGTTTAGGAGTCCTATTATAACTAGGAAAAGAGGATTTCGGGATTGGCATGTTTGGTTTCCTATTTTTGATGATTTCCTCCTCCCTTTGAGTGTGTGAGGCATTAGGAAACCTCCCCTCATAGTTAGGCACGAATTTGGGTTGCCATGAATGCATGATTGCATCCCAATTCAACTCTAATTGCCTCTTTTTAATTTCAGCTTATTTATGGTTACGAATTTCTATGTATTTTCTAGCTTTATTTGATTTTTGGGCCAAATGTTGCCCATTGGCCCAATTATGATAATGGGTCATCAATATATAATGTTGGAAGTCTCCCCAACACTTTTATTTAATTTTTGATTGCGTCGTATTTCCGTGTTAACGATTTTTGACTTGTTTCCTTATTTAGATAATCAGTCGCAATAACTCTTAAACCTAGCCCAAATGATTTTTATTGAACCAAATTTCTTGATGGGTCATTAGAGGATATTATTTGAAGTCTATATATGATTTTTATTTAATTTTCTAACTCATTCCAATACGTGTGATAATGATTTTCCGACTTATTCATGAATTACGGTAATAAGTCGCGAAACACTTTAAACTTGGATAATCTGATTTTTCTTGGCACAAATTTCTTTGTGAAACATTTAATAATAATATTAAGGTTGATTTATAATTTTTACGGAATTTTCCGATGTGTTTTAGCACATACGATAATGATACGCATGTTTTAAATACTTCCGATATTATGGAAATTATTATTTCCATTTACTTTGAATTAAAATTTCCGGGGTGCTACACCCTCCCCCACTTAAGGGAATTTGGTCCCCAAATTCATGTATAGAAAATTATCGTACAAGTGAGGCATACTTACTTGTGAATAACTCCGGGTATCTTTTGCGCATTGCTTCCTCGGTTTCCCACGTGTCGTCCTCATCCATGTGTTGATTCCATCGAACCCTTACTAGTGGAATAACTTTGTTCCTTAGTTGGCGCAGTTCCCGATCCACGATCTTAATCGGCTTCTCTTGATATGTTCCATCTTTGTCAAATTCCAGAAGCTCATATTCTATGACATGCCATGGATCTCGTACATACTTTTTCAACATGGATATGTGGAACACATTGTGTATTCCATCCATTTGTGGTGGTAAAGCGAGACGATATGCCACCTCGCCGACTCTTTCGAGGATTTCGAAAGGCCCGACAAACCTTGGTGACAACTTGCCTTTAATGCCAAATCGCCTTATCCCACGGCCTGGAGATACTTTCAAGAATACATGTTCACCAACCTGAAACTCCAGGTCTCTTCTTCTATTATCTGCATATGCCTTTTGTCTTTGCTGCACCACTGCCATTCTTTCTTTAATAAGCTTTACCTTCTCTGTGGTTTCCCTTATCATCTCGGGTCCTAGCATTTGTTTTTCGCCAACTTCATACCAGCATATTGGGGATCGGCAACTCCTGCCGTAGAGTGCTTCAAATGGTGCCATTTGAATGCTAGCTTGATAGCTATTATTGTAGGCGAACTCCACAAGAGATAAGTGTTCATGCCAGCTACCTCCAAAATCTAGGACACATGCTCTAAGCATATCTTCAATGACCTGGTTGGTTCTCTCCGTCTGACCATCTGTCTGTGGATGGAAAGCCGTGCTAAAGTTTAGTTTAGATCCCAAGGAGTAATGCAGTCCTTTCCAAAAGTGGGATGTGAACCTAGGGTCTCTATCAGACATGATAGACACCGGTACTCCATGTAATCTGACTATTTCCTTTACATACAATGCGGCTAGAACATCTACTGACCACTTATTCTTCACTGGTAAGAAGTGAGCCGACTTAGTTAAGCGGTCGACAATAACCCAGATCCCATCGAATCCACCTCTAGATTTAGGTAGTCCAAAAATAAAGTCCATCCCTATACCTTCCCATTTCCATGCCGGGATTTCTAGGGGTTTGAGTTTACCTGCGGGTCGCAAGTATTCTGCCTTGACTTTTTGACATGTCAAGCATCGGGCGACATATTCCGCCGCTTCTCTCTTCATATTAGGCCACCAAAAGCTTCTTTTCAAATCCTGATACATCTTGGTAGTCCCAGGATGGATGGTATACCTGGTCTTGTGAGCCTCGTCCATAATCATTTTCTTTGTCTCTGCATGGTCGGGTACACAGACTCGATCTCGGAACAATAGTCTTCCATCTTCAGTTAATGAGAAATCCGGCCTCTGGTCTAGATTAGCCTTAATCTCTACAAGTACAGGATCATT
>CM024757.1:73522846-73675665 GCA_014218235.1 Colocasia esculenta
TCTGCTGAACATCTGAGTTATTGATTCACATGTCTGCATCTAGAATCTTTCATATTGAGCTACTAGAATATCTATTCTTGTCCCCTTTACTTTGTCTGTCCTTCATAGGTAATTCTGAGCTTTTCCCACATCTCCATTGCGGATTTGCAGGCTGAAACTCTATTGAACTCTTTCTTGCTTAGGGCACAGCATAATATGCTCTTGGCTTTGCAGTTTAAGGATACCTTTTCCTATCATCATCTGTCCACTGAGCCTTAGCGTTTTGTGACCAAAAGATCACCTTCTTCTACAATGGACCAGATTGTGTAATCATGACCTTGTAGAAAATATCCATTCTAGTCTTCCAGTAGGTGTAGTCTTCTCCATCGAACAAGGGAGACCATGTTGACTGACTGACCTTCGAAGTTGCTTTGGGGCTGCCATAGATCTTTGCTCTTCAGATCGTTGGATCTTCTTCTTTGTCGAAGAGACGGGCTCTGATACCACTTGTTGCCCAGCTAGCTAGCCCGGAGGGGGGTTGAATGGGTTATTAAAACTTCGATCTCTGATTAAAACCTGTTTACTGAAAGGATTGCACAACTTAATAACAAGGTTAGAGTTAGAGCAAATAAGACAACAATACACAAAACACATCCACAAGACACAAGGATTTTATCCCTGGTTCGAACTCCTCTCCACAGGAGACCTACGTCCAGTCCCTGAGCAATACCTCAGAATTCACTACCAAGGGTACAATCCCCCTATAAGGATCCTTACACCCAGCCTCAACTGGTCTTCCTTCAACCTGAGGGAAAACAACCACCCTGGATACCACCAGTCTTCCTTCGTCCAGAAGGGAACACACTAAAGAAGAAAAGTGTGGGAACAGGCTTCAGACTCTAGCTTGACCAGCTACAAACTGAAGCTACCCAAGGCCCGAGAGAGAAAGAGATTTAACAAGGTTTTCTCTCCAAGGACTCACAAGCTCTCACAAATAAAATCTACTTTGATCACTGATAATATCACATTATCATAAATAAATCATGATTTTAGTGATTATTGTGATTAATTCATAAGATTTCTATTGTCACGGACGATAATTGATTAAATTCAATTACATGTTGTATTTGCAGGTTAATGGGCCATTGAATGAAGTTCGTATTGGGCCAATAGACCAAGCAGTCCAACAGAGGCAAATCTGGCTTTTTTATTGTTTGCAAAAACCCTAGCCGCCTGCTTTTTCTTTCTCTCTCTTCCTTCCATTTTCCTCAAGATTCTCTCCCTATTTTAAAATCTCTCTCCTCTCATCTATTTAAAAAACCCCCCTCTCATTCTCACACAACCTTCTCTCTCTTCCTCTTTTCCGCACACAATTTTCTTTCTCACTTTCTCTCTCTCCCTCTTTCCTCCGATCTCTCTCCTCCTCTTCTTCTCTCTTTCCCTTCTTCTTCTTCTCCTCTTCTTCGTCTCTTCCTGTCTCTCTCTCTTTCTCGGTCTCTCTCTGAAGCAGCACACAGGGCAGCAACAGCAGCAGCCGCCTCCACGCGCGCCCGCCTGCCACGCACGCACCAGCCAGGCCCGCCTCCGCGCGCCCTGCCCGCGCCAGCGCCCGCCTGCCGTCCGCCCGCGCGCCCCGTGCCGCCCGCCCCGCGAGCCGCCCGCCTGCTACCCGCGCCCGGGCCCCGCCAAGCACGCCAGCCCGCGCGCGCCGCCACGCCAGCTGCTGCCCGCGCGCCCGGCCGCCTGCAGCTGCCCCCTGCCGCGCGCCTGCCTCCGCCCGCCTGCCCGCGCCCGCACCAGCCAGGCCTCCCCTCTCGCGCCCTCTACGTGCATGCATGCACGTAGAGACGCGGGCCGCACCTCTCTCTCCTCTCTCTCGCCTCTCTCTTCTATCTCTCTCTCTCTCTCTCTCTTTTCGTTTCTCTCGCCTATTTTCTCTCTCTCTCGCTCTCTTCTCTCTCCTCTTCTCCCTCTCCTCTCTCTCTCTCTCTCTCTCTTTCTCTCTCTCTTCTCTCTTCTCTCTCTCTCTCTCTCTCTCTCTCTCTCTCTTCTCTCTCCTCTCTCTCGCTCCTCTCTCTCTCTCCTCCTCTCTCCTCTCTCTCTCCTCTCTCCTCTTTCTTCTCTCTCTCTCTCCTCTCTTCCTCTCTTCTCTTATTCTCTCTCTATCTCTTTATTTCAATTATTTTTTAATGGCTTGGATTAGATCCTCTTTGTGTTAATCATTTGGTTATGTTTAATAGATTATATTTTTTAAGTTGTATCTTGTGTTCTCTCCTTCCTCTCTATCTCCTTCTCAATTATTTAGCATAGTTTAGATTTATTTAGTGCAACTTAGTATTAATGTCATCACGTTATTTTCCTAAATAAAAACTCAAGGTTTTCAACTCTAAAATCTAGTTCCCCGTGGATTCGACTCGGCTCTCACCACTTAACTATTGTTAAAATCGTTAGTGTAGGCCGATAATTTTGAGATTGTTAGTCACGTGTTAACGACGCATTCGTGGCTATCAATTTTTGGCGCCGTTGCCGGGAATTAGATTTTTAGTTTTGATATTTTGGTGTTTTTTTTGTATATATTCAGGCTAACATTTCTTTCTTTTGTAGGTATCAAATAACAAGTGAAAAATCCTGAAAATTGTAAAATTGAAGAATCTGTCAGAAATCTGTCACTAAAAGGGAGATCTGTAAGTAAAAAGGGCTGTTTTGGAAAACAAATCCGAAAATTGCACAAAAAAAAATCAGAAAAAATGGTAAGTGAGGTGAGTTCCCTTCTCTTTCCCACTCTTTCCATTTGTTTTCATTTCCAAAAGAACGAGGGATTGCGTTGGAGGTAAGTACCATTAAAACCCTCTTGATTTAGTTTCCTTTCCTTAATTAGTTACCATGTTTAGATAATAAAAAAAAAATTAAAAAAAATCAATCACTTGAATCCAATAAAAGATGTCATGTCAAGATTAGAAACCTTCCATCTTTAGGACATGCATCATTTAGATTTCCATATTTAGGTAATTTCTCTTTTTTGAAAAGTTTCCTTTCTTGTCGAAGATTGCGGGAGGCAAGGTGAGAATCTGAATTTTTTTTTTAGAAAGCATGATCATGCATTGCCATGCTTGCATAGAACCCCTTGCTTGATTTTGTGGTGTGCACATCATTTCTAAAATATTTTAAGGGCAGTTTCCTTAACAAGATAAGGTGGGGATTTGATCACCCTTCCTTAGCCCACAAACCACACCTTCCTGCATCTTTTTGCATTCCCAGCTCTTAATAAAAGGCAGTAGATATTGAACACACTGAGATTTTGGTCCACCTAGGCCCACTATCAAGTTTTGGAAACTGGTGTCTAAGGCTAGAGGTTAAGTGGCAAATGCCTAAGCGGGAAAGTGGTTCTCTAATTAGGTCCCTACGAAAGTAGGGGGAGCCTCCCACTACCCCACCTCTTACCTGGCCAGTGGACATACATGGTAGTGGACTTAGGTTGGGTTTAAGTCACTTTGTGAGAAAGCTTACATTTAGATCCCAGATCCCTAGGTCATTTAGGTTAATTGTTTGCAACTTATTTGTCTCTGCCTAAAAAAAAAAAAATCAAAAATCAAAAAAATATTAAAAAAAAATCTCATCTTTCTCATTCACAATCATATGTGGGCCAACCCAGCACATTATATAGGCCATGGCCCAAACCAATTTTCATCTCTCATTCAACGTGGCCCAGCCTACTTTGAAAATACACATTTCTTGTCAGCCCACTATGAAAGTACATCCCCTGGGGTGGCCCAACTCTCATATTTTACCCAAGATCAGGCCCACCATACTAATTTGTTCCATAATGGGCCATCTTTCACCCAAGCAGAAACACAATATTTTCAATGGCCTTCCACCTCCACTCCTTACCCAAAAGATGAACAATATGTCCCTCCTACAGAATTGAGTTTGCTTTACCAAGATCCACAAGGGGAAATTCAAGGACCCTTTCTTGGTGCTGAAATCATCTCATGGTTCAATGAAGGATTCTTTAGTACTGATCTGCATGTATGTTTATCAAATGCTCCAAAAGGTACACCTTTCCAACCACTTGGAAAGATAATGCCACATTTGATACAGAGCGATCAACCGATTGTGGCCCAAGCCCAAAGTCCTCCTAACAACAACTTTCATCCTTGGGTTCAATTTCAAAATAATATTCATGATCAAGGCCATGATGGGGGACAACATGCAGATCCGCATTCCATTTATACTTCTCCCCCACCATCAGGCCTATTTGATGATCAATTTGGGCAATCTATACAAAAGATCTATGATGCTCAACAAGTCTTTGAGCAAACATTCGCCCACCAACAACAAGAGTTGGAAAAATCTTTTACCAAAACTGACCTTCTAATTGATCAATTGATAGAAATCAGAAAGAAGCAAAATATTCAATTACCAACTCAATCAATTGACAATTATGAAAATCAATATCATGATTTTGATCAGCAATTTGACCCACAACTTTCACTTGAAACTTCACAACCTAATGTGATTATGGACATGTCCACTTGGCAAACTGAGTGTAATTTTAATAAGTCCGATCAAGAGGAGATGGGTAGTACTACAAATCAATCCATGATTTTTACCCAACTTGAATTTGACTGCCAAGAAGAGCCCAGCCATGATGTCACCTGTGAAGAATACTCTAGGGAGTTAGTTGAACTCAAGTTGGAGGGAGAACAAGAGGAAGTGGACAAGCTAGATGATGATAAAACTTTATTTCTTGCCCTTCCTAGGTCTGATGTGACCTTAACCCAAGGAGGGGAGGAAGAAAAGATGAGTTTGGAGATGGAATGGAGTCAAGTCATAAATCATTCTACTTGGATAGGGGAAGAGTTGAAAATTTTGCCTGGCAGTAACTCTAATGGGGACTTTCATGATTTAGGGGATGATGTGGGTCTAACACCCATCTTTGACATTGGCAAAGCTAAAGTCAATTTGAACATTATGCAAATAGCCAACTGTCAAATCCACGTGGAATTCATGAAAATCTTTGTGTTAAAGAGCCTCCACATCCAATTCCCAACAATTATGGTCTCCTTGACACTAGGCATATGGTGGAATCTCCAAGATCCATGATACCCAAACCCTTTCTCACCTCAACAATATGAATATGAATCCTAAAATCGAGGTTGAAGAAAAGAATTTGGAAAATTAAGGTCCGAATTGAAGTGTTCAATACATTTGAAGACCTTAAGTGTGTAGAGGAATATTTATCATTGAAGACATGATTCTTCCTCTATCATTTTATGACTCTCTTTGGCAACAGGTTGGCTCACGTATGTATAGATACAGTCTTTTCCTCCAATGGTACAAGAGCTGGCACTTAAAGGAGGATAAGATCACATGGTGGCTCATTCTTAATGCAACTCGTTGGTTATGGAGCTTTATGGTGTCTGGCTGAAGACATTAAACTTAGCGCTTATTGGGAGGCAACCCAATATTTTTAGGACATTTAACTTATTATTATTATTTTTTTTGTCTTCTAGGTTTTTGGAAGGCTAGTGAGCAACCTATTACCTTTGCTGAAGCCAGTGTGCCACCACCCTCATGTGATCATCAGGTTGCATCTCTCCTTTCTTAAATTACATTGGCTTTATTCTATGTTCTTTACTTTTATGCCATTGAGGACAATGTCATTCAAGTTGGGGGAGGGCAAGTCTTTCAAATCTTTAAATCCTGCTAAACATCCCAGGCATTATTCTATGCTCATTAACCTCATGTATCATTTCTCATGGAAAAATACCTGATTCTAGAATGATTTTACTCTAAGTATATACTTGTGCTAGTGGCACGCTAAAGGATGAATTTTGTGGTTATATTCTTAGCATTTCCTCAAACTACATTTGAAATTTTATTGAACGTTCACACATGTATTAGATGATGAATAAGTGTCATTCATGAGGGTGATGAGGGTTTTACCTAATACTCATGATGATGATTGACATTCTACACTCTTATTGAAAACTAATCGTGGGGAAAAAGCTACCTGCCTGCAAGTTATGAAAAAAAAATGATGATGAAATGACAAAATGAAGAAGGAAATCCCTAGCTTAGTAACCGGGCTTTAGCACCTCATGAAGTGTTGAAGTTCGCGTCAAACAGTGAAAGGATATTTTAAGAAAGAAAAAATGATGATGATGGATGAAACTAAAAAGGCAGAGTGAAAGCTACCTGTAATTCGAGGATTGGATTTTAGGAGTGTAGAGTTGATATCATCTCTAAAGTAATGGGTCAAAAGCTCATGCACTATCTTAGTAATACTTATTGATCATAAGTACATTCATGAAGGAAATGATAATTTCACTGTATCTTGAGGAACTGTCTAATAACATGAACTGCATGATTATCTTTGACACATGCTACTAGAACTGGAAATACTTATTGTTGATCAGTCTTATCTCTGCTTTCTTGACATGAAAAATGATGTTTGAAGTTCCTGTTAGTCCCAATTATTCACTGTGTGCATTGCTAAGGGACTAGCATGAGTAAGTTGGGGGATGTGATAATATCACATTTATCATAAATAAATCATGCCATTTTAGTGATTGATATGTGATTAATTCATAAGATTTTATGTCACGGACGATAATTGATTAAATTCAATTACATGTTGTATTTGCAGGTTAATGGGCCATTGATGAAGTTCGTATTGGGCCAATAGACCAAGCAGTCCAACAGAGGCAATCTGGCATTTTTATATTGTTGCAAAAACCCTAGCCGCCTGCTTTTTCTTTCTCTCTCTTTTCCTTCCATTTTCCTCAAGATTCTCTCCCTATTTTAAAATCTCTCTCCTCTCATCTATTTAAAAAAACCCCCCTCTCATTCTCACACACCTTCTCTCTCTTCCTCTTTTCCGCACACAATTTTCTTTCTCACTTTCTCTCTCTCCCTCTTTCCTCCGATCTCTCTCCTCCTCCTTCTTCTCTCTTTCCCTTCTTCTTCTTCTCCTCTTCTTCGTCTCTCTTCCTGTCTCTCTCTCTTTCTCGGTCTCTCTCTGAAGCAGCACACAGGCAGCACAGCAGCAGCCGCCTCCACGCGCGCCCGCCTGCCAGCGCACGCACCAGCCAGGCCCGCCTCGCGCGCCTGCCCGCGGCCACGCCGCCCGCCGCCGTCCGCCCCGCGCGTCCCCGGCCGCCCGCCCGCGAGCCGCCCCGCCTGCTGCCCGCGCCGGCCCCCCGCCAAGCACGCCAGCCCGCGCGCGCCACGCCAGCGCTGCCCCGCGCGCCCGGCCGCCTGCAGCTGCCCCCTGCCGCCTGCCTATCCGCCCGCCCCCGCCTGCCCGCGCCCAACCAGCCAGGCCTCCCCTCTCGCGCCCTCTACGTGCATGCATGCACGTAGAGACGCGGGCCGCACCTCTCTTCTCCTCTCTCTCTTCGCCTCTCTCTTCTATCTCCTCTCTCTCTCTCTCGTTTCTCTCGCCTATTTTCTCTCTCCCTCCTCTCTCTTCTCTCTCCTATCCTTCTCGCCTCTCTCTTCTCTTTCTTCTCTCTCTTCTCTCTCCCGCTTCCTCTCTCTCTCTTTTCTCTCTTCTCTCTCCTCTCTCTCGCCTCTCTCCTCTCTCTCTTCTCTCTCTTCTCTCTCCTCTCTCCTCTCGTCTCTCTTATTCTCTCTCTTATTCTCTTTATTTCAATATATTTTTTAATGGCTTTGGATTAGAATATACTCTTTGTGTTAATCATTTTGTTATTGTTTAATAGATTATAGTTTTAAGTTGTATCTTGTGTTCTCTCCTTCCCTCTCTATCTCCTTCTTCAATTATTTAGCATAGTTTAGATTTATTTAGTGCAACTTAGTATTAATGTCATCACGTTATTTTCCTAAATAAAAACTCAAGGTTTTCAACTCTAAAATCTAGTTCCCCGTGGATTCGACTCGGCTCTCACCACTTAACTATTGTTAAAATCGTTAGTGTAAGCCGATAATTTTGAGATTGTTAGTCACGTGTGTAACGACGCATTCGTGGACTATCAATCACCGAGAAGCTAAGAGCTAAGAACAAGTTGGAGTGGAAGCTTCGCTCTTATTTTCAACTCTTCTGAAGACTCGAAGAGATGGAGTTCTTTCTTTCGAATTGCAAGCGTTGTTCCTATCTTGTTATGATCTTCTCCGTCTTGATCTTTTATTTATACTTCTGATTCAAATTTGAACGTTGAAGTGTCCGTTGTCTCTTATCCTGGTGTACGTTAGACTGGTCACCAAGGAAGCTTCTGATCGTCAGTCTTTTATCCTTTAGTACCGCCAGAGAAATGTTTTAGAATCTTGTATCTTGTATCCAACGTTGTACAGATGAGTCTTGTCAGATATCTGCACGCATATCAACAATAATAGAGGACAGCTAGACTGCCGTCGATTGTTAGTTGCAGATGGAACATATATTGCAATATATAGCAAAGCTCCTTTCTGTCTAAAAAGTACGTAGACAGAGTAGCATAGAATGGAAGATATTGTCTGCATGCATGGAGATACGATCAAGAGCATTTAATGCGTAGCAGTCAACAGACAAGATATGACTTTGACTTTTCAACGCTATTAAAAAGCATTATACTGATACAGCAAGAAATTCGATATAATAATCCGATGCTTTCATGACTTATGAAATCGTTATGCGATAACAGACAAATCGTAATGACAGAGCATTATCAATTATAATGATGAAATCGTTATGAGTTATAGCAAGTCGTTATGAACACTTATCAAGTCGTTATGAACTGTAAAGAAATCGTTATGACTATGAACTGTAAAGAAATCGTTACAGCAATCAAGTTGTTATGAATAATAAAGAAATCGTTATGACTATCAAGTCGTTATGAACTGTAAAGACATCGTTATAAACTCTAAAGAAATAGTTACAGCAATCAAGTCGTTATGAATGATAAAAATCGTTACAGCAAACAAGTCGTTACGAGTTTCAAAGAAATCGTTATGAAAAGTCTTAACAAATCGTTGCACAAAGCAAATCGTTATGAGAATCAAAGAAATCGTTACGGCTAGAGAGTCGTTGCGAGTTCTAAAGAAATCGTTACGAGGTCTAAAGAAATTGTTACAGCTAGAGAGTCGTGCGAGTTCTAAAGAAATCGTTACGAGGTCTAAAGAAATCGTTACGGCTAGAGAGTCGTTGCGAGTTCTAAAGAAATCGTTACGAGGTCTAAGAAATCGTTACGGCTAGAGAGTCGTTGCGAGTTCTAAAGAAATCGTTACGAGGTCTAAAGAAATCATTACGGCTAGAGAGTCGTTGCGATTTCTAAAGAAATCGTTACGAGGTCTAAAGAAATCGTTACGACAGTCAGTCGTTACGGGTTCTAAGGAAATCGTTACGAGGTCTAAAGAAATCGTTACGACAGTCAAGTCGTTACGGGTTCTAAAGAAATCGTTGTGATGTCTTAAGGAATCGTTGCGATATCGATTTGTTTTGAATTTTCCGGTCAAAGAGGAAATTGTTCTGCTTATCAAAGAAGTCGATACAAAGACTTGGACAGAATGTGAGATGAGACTTACCTGATTGTCTTGAACTTTCATTTTTCTTTTATTTCCTGTTCTCAAGGCTCAAGTAATCCATTAGTACTATTTTGTTAATCATCAAAATTAATATATAAATAAATGAATTATTTATTATGGGGACAGTTTGGTCATCAGATACAACCCAAACCCTAAACCATAAATTGCATTCCAATTCACTTAATTGGGCATGCTAGTTTGCTGGGGAGGGTTATAGGGGTTAAGTCCCTACCTCAGAAAGCCTTAAGAATCCCCAAACAGCCACTAATCGCGCCGGATTCCCCCCGAAGACTCCGCGCGAATCGCACCAAAACCACGTGTTTCCCGCCCGATCTAGCAATGCCACACGATCCAGGGCCTTCCCACGAGCTCAAATCACCCAACAGAAGCTGTGGAAAACAAAGAAAAGCAAAGGTGGAAGAAGGGAGAGGAAAGGAGAAGAAGAAGCTCTGCTCTCGGGCTGCCCTATTTCAACAGGACTGGTTAGTCGACGTCAACCTCTCTGGCCGCCAACTGAACCGCCTACAGATTGACGTCCATATCCCCTGTCGTTGAGTTCTTCATCAAACGTCCACATCGCTGGACGCTGACTCAGACTCACGGCAAGCCCTGGCCGTCAACCACACAGGACCTCTACAGACCCAATAAGGATCCATTAAAGACCCGAGACCTTACAGCCTTACACCCTCTCCCCCTTAAGGAAACTTCGTCCTCGAAGTTTAAACAACACTACTCAAACAAATGAGGATACTTCCTCCTCATCACATCCTCAAGCTCCCAAGTAGCCTCCTCCCACGAGAAGTTCCGCCATAGAACCTTCACTGACGTAATACTCTTGTTCCGGAGATGCTGGACCTTCCGGTCAAGAATAGCTACTGGTTGCTCCACATACGACAGATCTGGATGTATCTCCACTGGCTCGTAACTAATAACATGAGACGGATCTTGAACATACTTCCTGAGCATATATACGTGGAAAACGGGATGAACGCCAGCTAAAGCCGGAGGCAAAGCTAGCTCGTAAGCCACGCTACCTAAGCGCCTGAGAATCTCATACGGGCCAATGAATCTGGGACTTAATTTGCTATGCCTGCCAAACCTGACGACACCTCGAGTAGGTGAAATCTTCAAAAAGACATGCTCACCCACCTCAAACTCCAAATCCTTCCTCCTGTTGTCGGCATAGCTCTTCTGCCTATCCTGTGCCGCAACAAGCCTCTTCCTGATAAGCTAAATCTTATCTGAATTCTCCTGAACTAACTCCGGACCGATCAACTGCCTATCGTCGGTCTCCTCCCAACATAAAGGAGATCTGCAAGGCCTTCCATACAATGCCTCAAATAGAGCCAAACCAATGCTTGCATGAAAACTATTGTTATATGCGAACTCCACTAGAGGTAAATGGCGCTCCCAATCATCCTTCCAATCCAGCACACACGCCCTCAACATATCCTCGAGTGTCTAGATAGTCCTCTCAGACTGTCCATCTGTCTGGGGATGAAACGCCGAACTGAGCTTCAGCTCCGAACCTAAAGCATCCTGAAGACCCTTCCACAACCTCGAAGTAAATCTCGAATCTTGATCCGAAATGATCGACTTCGGCACACTATGCAATCTAATAATGCTACTGACATACAATCTAGCCAAGCTCTCTACTGACTGCTTCTTCTTCATAGGCAAGAAATGCGCAGTCTTCGAGAATCTATCTACGACTACCCAAATCGAGTCATTACCACGTCTGGATCGAGGCAAACCCGAAACAAAATCCATAGTGATAGCTTCCCACTTCCATACTGGGATCTCCATCTTCTGCATAAGACCAGATGGTCGCTGCCGCTCAGCTTTCACTTGCTGACATACTAGACACCTAGATACATAATCCGCTACATCCCTCTTCATGCCAGACCACCAAAAAGACCTCTTCAAATCCTGGTACATCTTGGTGTTACCCGGATGAATAGAGAATCTCGATCTATGAGCTTCTGCTAAAACATGCTCACGGACATCTACAACGTCAGGAACACACACTCGGTGATGGAATCTAATCACGCCATCCTCATCGCGAGCAATGCCTGCCTTGCCCACTGACTCTTGGAGTCTAGGGTCGGCTTTCTGTTGCTCGATCAGCTCATCCAACACTGAAGACCTAAGGGACAACTGAGCTACAAAATCCTGACATAAGGGCTCTAACTCAGTCATCGCACACGCCGCATCCTCCAACATCTTCCAATCCTGCTGGAGCGAAGACCTCCTCCTGCTAAGAGCATCCGCTACGACATTCGCCTTTCCTGGATGATATTGAAGGTCGAAGTCATAGTCCTTGAGGAACTCAATCCATCTCCTCTGCCGTAGGTTTAGTTCCTTCTGGGAGAAGAGATACTTCAAGCTCTTATGGTCAGTGAACACCTCAAATCTGACACCATAAAGATAGTGCCTCCAGATCTTTAGTGCATGAACCACTGCCGCAAGCTCCAAATCATTAGTCGGATAGTTACGCTCATGCTCCTTCAATTAGCGAGAAGCATATGCCACTACCCTTCCTTTCTGCATTAGCACACAGCCTAAGCCAATCCGAGATGCATCCGTATAAATGGCAAAACCTTCAGCACCACTAGGTAATACCAATACCGGAGCGGAAGTAAGTTTAGCCTTCAATAATTGAAAGCTACTCTCACATGTCTCGGACCACACAAACTTCACCCCCTTCCTGGTAAGCTGAGTCAATGGGGCAGCGATGGATGAAAATCCCTCAATGAATCTCCGATAGTAACTAGCTAAACCAAGAAAACTACGAATCTCCGAAGGGGTCTTGGGGGTCTCCCAATCCATAACTGCCTGGACCTTTGCTGGATCAACTGCTACACCAGCACTGGAGATAACATGCCCAAGAAAATGAACCTCGCGCAACCAAAAATCACACTTGTTGAATTTTTCATACAGCTTGTGCTCACGGAGAACCTCTAACACTACCCTCAAATGCTGACGGTGTGTGGCCTCATCCAGAGAGTAGACCAACACATCATCGATAAATACCACAACAAAGCTATCTAAGTACGACCTAAATACCCTGTTCATGAGATCCATGAATGCTGCAGGGGCGTTGGTCAATCCGAAAGGAAGGACCAAAAACTCATAATGTCCATAACGGGTTCTAAATGCCGTCTTGGACACATCCTCACTCCTAATCCTCAACTGATAATAACCAGATTGCAAATCGATCTTAGAAAAGACTGATGCATTTTGCAGCTGGTCAAACAAATCATCAATACGAGGTAAGGGATACATGTTCTTCATTGTCACTTGGTTTAGCTTCCTATAATCGGTGCATAACCTAAGTGATCCATCCTTCTTCTTGATAAATAAGATAGGTGCGCCCCAAGGGGAAACACTAGGGCAAATGAATCCCTTATTTAGCAATTCTTGCAACTGCTTCCTTAACTCGGCTAACTCCGCAGGTGCCATCCGATATGGAGCCTTCGAGATAGGAGAGGTGCCCGGAAGCAACTCTATGGTGAACTCTATCTCTCTATCCGGTGGCAATCCAGACAAATCATTGGGAAAGACGTCTGAAAAATCCTGCACTACCTCGATCTCTGCAAGAGTAGGCGACTCACCAGCCTCGGGTACTAATACTACGCTGACAAGAAAAGCGTCACAACCCTTGTTTACCATGCGCATCGCCTTCATGGTAGATATGAC
The DNA here is from genome assembly GCA_014218235.1 of Colocasia esculenta. Classification (NCBI taxonomy): domain Eukaryota; kingdom Viridiplantae; phylum Streptophyta; class Magnoliopsida; order Alismatales; family Araceae; genus Colocasia; species Colocasia esculenta. Next base: position 73,536,047 of record CM024757.1, read on the forward strand.
CAACTTTCCCGCCAAGTTTCTTGGCAAGGGATGAGAGAACTCGTCCTCACCAGGAATGCGGAAAACAATCCTCTTCCGACGACAATCTACTAACGTATAGTGCTCCTCTAGCCAATCCAGACCAAGAATAGCATCATAGTCCTTCATCTTTAGCAAGAAGAAACACCCATCTAAAACCCTATCCTCAATGCACACAGGTAATGACGGAATACACTACCCAGTCGATACCGTACCCGCGGGTGTGTGTACAGACAACGGGACTTCTAAATCCTCAGACTCTACGCCTGACTCTAGAGCTAACTGCCTAGCGAAACGCTTGGAGATGAACGAGTGAGTGGCACCCGTATCAAACAAAACCCGAGCGTTCACACCTAGAAGTAAAACCGTACCTTCGGTGACATGCTCCGCCTACTCGGCGTCCTCTCGTGCTAGGGCAAACACTCGAGCTTGGGCTCGAGGCCTTCCCGGTCTTCCTGTAGCTGGCGCTGATGCTGCTACCGCTGCTAGGGTTGGCGCTCCGCGTTGGACTCCCTGCTGAAGTCTCAGACAATCCTTGATATTGTGGTCACTGCTCCCGCACTTCAAGCATTTTCCCGCTACCATCCAACACTCCGTACCACCGTGTGTCTTCCCGCAATGGGGACACTCCTTCTTCACACCAGAGGAACGTTGAGAAGGTACCTGAGTACTGCTGGCTGCCACTGGACGCTGCGGTGTCTGGTACGCTGCCTTTTTCTTATCCTGCCACTGGAAAGGGGCCGCAGGTCTCTTTTGCAAAGCTTTCTTCTCCTCGAGGTACTACTCCATTTCACCCTCCTGCCTACATGCAGCGCTAAGGGCCTCGTCCAAGGTACGATGATCGAACGCCACTAGCCTCGTCCTCAGTGATGGCTTAAGGCCCATCATAAACTTCTTTGCCTTCCTGCACTCATCAGCTACTATGTGAGGTGCATACTTAGATAACTCAGCAAACCTGGCCTCGTACTCGAGTACAGTCTTGGAGCCCTGAGTCAAGGAAAGGAATTCCTACTCCATCCTGTCCTGGATATGCTCGGAGATGAACTTGGCCCGAAAGAGCCTCACGAACTCATCCCAAGCAACGTCAATAGCACCGTCCTCGAATCGGGTACGCAGTAAGGAAGCCCACCACACATCGGCTCTCTCCTGCAACACAACCTTCATAAGCACCAACTAACAGCTCTAATTTAATAGGATAAGCAAGCATATAAAACTAACACATACCTGTAGCATATAGGTGGCTAAAGTAACCTTGTCCTCGTCCGTACACCTAACAACCCGGAAGATCTTCTCGATCTCCCTCATCCATCTCTCAGCTAGTAATGGGTCGCTCTCCCCCTTAAAAGAGGGTGGCAACATCCTCTTGAATCTTTCCATGATGGAGGGTCCACCATGGTCTTGAGCCTGGGGAACTGGAACCTGAGCCTACTACAATAAACAACAAGCAATGCATATTCAACGCAACATCATGCAATTAAATAAAACAGACTACTCTTTATTTTATTATTCCAACCTGAGCCTTCATCTGAGCCTAGAGTGCAGCCTGGGTGTGGGCCTGCGTCTGCATGGCCTGCACTAGACCCGAACACTCCATAATCCACTGGCGGCGGTGGGGGAAGTACAGGACCTTGAGGTGCCGGGGCCTGCTGCTCAGTCTGCTCCTCACGCCTAGCCTCATCTCTCCTCTGCTCGTCATCACGAGTAGGAACACCAACACGTCTACTGTGTGAAGCCATATGCTGCAGTAATTTAATCACTATTAGAGACTACGTTATTTAGTCCCTAACCACTTTCTTATCTATCTTTCATTGATTATTAATCATTTCTACACATGTGGACAACTCTATCAGGACTTAGCATGTAATGGAGATGATGACTTATGTATATTTATGTACAATCTCAACCAGTCGTTCTGATACCAATCTCTACGATGACCCTCCTTATACCGGTACGATTATACCAATCCACGTCGGTATAGTGAGTCTCGTCACAGTGGGACATTTACCCAAGCACTAACACACATGATTGAGATGTACATAAATATGAATACAGAGTAGCGTAAGTAAAAGAACTACCGTCTTTTCATTTCATCATCTACATTAAACATACATGATCCATATAGCAATTTAAGGAACTAAGTCCACATAATGAAATACAAAATTCAAATTACATTGTTCGTCCACAAATTACATAAGCTTCAATTACATAAGTCTCAATTACATACTATGAAAGTAAAAGTACAATGATGGTGACTCCACAACACTCTACTCTCCTTGCTCGGAGTCACTCTCAACGGTCTCCTCCAAGGAAGTAAGATCACCTGCTAAACCTGTACGCCGAAGCAAGAGTGAGTCTAAAAGACTCAGCAAGTAAACTCCATACACATCATACATGCATACATCACATGCAAGCCTTACATTCAATTGCATCAACTCAAAATAGGTAGCATGGTTGAACAATGTTAAGAAACAACCTATCATGATATTTCTACCAATTTCGTAACACAAGATACATGGTTTATGTCATTCCAAAGTAAAATACCTACCGCATGCTTTCTACTCATTCATTCACATGAGAGCTACACTTACATTTAACCACAACATGATAGTAAATTTAGCATGGGATTTTCACACATAAGAAGGAAATACCCCTAACATGGATTCTACGCACTTATGCACGTATAAAACACCATTGTAAACACCTTAAGGTTGCTGTTTTGACATGAATCTAACATTATCATATCATAATCACAAGTTCGCATTTTAACACATTGGTTTTACATGTTTACACATTTACACGTTCGCATTGTTCACGTTTACACATTTCACATTCACATGTTCGCACTACACAATTTGCACATATACACATTCACATTTTCACATTTAAATGACATGACACATAGTCCAAACCACCACTAGAAGGACACATTCACATCACATAACACATAACACATAGACGCCACCTAGGCAACACAGTGACGGCTCTTGGTACTGCGCAGACCGGGAGAAGTACTCTCCACCCTAACCAGTGGTACTTGTCCACCTCTAGGATTTCATCCTAATGTCCTTAGGATTTTTAACACATTGAACCTTCCCGTGGTGACTTTTCTACGGTACAGTTCCACAACCCTCTATGGAAGCAGTGTCACACACGGCACAATTTACACATTTTTCGATTTAACACACGCACAATTTTACACAATTAACACACCATTTCTATTTTCACACTCATGCACATAGTTAATTTTTTTTCCTAACATGATACTACTGTTGACAAAATTTAAACACTCAGCAACTTACTCTAATCATGCTGAAAACACATTATCCAACCATAAGCATGTTAAGCACGCATTAATAGCTCATTTTCACATGGAAATTCCACAATGTACTCTGCTGTTGCCCAAATCATATGAGATTTTAACCACAGGCTATTTGCAGGTTTCAGACCACACATGCAAATTTTCATATTTTCTGAACTATATTAAATTTACAGAAAATAAAACATTCGACCACATGGCATTCATAAATCCGTTATCATGGAAGCATAATATCAAGGTCTATTTTGACAGTGCACTAACCTGCATCTATCATTCATTTTACCACAGAAGTTTTCCCCGAATTTATTTCACATCATACAATTTACTGTGAGTTTTACAAGAACCTACACATGGTTTCTATTTTTAGTACAGAAATTGTAATAAATCACATGATCATGGGAAAATTCTCAGATTTTTGGGACAGAGACTGACATACATACTCATGATCTAGAAAAATTTTGGCATTCAAATTCCTCACGAATCAGGTGAACAGCAAGCTATCATATCCAAGATCTTTATCTAACATGCATTTCACATAAACCTAACAATTTATACTAATTATAGAAATCTCACAATGCATTCCATTATCTATATTACATAGCATATAACATTTACAATATATCCTCATGCGAAGAAATCCAAAAAATAATCATATATAAGGAGGAACAGTTCCCTGTTCTGTCCTAAAGAACTAAACGACAAAGGCTGGCCGTTCACAGAGGTTAACGGCAGCATCGTCTGCCGCCAACTGGAGATCTTAACGGTAAGAGATCTTGCCATTAAGTTCCTGTCTGTGCAAAAACACAGACCGAACTCCAAAGATGGGGGAAATGTGGGGTTCCAGGACACGAATAAAATCCCATAAAATACCTAAGACCTTCTGGACATACACATGGACAATGAGGATGGGTTACTTGCCTTTAGAAAAACCTCCAAGGGATCAAAATGATTGTTGAAGCTCTCCTCGGGCAGTGCCAAGAAGCCTCCACAAACTCCTTCCTCCAGGTTCTAGGATGAAGTAGCCTTCAGTCCAGCGTTGGGGAAGCCTTCCCCTATGTCCAATCTTCCTCCCAGTTGAAATAGCTCGCCGGAAGAAGCCTCAATCGCTGGATCTGAGCTCTCAAAGTTCAGTTCTTCACCTGTTCTTTCAGCTAGAGTTTTCCCTCTTTGCAAAGAGCCAAGAGAGATCTTTTAGGTTGCAAGGGGTAGTGATTTTATAAGATGGGGCTTGGGATCTCACGCAAGGCATGATGGGAGAGGTGAGAGCCGTTGGGGACATCTCCCCAATCGGTGAGCAAGCCCAATCCGGAATTTTGGGGTCTATTGCGCACAGAAAATCAGAGAAGTAGACGTCCACATCCATGGCCATTTACTTAATAGTGGGCATCCATTGACATGGGCGTTTACTCAACATGGACGTCCATCCATGTTGACGCCAATTTGCTCTTCGGCCAGAGCTTAAACCATGCAGAAAACCATATATATACGCTATATATATATACATGCAATATATGTAGTATAATGTACACACTACTACACCATGCAAACAGACAATAGTTACAACTAACACACACGTGCATACGTAAGTACACCTAGCTAATATGTACGTAGATATCTACATATGCATACATAATATTTATGCACAAGCACGAATCTACACACACAGCAAAATAAATGGACCAAATTTGAGGGCCTTACACTTTAACTCTCCCTAAATTATTGACTTGATCAATATTCATCAAAAATAAAGATTGTCCTTCTTCAGCATGATAGAAAATTAAATGAGAATGACTTGAAGCAGTTTCAAGAGTTTGATGTCTAGCAATGAAAGGATGTGTCGACACAGAAATTGATATGTGTTGACATAGAACTTGAGAAATGATGACTCTCAGTTAGAGAACAGTGGTCTGGTGTCGACACAACACTGATTGTGTGTCGACCTTGTAATAACCGATATGTTCGGATCAAGGTTTACCGGGTTTGGGGGCTAGTGTGTGGCCCATTAGTTGTGGTTGTGTATGTACATGTGTTTATACAGGTTGGGGTAGGTTGGTGGTAGGCTGGAGGGTTGGAGATCCCCGCCCAAACAGACCTCTGCCGGGTTCATCAAGAACGCGACCAATATAGACGTCACGTTTCTTGTATGAACGCGACCACCAAGTCTGTCGCGATTTAGGACCGCTTTCAGGACTCCCGTCTACATGCACGCCACGTGTTGCATGTAGGGGCGCTGGAGGTTTAATCGCGACGGCGGGGTACGTCGCGTTTCTAAACACGACGGCCCGATACGTTACGATTTAGCCTCTATGTATTTTGGGCCTCTGCCCTAGCCGAACAGTGCTGTTGCACTGTTCAGCCGAGGGAAGAGGCTGTGAGGTTTTTTTAGGATTCTTGAGGTGATTTTGGGGTTTCGACTGTCCGATAGGCGTGGTTCTGGCGCGAGGAGGTACTTCGGAGTGCGAGGAACACCGAGACGGCGTTGGTTTTGCGTTTCACCTGTTGGTAGGGGAATTCTACCCTATTTTCCATGTATGGATTGTGTAGGTTAGGGTTTGAGGTTTTTGATGTGGAAATCGATTGAACATGGTAGAGAGCATGTCTAGGGTCCCATTTGAACTGTTATTCCCTGCTTTAACAGCATGTACAGTGGTTTAGTGTGATTTCTGGAATGAGAGCTGAGGGTTTATTTCTGCTGTCTGAAAGGCGACGGAACCAGTCGTCATGTTTTGAGAACGCGATGACATGGCCCGTCGTGATTTAGACTGTAAGGTGACGGGTTGGTCCGTCGCTATTCAGGCCGATTGGCGACCACTGTGTTGGTCGCAGATTCGAATGTGGCCATCCGAGCTCTGGGGATCTTTGGCCAGTCTATTTGTCTGGTATTGTGCATCGCTTGGGCAGTAATGGTTATACAATGCAAAGGTTGTATGGGGTGTATCGGCTTACACCATGATTGGAAACGATGGTTTCTGGCTTGGTAATGTGTGCACAGTGAGTTGGGTTGTTACGCCTTCCGAGGTTACCTCTCTAGTCGGGTCCCCAGCACCAGGTGCTTGGGGTTTGTCCTGGTACAGTGAGTACCGTCAAGGTCTGAGTCATCTTCCTGGACACCCTCACTTCTGAGTTTGAGTTGTACGTCCGGCTGAGGGAAAGATGGATAGGGGCAGCGACTCGTGTTTGTGGGTGAGCGGTGACTTGTAGCGCACTCGTGGTTGGGGGACGGACACCAGTAGACGTACTAGTCCCCAGCTAGTCCTATTTCCAGTGCCTCACTTTAGGGTTCTCGGCCGGAGTCCCTAAAGGTGTCAGGCTTGGCCCTGCAGCTGTGTAGTCTGCAGGAGTGGTGTTAGTTGTCTCCACAGTTCTTGGCTTGTTGAGGTGGAGCGGCAACTAGACCTTTCATCCATGGCTACGAGACTGAGAGGTGAACTTGTGTTGTTTGTCCGGGTCTATGGCTGGTGTCGCGAACCAGTTCTCGTGACTCGTGTGTGGCGTGCCCTTCTGTAGCCTGTACACGTGTTTGTGGGTTGTCGTTTACTTAATTTACAGTTCAGCATCATGCATAGGTGTTATTTATTTTAGATGCTTTACATCTTTACTTATCCTATCTATTGTATATTGTGTTTATCTACTTTGGGGGAGTTACCCTACTGAGCTAGTGACTTGTGAGACTCACCCCTTCTTCTTCCAGGTGAAGGAGAGCAGGAGGGTTCCCGTCCCTCTTCTAGTTCCGGTCATCATCGTAGTGGAGTCATGCCTTCGTCACCAGCAGAGTAATACTTTTACTTGTGGAGCTACGGGGGTTTGTCCCTGGTTGTTGTACTTTGTTAATGACTATGTTATGGAACTAAACATGTACATTTCATGTGAATATATGTGAGAAATGGAATCTTATGTGTGTTCAGCATGTTTCTTTATATTTTCACAGACATGTGTGGTTGATATCCCTTGCGTGGCTTCGGCCCGATCGCGGGAGGTGGAGTCGTGTCGGGCACGTTATCGGGTTAACGGGCCTGAACGGCGAGGACCGTCACAGACCTGATTCTAAATCAGAACTGTCATTGACATTGCTCAACAAATCTGATCAAAACTGCAAATTATTCTCAAACAAGTTATGTACAAGCATTGTTGCCTCCTTTCCAAAAACAATTACTCTTCTCAAAACTAGTGCTCCCCCTCAAAATGTGCATGAGTAGAACAAGTGATATACAAATGATACACAATCAAATTTGCACTCAATTTTTGCATTTAGTCAAGCAAGATCAACATGAAAATTATGAATATGAACAAACAATCACAGTGCAAACACAGCCATTTCATTCAAAATTAATGACTCTTATACAAGGAAGATCATTGGTACTTGGTGGAGAATTTTCCTCACACATAATGATAGTTTCCAGACAAGCTTGACTTGTCCTTCCACAGTTCACCATTTGATATACCAATTAATCTTTGCATAAGAGGCCCAATTAATTTTATTTTTCAAGAAAAATTTAGTGCATATTGTAAATTCCAGGCTCTCTTCTTAAGGATGTGAATCTGTCCTCTGCCAAAGGTTTTGTAAAGATATCAGCCACTTGTTTTTTTTTTGTAGGAATGAATTCCAATTCAATGTTTTTATTTGCAACCTCATCCCTCAGAAAGTGATGTCTGATTTCAATGTGTTTAGTTCTTGAATGTTGAATTGGTTTTAGAAAGATTGATAGCACTAGTATTGTCACACATGATGCATCCAATGTCGATGTTGTAATCAAGCAACTGACTTTGATCCACAACACTTGAGCTGCACAACTCCCTGCAGCAACATATTCTGCTTCTTTAGTAGAGAGTGCAACTGAGTGTTGCTTCTTGGATGCCCATGATACCATACAACCTCCTAGGAATTGATAAAACCACTAGTGCTCTTCCTATTAAGTTTGTATCCAGCATAGTTAGCATCAGAATATGAAATCAAATCAATATGACAACCAGCTGGTACCATAAACCCAAATCACAAGTACTAGAGAGATATCTAAAAATTCTTTTAACAGCAAGCGAATGACTCTCTTTGGGACTAAATTGAAATCTAGCACAAAGACAAACACTAAATTGTATGTCAGGTCTACTTGCAGTAAAATATAGAAGAAATCCAATCATACCTCTGTACTGTTTTGCATCAACCAATTTACCTTTCTCATCACTGTCCAATTTTATACTTGTGCTCATAGGAGTAGATGCTGGCTTGGCTTGTTCAAACTGAAATTTCTTTAGCAGTTCTTTGACATATTTTGCTTGATTAACAAAGAATTCATCTTCAAATTGTTTGACCTGCAAATCAAGGAAAAATTGTAATTCTTCTATAAGACTCATTTCAAACTCACTATGCATGTGTTTTGAAAATTCTTCACACAGTGAAGGATTGGTGGAACCAAAAATGATGTCATCCACATATACCTAAACTACAATTATGTGATTGTGGATTGATTTCGTGAAGAGAGTTTGGTCCACCTTACCTCTGGAGTAGTTCTTACTAACCAAGAAGTTGCTCAACCTGTCATACCATGCTCTTGGTGTCTGTTTCAATCCATAAAGAGCTTTGTGCAATTTGTACACATGGTTAGATTTATCAGGTATTTCAAATCCAGGTGGTTGTGCAACAAAAACTTCTTCTTTAATGTAACCATTTAGAAAAGCAGTTTTGACATCCATTTGAAACAATTTGAAGTTGTTGGAACATGTATATGCTAACAAGATTCTCACTGTCTCTAACCTATCTACTGGTGCAAAGGATTCTTCAAAATCTATCCCAAATTCTTAATTGCATCCTTTTGTAACCAATCTAACTTTATTCCTTACTACTTTCCCTTCTTCATTTAATTTATTCTTAAACACCCACCTAGTTTCAATTTTTGAATTCTTAGGGTTTCTAGAAACTAGTTTCCAAACATTATTCCTTTGGAATTGATTTAGCTCTTCGTGCATTGCCTCTCCCAAGAATTGTCATTTAAGGCTTCTTCAATATACTTTGGCTCTACTTGAGATATGAAAGTCATTTGATCTTGTTCAATGATATTTTTGAAATGTGATCTAGTTTGAACTTTATCATTGACATTACCCACAACATTCTCAAGAGGATGATCTTTAGAGTACCTGAAATTGACTCTTGTCAGTGTGCTAGCATTTTCTGTTGGTCTATTCTGATTTGGTATCGACCTGATGTTGTGATGGGTCGACACATATTCATCTTCAGATGCTTCTTCTGTTTCTAGTGACTAATCTGATTCCTTCATAAGGATGTCTGTATCTTCTTCTTTGTTTATGCAAGAATTATAGTCATCAGTGTTTTCACAATGCTCATCAAAGATGACATTTGGAGTTTAGTCCACAGTTCTTGATTCATTATTGAAGACTCTATATGACCTCGATTGTTCAGAATATCTTAGAAAAATACCTACATCACTTTTCTTTTCAAATTTATTTAAGTCTTGCTTATCATTGCTGTGAATGAAGATTTTACTCCCAAACACTCTAAAATAAGCAATGTGAGGTTTCTTACCTTTCAAGAGCTCATAGGAAGTTTTCTTTAGGACTGGTCTTATCATGAGTCTGTTAAGAATGTAACATGAGGTGTTTACAGCTCTGCCCAAAAACTTCTTGGAAGATGACTTTCAATAAGTAAAGTGCGGGCCATTTCAACTAATGTCCTATTTTTCTTTTCAACTATTCCATTATGTTCGGGAATTCTTGGTGAAGCAAATTTATGATTAATTCATTTGCTCCTGTAAAAATTAAAGAACAAATTGTTGTCAAATTCTCCTCCATGATCAATAAGTATGGAGCAAATTTTATTTGTGTTTCCTTGCTCAATCTTATTGAAGAAATTTTGAAAATTCTCAAAAGTATCACTCTTGTGAGATAGAAAGAATACCCAGGTAAATCTAGAGAAATCATCAACGATTACAAACCCAAACCGATGTCCACTAAGACTGAGTGTCCTAGTAGGACCAAAAAGATCCATATGCAACAATTCAAAAGGTTTTGAGGTCATTACTGGTGCAACAGACTTGAATGATTTTCTAATTTGTTTACCTTAAGCACATATAGAACAAACAATTGCATTTTTCTTTTTCTTTACTTTAGCAAGTCCATTCACAAGAGTATATCTGATCAACTTATTCAAAACATTTTCACTGGCATGACCTAGCCTACGATGCCAAAGTTGAAACAGATCATGTTGGTTTGCAACCAAACAAGATTTTCATTTTGTTGTTCATTCAAGTCAACTAGATAAACATTATTGATCCTTTGACCAGAAACTTTATTTTTCTAGATTCTTTCTCAATAATTTCACATGAATCAAAATTGAATATTACCTTAAGGCCTTTGTCACACAACTGACTGATACTTAGTCAATTATGATCAAGGCCTTTAACCAACAACACATTTTCAATAGAGTTTGAGAAATTCTTACCAACATTTCATGTGCCAATGATTTAACCTTTATTTTTACCTAAAAAAATTACTTGACCCCCATCTTTCTCAACCAATGAAAAGATTTTTTCTTTGTCTCTAGTCATATGCCTTGAACAGCCACTCTCGAGGTACCATTTGTCTTTCTTGTGGGCTGTAAGGCATTATTGCAATGAAATTTAAAAAGAAGATTTTGGTACCCAAATTACTTTGGGTCCCATCAGTTTTTTCAATTCACTAACAATATACCTTGGAATCCAAACTTGCTTGACTTTACATGCATTCATGTTAGATCTGCAATTTGAATCAGAATGTCCAGATTTTTTACAAATTTTGCATGACAAGAATTTATGAGATGTGAAATTTTTGTTGGTTTTCAGATGAGAAATAGATCTAACAGCTTGCTTCATGTTCTGTTGATCATTGAAATGAGCTCTTCCAAGTTTGATTTGTGTTCTGAAATTTTTTAATTATTTTTCACTCTTATGCTTTAAGTTCAAGGATTGTTTCTCTTGAGCATTTATTCCAGATTGATGGTGAGATGATGTTCCCTTAACAAAAGATGTTATCAGTGTCTGCCCAAATTTCTTTTTGTTTTTAGATTGAAAACCTGATCCATGCTTTGTGGTGTTCATTCGAACTCCTAAGATTGCATCTAGATTCTGTTTTCCTTTAACAAATTTTGACAAAGTGTCCTTCTTATCATTCAATTCCTTTTATGTGTTTTTCAATTCTTCTTAAAGCAATCCTTTTTCTCTCTTGAGTTTTTCAGTCTCATCAATCAGAATTTGTAACACCCCATATAAGAATATGTTAAATATACTAAATCAGCAAACTACCAACAACTCGAACTAGTCATTTTCAGATCTCGAGTAGGAAAAAAACTCTAAAATTAAGCATGCTAAGTTAGGAGTAGTTCCAAGATGGGTGACTTTTCTGGGAAGTCTACCAGCTAGTATGGTTGTTGGGCCAGTTTGTTAGTTGGGTCGTCACAAATGGTATCAGAGTCTTGCCCAGCCGGAAGTGTAGGAATTAAGTGCCACACAGGGCAAAGTGCTACGCTATGGGAGTCAACTCTTGAGGCCATAATGGCGCAAAGTGCTACATAGTGGGAGCCACCTCTTGAGCCTGTGGGGGCCACCTCTAGAATTCTGCCTACCTGGGGTTTGATTATGTGCTATATGTAACCAACGACGAGGACATCACTTATATAAGAGTGGTAGATTGTAACACCCCATATAAGAATATGTTAAATGGACTAAATCAGCAAACTACCAACAACTCGGACTAGTCATTTTCAGAGCTCGAGTAGGAAAAGAACTTTGAAGTTAAGCGTACTCAGTTGAGAGTAGTCCCAGGAAGGGTGACCTTCCTAGGAAGTCTACCAACTAGTATGGTTGTTGGGCCAGTTTGTTGGTTGGGTCATCATAGAATTTGTTTTTCTTTTTCAGCATTTTGACATCTTTCCTTCATATTATCAAGTTGCTCACTAAGAATTTCTTTTTCATTTTTCAAACTGACAATTTCATCATTCAGAAGATTGATTTGTTCAGTATTTTGAGAATCATGCAAGATGCTGTTAATTTTCTTTTTAATGATTTATTTTCAGATTTATACTCACATAACTTTTCAAACAGGGTAGCATAAGCTTCTTCTCAGTCATCAATAGAGAAATCTTCAAATGAAGAACTTACCTCTGTGTTCTCTTCATTTTTTGCCATGAGACATGTAATTTCTTCATCATCAGATTCACCATCTTCTTGTTCTTCCTCATCCTCATCACTCCAGGTAGCTAACATGGCTATGGTCTTTTTGAACATTTGATTTTTCAACTTTCTTTTCAAGTCAAGACATTCTCCTTTTATATCCTCTGGTTTCCTACATTCAAAAAGACTTGACTCAATTTTCTTATTAAACTCAGGTTTCTTAGAGAAATCTTTCTTAGTGAAGGGTTTGAATTTACCTTTTTCTTTCTTTCTTAGAAATTTCTTGAATTGCCTTGTCAATAAGGTCATTTCACTGTCATTTTCTTCATCAGATGATTCATTACTATCATCACAGCTTTCAACAATATTTTTGGAACTAGATGTTGCTTTCAAAGCTATAGGTTTCTTTGAATTCATTACAGATGCATTTCTTTTCAAATTAATTTCATATGACATCAAAGACCCTATTAGCTCGTCTAATTGCATGGTAGACAGATCTTTGGAATCTTCAATAACAATGGCTTTTGTATGCCAAGCAGATGGAAGAGACTTTAGTATCTTCCTTACAAGGTCACTATTATAGTACTCATTTCCAAGACCCTTAAGACCATTCACTATCAGCATGAATCTAGCAAACATCTCAGATATGGTTTCATAATTTGTCATCCTAAACATTTCATATTCATAGACCAACATACTTGCCTTTGTTTCTCTTACCTCAGATGTTCCCTCATAAATAAGTTGAAGTTTGTCCCACATTTCCTTTGCAGACTTACATGAGGAAACTATGGAATATTCTTTGGGATGTATAGCACACTGCATCATGTTCATTGCACTCTAGTTGAGTGTAGATTTTCGAATTTGTTTTTTGGTCCATACATCTTCATCTTCTGGCAGCTCAGTAGGACCCTTATCAACAATTTTCCAAAGTTCATAATCCTGCGCTCTCAAGAATACCTTCATCCTGTTTTTCCAATATGAATAATCAGATCCATCACAGAATGGAGGTCTAGTAACTGAGTGGCCCTCAGCTACAAACCCCTTGGTAACATCCATAGCTAAATACTCTTGATCGTTAGAGCAAACACCTAACAGGTGCAAAGAGAACCTGCTTTGATACCAAATGAAAAGTAACAGAAAATAGTTATGAAGAAATCTAGAAGGGGGGATGAATAGATTTCTACCAAATTAAAAATTAATCACTTATCAGATTAGCAACCTATGAAAACTTCAGAATTCTGAATTATGCACAGATTCAAATTGGCACAAACAAAAAATGAGGTGTGAATCTACAAATTATTAGACGATATCATGTTGAATAATGAGCGTGCCTAGCAATCATCTAACGTAAAGATGGATCAAACCACAATGACACAGAGATTTAGGGTGGTTCGGATTACACAACTGTGTATCCTACATCCACCATCCACACACACACACACACAAATCTGCTAATGTAGCCAGTTCAAACAGATCACACAACACACACACAATCTGAGATGATTGAAATCTCAAATTAGAACACACACATGAAATTGAGCAGAAGGATTGCTCTAATTTCACACTACACACAAACTGATTTGAAGTTGAGATGAAGAACCAGTTGAATGATAAGAAACAGCAGATCAGATAAGACTGGTTCGAATTTCCCCCTGTTGCACTTCCAACTGAGACTTTAGAATTCCAACTTCAGCTTGATGATGTGAACTCCAGAATCTGAGAATTCAACTTGACCTTGATTTTCTCACAGCACTTGGATCTCCAATTTCTTCAGATCTGGAACAGCAACAATCCTCAGATGAAGCTTCTCTCTAGCCACCGCCTTCTGCTTATGGGAGATGAAGAACTGAAGTGTGTTCCCCAAAAAGTGTGAGGATCATGGGTATTTATAGTCCCATGTACCCACGTGGTGCCTTAGAGTTTGGGGGCACAAATTTCCCGCTCAAAAGTTCTTGTACCAAATTCTTACATGTGTCCAAGATTTCAGATCTGGATAAGCAGTCGAAGTGTGTTGGCACATGATCCTGGCATTCTATTCTGACAGTACTGGAAGGTGACCTGTGTCGACACATACCTGACCTATGTCGACACACCTGACCATAATCCAGAAATACAACTTTCTGGGAACACAGGATGTGTCGACACATGAGGGACTTGTGTCGACACCATAGACTTCTTCTCTTCTGACTGCTTTCTGTGACCAAGGGATGTGTCGACACATGATGGACCTATGTCGACACCACTGGCTTCTTTTCTTCTGACTGCTTTCTGTGAACACATGATGTGTTGACACATGAGAGACTTGTGTCGACACAACTGACCTTCTTTCTTGAAAATCTTCACTGGAATTGAGCTTTGTGTCAGCACTCTAACAGTGTTGTATCGACACCACTATCATCACAACACCTTTCTCTCTAAACTAAACATGAAATATGGTGTTAGATATGACTAATGCAAGATATTTAAACTTGTATGGATCATAGTTAAACAGCATCAAAACAAGAGATCCAACAATCCCCCTCTTAAAAAGAATTTGGTCCACAAATTCATATGATCATAACAGGGAGAATGTCTTACCAAATAAGTTAGGATAATTTCATCTCATCATTGATTCTGATTCTCTTGTAGCTTCTTCTACTCCATGATTGTTCCATAGGATCTTTATCACTAGTATGGACCGGTTCCTGAGTTGTTGTAGCTTTCGATCCAATATCTTGACTGGCTTCTCTTCATATGTCATATTCTTGTGCAAGACCAAATCTTCATGACGTATAATATGGGTAGGATTGTACACATACTTCTTGAGCATAGAAACATAGAATACATTGTGTACGAATGCTAAATGTGGAGGCAACGCTAGTCAGTATGCAACTTCACCAACCCTTGCGAGAACTTTGAAAGTGCCAACGAATCTCAGACTTAGCTTTCCTTTGACTTCGAATCTTGGATTCCACATATAGGAGACACCTTCAAAAGTACATGATCTCCTTCTCTTGTCGGTGTAGCTCTTTTCTCTGGATTGAGCGATTTTGAGCCAATCTCGTATGACTTGGATGTCTTTGGTTGTAGCTTGGACCATGTCTGGACCTAACCATTGTTGTTCACCAACTTCATTCCAGTATATCAGTAATCTACAACTTCTTCCTTATAGTGCTTCAAATGGAGCTATCTTTATACTCGCCTAGTAGTTATTCTTATAGGCGAACACCATTAGGGGCAATTGCTCGTTCCTGTAAGACCTGGCCCCCTTGGGCCCTTTGGTCCCGTCCTCAGGGTCGCGAAAGGCGCCTTGGCCGCGACGTGGTCGCGCCAAAGCGGTCTGCCGTGACAGTGTTGGGTCACACCGCACCCGGCCGTCGCGTTCTTGTCGCGACGGGGGTCACCGCCGCATCCTTGTTGCGACGTCTGTCAGGGTCACGACTGCTTTTCTGACAGACGTGACCGGTGTCTTTTCTATCAGAACGGCTTTGTCAGGTGTCAGATGCGTGCAGCGTTGACGCGGCCAGTTTGGTCGTCGCAACTGCTTTTCCGGTCTTCGAGGTTTGACCGCCTTTTTGGGGTCACGCCGGGGGCGACCGTCGCGACATGGTCGCGACGTCGAGGAGCGTTGCGACACGCTAATTGTCACGCCGGGTCGGCCCGTCGCATTCTGGGGGCCGTCGGCTTAAAAACTGAAGGCGCGCCCATTCTCCCCCTCTCGCCCTCTCAGCTCTCTTTCTCCCCTCTCCTTTCCCTCTCGAGTTTCTCTTGCGGTTTCTTGGCGGATCGTGGTGCTTGAGGCGTCCGTGCTGAGGTGGTGTGGCGGAACGCCTTGGCCAAGCCCGTTAAACCGATAACGTACTTGATCCGAGTCTGCCTCCCGCGAACGGGCCGAAGCCTCGCAAGGGATACCAAACCACAGTCCGTGTAAACACAAAGGAACACACCACATTTTATATATATATCACAAGTTACATAGCCATATTTCCACAAAATTGAAAAGAAGTACAAGAGCCTGGGGCATACCCCGAGGTACAACTGAAGAAAATAAACAACTAACTACACTACACTACTGGAGCTGCTACTACACAGCTGGAGGTACCGACCCTACACCGCTACGGCGCGGCTCTGAACTGGACGACGGTCGTGAAACGTCCTCCTCGCTCTCACCTGTGGAGGTAGGGGTGAGCCTCGCTAGTCACTAGCTCAATAGGGAACTCCCCCAAAACCGAGCAAACCAAAAACCACAGGTACACAAGCAATAAACAGTACCAATAATTTATAGAACAGCTAAGCAGGATATAAAAGCTGTAAAAGTACTCACCGTCTACCGACTACGAAAAACAATTGTAATAATTAAACGGCAAACCAGTACAGGTGTACAAGCTAAAGTAGAGACAGCCAAACACGAGCCACGTGAACTGGTTCGTGACACCAGAAACTGACTCGGACAAGCTAACACAGGTCTACCTCT
Organism: Colocasia esculenta; assembly: GCA_014218235.1. Classification (NCBI taxonomy): domain Eukaryota; kingdom Viridiplantae; phylum Streptophyta; class Magnoliopsida; order Alismatales; family Araceae; genus Colocasia; species Colocasia esculenta. The sequence continues at coordinate 73,552,989 of CM024757.1, forward strand.
CAGTCTCGCAGCCACGGACGAAGGGTCCAGCTGCCGCTCCACGTGAAAAGGTCAAGCAACTGTGGAGACCAACCAAACACCACCACCTGCAGACCACACGGTCACAGGCCCATGCCTGGCACCTCTAGAGATCCTGGCCCGGAACTCTCTAAAGTGAGGCACTGGAAAAGGACTAGCTGGGGTCCAGTACATCTACTGGTGTCCGTACCCCCAACTACGAGCGCGCTACAAGTGACTAAAGACAAACACAAGTGTCACTGTCCCACTGTCGTCTTTCCCTCAGTCGGACGTACAACTCAAACACAGGAGTGAGGGTGTCCAGGTCAGACGACACAGACCTCGACGGTACAACACAAGTACCGGGACAAAGCCCCGAGCTAACATCCTGACTCACAAAGAACCTGGGGCACCCAACTGGAGAGGTAACCACGGTAGGCGTTGTACTACTCGCCACGTACACAAAACCACGTGCACGTCACACACAAACCATGTGAAACCTCACGTAAACCTCAAGTAACAACGGTCCACCACACGTGAACCCAACTGGACTCGCGTGAGCAACACGCAGCCTCGAAAGCGAGTAACTAACTGCATAACCCGTATGCTAAATACAGAAACCATGTGCACTCAGTGCACCACAGGTGCCAACGCACCATTCATTATCGATAAATACCATAAATAGTCATTTTTGCTTATACACAAGTTAGCGGCCACATCGACTACCGCTTACAGGAAGTAGACGGCAATGGATCTGGCCGTCTATATCCCGGCTGATGAGCTTGGCGACAAACGATGTTGACGCCAAGATCTTCAGCCTCTATTCCTGCAGAAACCTAAACCGATCCTATATGCATTCTGATCCCAAAACCATCGAGAAAACACAGTGAAATAGTTCCTCTAACATCCACACATTATAATTAAGCTATAACAGCATGCTTTACTACTTAAATTCATCAAACCACCCATTGTCCCCACATGGTGCAACTTAATCCGAAAATGCATTAAACGTGCTGATTCATGTGGTTAAGTCGTGTTTTAATGATCCTACGGAGCTAACAGGGTTCGTTCCCTATCTCAGAACACGCTTAAACCTTCCGAATTCTCCCGGTTCACACCGAACCCTCTGCAAGCTCCTACGGCAATTGCACCACGCCACGACGTTTCCTCGTCCGATTCGGCAACGCCACACGTCCCACGATCCTCCAACCACTCTCCTGTACCTGTTGGAAGCTTTAGGGACACAAGGGCGTGAAGCTGGGGCAAGGGGAAGAGAGAATAGGGTGGAAAACCTGCCCTCGGGTGACCCTATAACCTACAGAATTCACATGTTGGCGTCAACCCCTCTGCCGTTTAAGGCAACCGCCACCATCAACGCCCACATCTTATGCCGCCAAGTTCATGTAGTCAACGGCACCTTACCTGGACGCCAACAAGTCAACGGCCACCCCTGGCCGCCAACTCGAACTCAACTGCAGCAGGTCCTATTTCATTTCAAGACCAAACCTGCTCCTCACCTGAACAAACTACACATCCAAACCGCACATTCCACACAACCAACTCACACTAGCCTCACAACGGCCATCACAACCATTACACACATGATCCGCATGGATCCAAAAAGCACGCGACGTTACATTACTATCATCTAAAAAGAAAATTTTGACCTCGAAATTCATAACACAACTCAGAGTTAAACAACTTAAACATACACACCTTTATAAGCACTATCATCTAAAAAGAAATACAAAAGCTTATTCAAACAGATAGGGATACCCTTTAGCCATCTCCTCGGCTAACTCCCAGGTATCCTCACCACCCAACCTATTTTCCCATCTCACTTTAACCAACTCGATTTCTTTATCTCTCAGCTTCTTTATCTTTCGATCAGTGATCTGCACTGGATACTCAGGCATAGTCATATCCGGTCTCAGGTCACCACCTTGATATCTGATTATTTGAGCTGGATCTTCAATGCACTTTCTCAACATAGAGACATGAAATATATCATGAACATCCACAAAATCTGCTGACAAATCCAACCTATAAGTTGTTTCCCCAATTCTTTCAATCACCTGGAAAGGTTCCACATACCTCGGACTCAACTTTCCCGTCTTGCCAAATCTCATAATACCTTTACTCGGGGAAACCCTCAGGAAAACAAAATCTCTCACTTCAAACTGAAGTGGTCTCCTCCGGATATCTGCATAACTCTTTTGCCCGCTTTGAGCTGCCTGCAATTTTTCTTTAATAAGCTTCACTATTTCTGTGGTTTGCTGAATCAATTCAGGACCCACTAACTGCCTTTTTCCCACTTCATGTCAGTTCAATGGGGTTCTACATGGCCTTCCATATAAGCTTCATACGGTGCCATCCCAATACTGGTATGATAACTATTATTATAGGCAAACTCTGTCACGCCCCAACGCGGAATATCGGAGCGCGAAGGCAGTTGCAAGAAAAGGTATAGAGCAAGTACTAGACATCAAACCATTGCACATTGAATAATGCTAAAGTAAATCTTTCTCATTAATAACTTTTCTGTGTCTAGTTACAACCACTAATATCAGAGCCATTCTACAGGGCCCAATTACATTGCAATAAAAGAAAATAACTAACTAGAACTCTAAGATAACATAATGACTCAAGGGTACTCCTGGCTTCACTCTTGGTCATTCCCTTCCTCGTGAGTGTATGTGTCATCCTCGGTCTCACCTGAGAACACAACATCAAATAACGTAGGGTGAGCGATAACGCCCAGTAGGACTTAAATCTCAGGCTCAAGCAGGCTTTAAATAATTAACGCATTTAATGGCAGAGTGTCTAGAGATAGCAGGTACAAGAGAGTCAAATATAGTAAGAGATAGCACAACAGGTAACAAGATAGCACAATAGCACGAGATCGCGTATAGTTTCCAAAATAGCACAAGTATCGAGTATAGCACGAATAGCAGAATGGCCATAGCACAACTAGCACAAGTATAGTAATAGCACGACGAGTATAGCACTTGTTTGTCATTCTAGACATCGAGAGAGTATAGCACGTTTTGTGTTTTTGATTGTCATATAGATAGTCGAGATAGATAGCACTTGAGTGTAATGCCAAACACTCTGATCATTTAACTCCCATGGGCACTAGCACTTTCGGGCGCACATCCCAGGACCAGATCGGGCCCTTTATATATTGCCAGGCATTGGTTATATTGTTTATCTTTAGACAATCAGTCAATGGCCAGTATAGAGTACCAAGAAATAGATAAGAGCACTAGATGAATAGACGAGATAGTGGAGTGAACGTGAATAGGTAAGCGAGTAGAGTATAGATGAGAGCTAATGGACATTGCACGTAATACGTCGAGTAATCAGGCGATAGTAACAGTTGCACAACACGCGCACTTAGTGTTGGCAGTCAGGTGGAACTCACGACCCTACCACTGGCCTTGTTATGCACAGGTCCAGAGGTCCGGCGTGATTTAAGACGAGAGTGAATCTCTAATAGCCGTTTGGATCATATAGATCCCTAAAGGGTATCGTAGGTATTAGGGTACAACCGGCTCGTCGACCATGTGGAATCCATGATCAGAGGAGACTTACGGAGGCCTTGTGCAAGAGTTCACTAGTCCGGCGAAAGGAATATCCGACGGAGAGTTCACCACAAGCCAAGTAAAGTGTGTATATAAAACATGTGCTCGACGTTCTAGAGGAATTCTAGACAGTGGAGCGTCGATATCGGTATATAAACAACGCAAGAAACGAATACAAGTCCTTTAAAATAGGGCAATTACTATACTTTATTTCGGTAATTTACCAGATACATTATGAGATATTTTCTGCAAGATTTCAGCCATAAATGGATGGTTCAAGTGTGTGCAAGTGCAAGAGAAATCATAGATAGAAATAAGTCGTGAACATGTATTTTAAATCATTCAATATAGCACCATTTTTAAGTAGGGTTTTTACTGGGGGTATAACGGTAAGAACTCTGAGAAGGCGACATAGGCCTGTATAGAAGGCGACAGGAGCAGAGCAGATCGCGACAGGGGGTTACACAGAAGGCGACAGAGCTGTCTTGCTCAGGCGGCCAGAACGCGACGGGTGTCCTGTCGCGTTGAGAATGCGACAAGAAGGGCGTCGCGACAGGCTTGAGAAGGCGACGTGTCGGGCAGTCACTTTCTCAGGTCCGTGGCCTGGGTCTGACAGAGTTCTGCTCTGTCTTGGATTGCGGTCCAGAAACTTGCCTTTTTGACATAGGGTAGTTCAGAAAATCATAACTAATTGTATACATGATGAAAAATCATGAAATCAGGGGCAAATGAAACTAGACATGCGAGAGTACTTCCAGTAAATAGGAATTCGAGAGAGAGCATGGTTTGAACATGGTTTGAGGACGAACAAGAACAAGTAACATAGAACATGATACAGGGAGCAAGATCGATTTAATTCGGGCAACATGCTCAACGAAATTTAGGCCTTTTAGGGGCAAAAGATGCCTATCTTGCATCAGTATCTCCCATAAAAATATGGAGGCATGAGATAGAGTATGCAAGGAGATATGAATTAAGCATGAAGGTTCGGGGTCATAAGAGTTGCAGAACATGAAAAATCAAAAACTAAAGATATACTCGATGGAAAATTATGAAACTTGAGGGTTTCGTTCCTGGTAGATGATACATCCTACAGAAAAAGTTTCATGATTTATGCTTGTGAGAATGCCTACCTTGACTCGATTTATCTTCTAGGGCTAGAACTTGAAGAACGGGGTTGAGAGCTTGAAACCTTCTTCTTCCCACGAAATCTCCTCCTCCTTGGCCTCTCCTCCTGGTCCAGGAATCCTTTGGCACGAGCTTGGGTCGGCCATGAGGGTTTTAGGAGAGTATTTAAGCTTCTCCTCTTTCTATTTCCTAATAGGACTCTAACTCCTATAAAATTCCGAATTTCCTCTTTCCTAACCTCCTTCCAAGCTTTCCAATCCCAATTTAGACTTGGAAGAGATCCAAATTCGTGCTAATCCATATGGGGTAGGTTTAGGAATCCAACTCCTACTCAAACTTCCTATTTAATGCATTAACACCTCTTTTCTATTTAGGTAATAATTTAGTTACGAATTTATGGTATTTTCCTATTATTCTCTTTTATAAATTCTTATTTTTGACCCAAAAATTCCTAGAAGATCCATTAAGCAAAGCCCATTACTCTTTTCCATCTAATGGGTTTTATTTAATGCTCTATTTAAATATCCATTTAGCTAGGTTTTAAATTCTTTATTTAAATTTTTATTTTTCGTAAAAATTCATGTTGCTACAAACTCAACCATTCTCAAATGATGCTCCCAGCTACCTCCCCAAACTAAACAACAAGCCCGCAACATATCTTCAATCGTCTGGATAGTCCTCTCTGTCTGACCATCTGTCTGAGGATGATAAGCGGAGCTATATCTTAGTTCAGTACCAATTACTCTTTGCAGGCTTCTCCAAAAAACCAGAAGTAAATCTTGGATCTCTATCAGACACAATAGTCTTCGGTATACCATGCAGTGGAACAATTCTTTCAACATAAATATTTGCTAATCTGTCTACTGTCCAAGACATACTTACTGCCACTAATCTGCACACCTTGGTTAATCTGTCAACAAATACCCATATTCCATTATGCCCGGAACTCGATCTTGGTAAACCTGCCACAAAATCCATAGCAATATCATCCCACTTCCACTGTAGAATGGGTAACGGTTGCAACAAATCTCCAGGCTTTTGATGCTCTGCTTTAATCTGCTGACAGATAGCACACCTTGCAACAAACTCTGCTATTTCCTTTTTCATATGAGGCTACCAGAAATGCTTTCTCAAATCATGGTACATTTTAGTACTACCCGGATGGATAGTGTACCTAGATTTATGAGCCTCTTCCAACACTCGCTGCTTTACCTCTCTTTCTGCTGGAACAAACAACCTGCCCTTGAGCCTAACCACACAATTATCATCAATGGTAACTCCTTCCATTTTCACAATTTCAGCTAAACTTACATCTGCTCTCTGAGCCTCAATAATTTGCCAATACAAAGACGGCTCTACAGCACTAGCAGCTAGTACTGCCCGTCGCTGACTACTGGGCACATATAAGGAGTTCTCCACTACCTCTTCATACAACTTCCATTCTTTAATCATCATCAAACTTACATATGTCTTTCTGCTCAAGGCATTAGCTACAACATTGGCCTTACCCGGATGGTAAGCCAAACTGAAATCATAATCCTTTAAATATTCAACCCATCTGCACTGGCGAAGGTTTAAATCTTTCTGCGAGAAGATATACTTCAAACTTTTATGATCTGTAAAGATCTCAAATCTCTCGCCATATAGATAATGCCTCCACATTTTCAAGGCAAACACAACTGCTTCCAATTCCAAACCATGAGTAGGATAATTCTCCTCTGCCGGCTTCAATTACCTGGACGCATAAACTATCACTTTGCCATGCTGCATAAGCACTGCACCAAGTCCTCTCCTTGAAGCATCAGTATACAACACAAAACCACCACTCCCTGCCGGTAATGTCAATATAGGTGCTGATGTAAGTCTCTTCTTCAATTCCATAAAACTTTTCTGACATTCACCGGACCACACAAATGGCACCCCTTTCCTGGTCAATTTAGTCATAGGTGCTGCAATCTTAGAAAAATCTTGAATAAAGCGCCTATAATAACCTGCCAATCCCAGAAAACTTCTAATCTCGGTTATTGTCTTAGGCACTCCCCATCTCATCACTGCTTCCACTTTACTTGGGTCCACTGCTACTCCTTTAGCTGAGATAACATGACCCAAAAACTGAATTTCTTTCAACCAAAATTCACACTTATTGAATTTAGCAAACAACTATTTATCTCTTAACAACTGCAGAGTAAACCTCAAATGAGCTGCATGCTCCTCTTCAGATGCTGAATAAATTAGAATATCATCAATAAAGACCACAATGAATTAGTCTAAATATGGATGAAAAATTCTATTCATCAGATCCACAAAACCTGCAGGAGCATTGGTCAACCCAAATGGCATAACCACAAACTCAAAGTGACCATATCTAGTTCTGAAAGCTGTCTTATCTATATCCTCCTCTTTTATTCTCAACTGATGGTACCCGGACCTCAAATCAATTTTAGAAAATACCTTTGCTGATTGCAACTGATCAAACAAATTATCTATCCTCGGCAACGGGTACTTATTCTTAATGGTCACATCATTCAACTTCCTATAATCAATACACATCCGAAAACTTCCATCTTTCTTTTTCACAAATAAAACCGGCGCTCCCCACGGGGAATGACTCGGTCTAATAAACCCTTTCTGCAACAGCTCTTCTAATTGCTTTTTCAATTCTTTAAGTTCTGCTGGTGCCATCCGATATGGAGCTTTAGAAATCGGCATGGTACCTGGCAACAACTCAATGGTAAAGTCCACCTCTCTATGTGGAGCTAAACCAGGCAAATCTTCAGGAAAAACATCAGCAAATTCCCTAACCATGGGAACTGCTTCCACTGACTGACTAGCTTCTACCAGACTTACCGAAGCTAAATAAGCCACACATCCAGCATTTATCAACTTTCTAGCTTTAATTGCAGAAATTAGAAACTTAGAGGTATAAAAAGACATACCTTGATATTCAAATACTGCACCATTAGGATGACAAAACCTTATCCTTTTCTTTCTGCAATCTAACATTGCTCCATAAGTCTCCAGCCAATCCACACCCAAAATAATATCATAATCTGACAACTGCAGGGCATACAACCGACCCGGCATCTGGTTCCCTTCAATCATAACAGGAGCTTCATCTATATAGCTTGAAGTGAGTAGGAACTCACCCGAAGGAACCTCCACTACTAACTCACAAGACTTCTCCTCTAAAGGATGAGCTATACAATCCAGAAATTCTTCGAAAATGAAAGAATGAGAGGCACCCGAATCAAATAACACTCTTGCTGAATAATTATAAAGAGGTAAAGTACCTTCTATCATATTCGATGCCTCCGCCTGGGCTCGGGTGATAGCCATAACCCGGCCTCTTCCCCGCTACTGCGGTGCTCCTCTGCCACGACCTGCCTGTGGCTGCTGAAACTGCTAAGGCTGCTGCTGCTGCACACCTCTTCCATACCCATACTCTCTTGGATAGGGGCAATTGCGGATCAAATGCCCCAGCTGATTACAATTATAGCATCTATATCCTGGTGGAGTAATGGGCTGCCTGGCAGTACTTTGCTGCGACTCCTCCACCTCAGGCCTACCTCGGCCTTGCTGAAACTGCTGACGACCTCCCCATCCTCTTCCTTTGCCTTTAAATGCTTGCTTTAATTTATGACCCCATTTACCAAAGCCTGATGAAGAAGGTCCTACTGGTGCCTTACCCTTGCTTGCACCCACTGACTGCTGCGGTAGCCGGAAACTACCTGAGCCTGACTCGCCTACCTGACGAGTCCGAATAGACCTCTCCAATGTAGCTGCTCTCTGGGCTGCTTCTTCCACTGTCTTACATATGAGAGGTACTATTGCATCCTGCAACTCCACTCTCAAACCTCTAATAAAATACTCAACCATCATATTATTATCTGAAACTACATAAGGTGCATAACGGCTAAGTGCCATAAACCTCATCTGGTACTCTAAAACTGAAGAGTTACCTTGCTGGAGCGTCCGAAACTGCTCTCTTTTCACTTGCTGTACTTGAATCGGAAAGAATGTAACGTTAAATACATCGAGAAATTCCGACCAAGTAATAGCCTCTTCTGTCCTGCCTGCAAAGGTGGTCTGCATCTTCAGTCGCCACCATTCTAATGCAAAACCTCTCAACTGATAAGCAGCTAACACAACTTTATCTGCTACCGGACACCTCATAGTTGTAAAAACTCTTTCGATCTCATGAACCCAGTGCTCTGCTGTATCTGGATTCGGCCCTCCTGAATAAGTAGGTGGCTGCAATCTCAGAAACTTTTCAACCTGCATCACTGGTTCCTCTGCTAATAGCACTGGTGGTGGTGGTGGTACAGGTGCTACAAAAGGCACCTCTACTCTTGGCGGGACTGGAGCAACAGGTACAGTCTCTCCATCCCCAGGTAGCACTGCAACCGGTGGTACCGGCACCTGCTGATCCATCCTCGCCTGAATATCCGTGAGGCTTTCCCAAATTCTTTCTATCATACGCTGAGTACTTTCTTCCGGATCATCTCCTCCACCACCCCAATCTCTTCTATCAGCCATTTCAGAAATTTCTACATAAACAAAACACCAAACAAAAATCAAAACAACAAATTATCAGAAACCAGGGTCCCTACCAGCAGTGTACAAAGACCGAAATAAGGCTATGTATCTTTCTAGTTCCCTTATATTAACACGGACCTTGCTCTGATACCAACTGTGGCAGAATGCCTCGGCCAAGCCCGTTAAACCGATAACGTACTTGATCCGAGTCCGCCTCCCGCGAACGGGCCGAAGCCTCGCAAGGGATACCAAACCACAGTCCGTGTAAACACAAAGGAACACACCACATTTTATATATATATATCACAAGTTACATAGCCATATTTCCACAAAACTGAAAAGAAGTACAAGAGCCTGGGGCATACCCCGAGGTACAACTGAAGAAAATAAACAGCTAACTACACTACACTGCTGGAGCTGCTACTACACAGCTGGAGGTACCGACCCTGCACTGCTACGGCGCGGCTCTGAACTGGACGATGGTCGTGAAACGTCCTCCTCGCTCTCACCTGTGGAGGTAGGGGTGAGCCTCGCTAGTCACTAGCTCAATAGGGAACTCCCCCAAAACCGAGCAAACCAAAAACCACAGTTACACAAGCAATAAACAGTACCAACAATTTATAGGACAGCTAAGCAGGATATAAAAGCTGTAAAAGTACTCACCGTCTGCCGACTACGAAAAACAACTGTAATAATTAAACGGCAAACCAGTACAGGTGTACAAGCTAAAGTAGAGACAGCCAAACACGAGCCACGTGAACTGGTTCGCGACACCAGAAACTGACTCGGACAAGCTAACACAGGTCTACCTCTTAGTCTCGCAGCCACGGACGAAGGGTCCAGCTGCCGCTCCACGTGAAAAGGTCAAGCAACTGTGGAGACCAACCAAACACCACCACCTGCGGACCACACGGTCACAGGCCCATGCCTGGCACCTCTAGAGATCCTGGCCCGGAACTCTCTAGAGTGAGGCACTGGAAAAGGACTAGTTGGGGTCCAGTACGTCTACTGGTGTCCGTACCCCCAACTACGAGCGCGCTACAAGTGACTAAAGACAAACACAAGTGTCACTGTCCCACTGTCGTCTTTCCCTCAGCCGGACGTACAACTCAAACACAGGAGTGAGCGTGTCCAGGTCAGACGACACAGACCTCGACGGTACAACACAAGTACCGAGACAAAGTCCCGAGCTAACAGCCTGGCTCACAAAGAACCTGGGGCACCCAACTGGAGAGGTAACCACGGTAGGCGTCGTACTACTCGCCACGTACACAAAACCACGTGCACGTCACACACAAACCACGTGAAACCTCACGTAAACCTCAAGTAACAACGGTCCACCACTTGTGAACCTAACTGGACTCGCGTGAGCAACACGCAGCCTCGAAAGCGAGTAACTAACTGCATACCCCGTATGCTAAATACAGAAACCATGTGCACTCAGTGCACCACAGGTGCCAACGCACCATTCATTATCGATAAATACCATAAATAGTCATTTTTGCTTATACACAAGTTAGCGGCCACATCGACTGCCGCTTACAGGAAGTAGACGGCAATGGATCTGGCCGTCTATATCCCGGCTGATGAGCTTGGCGACAAACGATGTTGACGCCAAGATCTTCAGCGTCTATTCCTGCAGAAACCTAAAACGATCATATATGCATTCTGATCCCAAAACCATCGAGAAAACACAATGAAATAGTTCCTCTAACATCTACACATTATAATTAAGCTATAACAGCATGCTTTATTACTTAAATTCATCAAACCACCCATTGTCCCCACATGGTGCAACTTAATCCGAAAATGCATTAAACGTGTTGATTCATGTGGTTAAGTCGTGTTTTAATGATCCTACGGAGCTAAAAGGGTTCGTTCCCTACCTCAGAACACGCTTAAACCTTCCGAATTCTCCCGGTTCACACCGAACCCTCCGCAAGCTCCTACGGCAATTGCACCACGCCACGGCGTTTCCTCGTCCGATTCGGCAACGCCACACGTCCCACGATCCTCCAACCACTCTCCTGTACCTGTTGGAAGCTTTAGGGACACGGGGGCGTGAAGCTGGGGCTAGGGGAAGAGAGAACAGGGTGGAAAACCTGCCCTCGGGTGACCCTATAACCTGCAGAATTCACAGGTTGGCGTCAACCCCTCTGCCGTTTAAGGCAACCGCCACCATCAACGTCCACATCTTATGCCGCCAAGTTCATGCAGTCAACGGCACCTTACCTGGATGCCAACAAGTCAACGGCCACCCCTGGCCGCCAACTCCAACTCAACTGCAGCAGGTCCTATTTCATTTCTGGACCAAACCTGCTCCTCACCTGAACAAACTACACATCCAAACCACACATTCCACACAACCAACTCACACTGGCCTCACAACGGCCATCACAACCATTACACACATGATCCGCATGGATCCGAAAAGCACGCGACGTTACAGGTGGTGTCGTCCCGCTCGTGCATGGGACGTGTTCGTGCCGTTTGGAGCGAGGAGGAGGCGTTCATTCCTACGAGAAGGCCCCAACGGGTTCGTTCTTCACGTGGAGGTAGGGACTCTTGATCCTCTTGCCCTAAGCATGCTCCCTTCCCCCTCTAAAGCATGGTTTCTCTGTGGTTTAGGGCTTGGGAGTGTGAGAACTTCATGCTCGAGGTTGAGTGAGGTTCCTCTTCGAGCGTGGATCCATGTTTGTGGGATTTTTTAAGGGTGGTTTGGATGCTTTACTGGCTTTCTAGCATGTTGAGCATGATCCCCTCCCCCCTTGTGTGGTTGTTTCCCCGTTTTGGGGTGGTTCTCGGAGGGAATGCTCCAGAACCCTCCTCTGTTGAGAAGGCGATGCTCTTGGGTGTCGCAACCCGGTCGCGACGGCTCGGGCCGTCGCAACGGGATCACGACAGGGTAGGGTGTCGCAACCAAGTCGCGACGGTCCACCGCGTCGCGACCCCAGCCGTGAGATAGATTTCCGATCCTTGCTGTTTCTGCTTCTTTTTACTGTACCCGTGGCACCTGTGCTAGTTCCCTAGTGCGGTCTATGCTAGTCTTTCGCCCGGTGCTCGGCACTTGAGGGCTTGTCCCGTGTGAGAGGTTGTTACCGTTGCCTGGGACCCCCATCCTCAGGCGCCTTCGAGGGAGGTATCGAGGCGAGGAGTGTGCTCGAGTCGACAGCCCAGCCGGTGGACTCCGGAGCTCAGGGGAAAATGGTGGTTTGGACGGCGATGTTGAGTCGTTTGCAGAGCTCTCTTGGCTAGGCCTGGGACACCAAGGACGACTGGAGTTCTACCCGGTGTAGGTTAGTCAGTCCTTTTCTCAATGCCTCGCTCTTTGCGGCCCCGGAACCGCTTAGAGAGGTCAGGCGTGGGACCGTAGTCCGGCCAGACTATGGCAGTTATTGTTGTATTACTTTGTGTCCTACCTCACTCTGACGAGACGTGAGGGTCAGGACTCAGGTCGAGGATAAGACGTCGGTGGGCGCGCCTGACCTTGACTAGTAGTAGTGCTTTCCGTGGCTAGTGTTCCTTGTCTAGGCGGAGTTCCCTCCATCTGTGTTTACTAGCCGTGTGGTGGTCACGACGAGCAGTCGTACGGAGTTTCCAACCATGTGTACCTTCCGTACTGTGCTAGTTGTAGTTTTGCTTCCGCACTTCCGTTTGTTGGTAGAAGATATAAACTGATGTCATTCATTTGATATTTATATTCTCCTGCCTTCTTAGAGCCAGTAGGAGATTGGTAGTCCCTACTGAGCTTCTATTGTGAAGCTCATCCCTCCTTTTTCCAGGTGAGACTTCTCAGCAGTGGCAGGGCGCGCGCCGGGCGGAGGAGACGGGGCGGTAGTCGGAGTCCCCATAGCTAGCAGTGGTTCCCCTTTTTTAGTGTACGTCACCCTCGGGGTATGCCCCTAAGAGACTTGTTCTTCCCCTGCCTTTTACTTGTACTAGCGTGCGTGCGTTGGGACTGTACTTAGAGTGGTACGTGGTGGTCTCACTCTCTTTTCTGTTTCCGCACGTACACTTCTAGATTAGCAGTTGACGTTTACTTTCGTTACATATCTTGTTAGACGTAGATTATAGCCCTTCCGGGTCCCCGGATCCGTAGGCAGCGACCGCGAAAATCAGGTCCTCGGCGTGGGCCGAGGGTCGGGTACTTGGGTCGTTACAGTTCTAGTAGCCTTCAAAGTCTATTGTGCAAGCTCTTAACATGTCTTCCACAATTTGATTAGTCTTATTGGTCTGTCTGTCTATTTGTGGATGGAAAGCAGTACTAAAATTGAGTTTAGTACCAAGTGCAGATTGAAGTCTTTTCCAAAAATGAGAGGTAAACGTCAGGTCACGATCTGAGACTATGGACGATGGAACTCCATGTAGTCTCACTATATCTTTGACATAAAGAGCGGTTAACATATCTATAGACCACTTACTTTTGATTGGTAGAAAGTGTGCAGACTTAGTTAGTCGATCTACAATGACCCATATGGCGTCGAGTCCGCCACAAGTCCTAGGTAAACCCATGATGAAGTCCATGTCAATGCTCTCCCACTTCCACTCTAGGATCTCTAGTGTCTGAGTACACCAGCAGGACGCCGGTGTTCTGCCTTCACTTGTTAGCAAGTAAGATAGTGTGCAGTATGTTCAGCTATTTCTCACTTCATGTTTGGCCACCAGAATGTTCTCTTCATGTTTTGATACATCATGGCAATGCCAGGATGGATAGTGTATTCGGTTCTATGACCTTCATCCATTAGCTTTTTTTTAAGATCTTCATTGTCAGGTACACATGTTCTTCCTTGGAATAATAGTCTTCCATCCTCAGTCATGGCAAAGTTTGATTTTTCTATTAAAGTCTCCTTAACACAAACCAAGAATGGATCGTTGTCTTATTGAGATTTGATCTCCACATGTACGTCAGATTAAATCTTGATATTGGCAACCAAGACATGATCATTTCTTTGTTCAATATTCAAATCTAATCTTGCGAATTGTTCTAACAATTGCATCTCACCAAGAACTAGACTAGATAAAGATGCCATACGCTTTCTACTAAGAGCGTCAGCCATAGCATTACCTTTGCCTGGATGGTATTGAATATTGAAATCAAAGTCTTTCAAGTATTCTAGCCATCTTCTTTGTCTCATATTAAGCTCATTTTAGGAGAATAGGTACTTCAAGCTTTTGTGATCTGAATAGACAGTAAATTGCTCACCGTAGAGGTAATGTCTTCAGATCTTTAGTGCAAAGACTATAGCGGCCAACTCTAGGTCATGTATGGGATAGTTGACATCATGAGTCTTCAATTGTCTTGAAAAATAGGCAATGACTTTATCTTACTGCATAAGCATGTAGCCTAAACCAATTCTTGAAGCATCGGTGTAAACTGAGAAACCTTCTCCTTCAATAAGCAGAGTGAGAACAGGTGCAGATATCAACCATTATTTTAATGATTGGAAGCTTTTCTCGCACTCCTTGCTCCAGACATAGGGGTTCTCCTTTCGAGTAAGTCGAGTGAGAGGCATAGCAATCTTGGAGAAGTCCTTTATGAATCGCCTGTAATATCTAGTCAGTCTCAAAAAGCTTCTAACCTCTGTGACATTGGTTGGTCTCTCCCAATTAAGTACAGTTTCAACTTTGGAGGGATCAACAGCTATGCCTTCTTTAGAGATGGCATGGCCTAAGAAGGACACTTCTTCTAGCCAAAACTCACACTTGCTTAATTTAGCATAAAGCTGATTATTGCGCAAGATCTACAGAGCTATATTCAGATGCACTTCATGCTCCTCTTTGGTCTTTGAATATATATGAGAATATCATCAATGAAGAAGACCACAAACTTATCAAGATATGGCCGGTACACACTGTTCATAAGTTGCATGAAAGCCGCATGAGCATTGGTTAGGCCAAAAGGCATGACGATGAATTCATAATTTTCATACCTACTCCTCAAGGCCATTTTGTAGATGTCATCGTCTTTGATTCTCATGTGATGATAGTAGGATCTAAGATCAATCTTAGAGAAGTATTGAGCTCTAGATATTTAATCAAAGAGTTCATCAACTCGAGGTAGTGGGTACTTGTTCTTGATAGTCAATTGATTCAATTACCTATAGTCGATGCATAATCTCAAGGATTCATCCTTCTTCCTGACGAATAGAACAGGTGCTCCCCATGGGGAAGTACTTGGTCTAATGAACCTTTTTTCTAACAACTCCATCAGTTGTGCTTTTAGCTCCTTTAACTCAACAGGTGATATTCTATATGGTTGACGTGACACTGATACAGCTCCAGGGATCAAGTCGATAGAGAAATTGACATCTCGTTCAGGTGGAATTCCTGGCAGCTCATCGGAGAAGACGTCAGGGTAGTCATGGACTACGTGTATGTCTTCTATCTTGGACTCTTTCTATTCAACCACTACGGCCGTAAGGAAAGCCACACATCCTTTCCTTATCATGTTGTGGGCTTGTATGGAAGAGATTAGAGACATTCGTCTCTTGTGTCTAAGTCTAGTAAATGATAACTTTGGGAATTCTCTAAATGTAACTTTCCCTCTTCTACAGTCAACACTAGCTCCATAAGTGGAAAGTCAGTTGGCTCCTAAAATCACATCATAGCCTTCCATGGGCATACACACCAGGTCGGCTCTTAGATTGAGTTCTCCGATCATCAAATTGACGAATGGGAAATATTTGTTAAGTTTTGCTTTTTCTCCTGGCAGTGTTGTAACAGGAAATTCAAAACCCATAGATGCAGGCTCAACATTTAGAGTATCAGCAAAGTTTTGAGATATGAACGAATGTGTAGTGCAAGTATCAAACAAAACAAATGTTGATTGAGAGAAAACTTGTAATGTACCTTCTACCACTCCTCCATCTTCAGTGGTTTCATTTTCTTGCAGAGCTTGAAATCTGCCTTGCTTCTTTGGCCCATTCGTACGCTTCTCATGTTCTTTAAGTAGCGGGCATTTAGGGATGTGATGCTTGTGACTTCCGCAGCACAGACATGCGCCAACTTTCCTCTAGCATTCATCGACAGTGTGACCAGGCATGTCACAGTGCTTGAAGTTGTTTTAAATGGAGTAGAGGGCATAGTGATCTTTGGCTTCCTTTCTTGACTCAGCCCTTCAGTGATATTGAACGGCTGCTTCTTGCCGTTAGTTGGCTTAGTACTAGCAGAGCCAGATACTTGTTCTCTTTTCATAGCTCTCCCCTTAATGCGATCAATAAGGTCAGTAGCATCCTCAAGGAGTTGAGCCTTCTTAACCATCTCGGAATATGTTTGAATATTAATAGGTGTCAGTTGTATGATATATTGTGGCTTAAGGCTGTTGAGGGATCACCTAGCCTTCATCTTTTCAGTGCTGACAAGATGATTAGCATAACAGGCTAGTCTAAAGAACTGAGCCTCGTAGTCTGCTACAAAAGACTTCTTCATTTTAGAGTAGTGATCTCCGTAGCCTTCCTTTCTTGAATACGTTCAGAGAACTACTTAGTATTGAATGCTTCCTTGAATTTATTCCAAGTAAATTGACCATCAGCTCTGGTCGCTTCAACAGATTCCCACCGTGCACAGGCATCTCTTTCCAGTTGGAATGTTGCAAGTAATACTTTGTCAGCATCCACGCATTGCATAACACAAAAAATTCTCTCAATCTCTTTAAGCCAGTGCTCAGCTTCATCAAGATCAGTAGTACCACCGAATCGGGGTGGATTCATGCTCCTAAAGTTGAGATGAAGATCGCCAACTCCACGATTCCCTCTGCCTTGCACGGCTTGCACAAGTGCGCGGGTAAGTTCTTGAATGGTTTGTTACATGCCACGCATTTGAGCACGCTCAGCAGCCATTGCAAATTCCTAAGTTCCTTCAAAAGTAAATTTGACATTAGGATATCAAAGTGGCACTAAGTTAGTGCTTGTGTGAATATCTTTAGATCTTAACCATGGTTCTACCCAATCCTCACAAAGGTACGATAGTCAACAAGTATTCAAGGCAGTTCATCCTAGAACATCCTAGACTTAAGACATCATATGCTCTGATACCACAAAACTATCACGGCCTGAAGCAGAATATCAGAATGTGAGACAGTTAATATAGCGCGAGTATAGAGTGTATAATAGACATCAATCCATTAGACAATTGAATAATACTAAATCAAATGTATTTCATTGATAATTCTACTAATGTCTATTACAACCACTAATTCAGAGCCAACACTATGGGCCCAATTGACTTCATTACAACTGAATAAATTATAAAATGCTAAGCTAAGACTTCTAGGATAACACACTGGTACTTCAGGGACACTCTTGGTTCACTCACGGTCGTTCCCTTCCTCATGAGTGCTAGTTTCGTCATCCAATTCACCTAAGAACATATCACAAATAACACAGGGTAAGCGATAACGCCCAACTTAAATATAATGGCCTGGCATGCTTTAATTGATTAACGTATTAAAGAGCAGAGTAACTAATGACAAAGAGAATCAAGTCGAGAGAATCGTAACACTAATAGCATGGTTCATGTAACGACCCAGAATCCGCATTACCAGTAACCAACCAGTAACCCGAATTCTGACCCGCTAACCCACGAGACAAGCTCGGAAGGGTAAAAAGTGAATGTCCGAGGAGACTATATATAAGAAGATACACACCATGTAAAGCTGTAAAATTTCACTATACATGAAACATAACATGTACAACTTAGAGTCCGAGCTAAGTACAGAGTACAGAAGTACAACAAAAAGTACTACTCACTGCAGTTAGGGCGCACCAACACCGGAGTGGCTAGACTCGCCTGGAACGGGAGTCGACGACGACCCACCTGAAAGGGAGGGGAGTGAGTCTCAAGAAAAGAGACCCAGTAGGGAAAAGTAACCCCACCGGCAACAGTACTAAAGTGCGGAAAGTAAAAACAGAAAGTAAATACACGTCGCATCACAACCCAAAATTGTAAACCTCGCGGCTCAGTAACACACACTCACACACAGTAAGTAGGACTCAGCTAGGGTCTGTGGCTCGGCGTCCCGTCACCACAGAGTCTCTCAACCCCAGCCACGTGTGCACACTACAGACGCTCTCTCTCGCGTCTGGCGACCGGTTTTTCCCTTACGCCAGACCCTAGCGGTAGAGAAGGGGCTCCACGGAGACCGGCTCGAAACCACCACAAGGAGTACGCACAGGACAGAGATGCTCTCAACATCCTGGCTCATCGACGAAGGACCCCCCACACGCCGGTCATCTAGACAGAGCGTCGCTCTATGTCCAGGTGACAAACAGAAACAGAAGCACGGTAACTCAACGCGAGTACAGACGGTAACACTCTCAACGTCTGAAACACCGTACAATAGACGGACACCTCATGTCACGTCATGACACAGTTAATTATGCATATGCACAGGCGGAGTCACACTCTAAGCCTGGCAGAATGTGTTAACAGGCGGACATCGCACGTCAACACCTTGAAACACAAAACAGGACCAAAGCCTGCTGGGACACAAGATATTAACGGCAACATTGAATGTCGCCAATCATGATGTAGACGGCACTCACAATGCCGCTAACACTTAATCAACGGCAATAGACCTTGTCGTTTATATCAACCTTGAAGATCTCAGCGTCAACATATGTGGACGTTAAGTTCTTCAGTCCCCTAGACCCAGAACAGCGTCGGGTCAGTCCAATTGGGTAAAACCACCCAATCAGAACACCTGCTGATGGAGGGAAATACTTCCTCACAGCTTCTAACACTACCAGAACTTCGGAAAACACGATCCAACACTTGGATCGCCCAAACACCCAAAATCCCGGCATGGTATAACCCAACCCTAAAATGTGGTTAACATACTAATCTACACAATTAAGCATGTTAATCTGTTAAGGAAGGTTAAAGGGGTTAAGTCCCTACCTCAGAACACCCCAAAAACTCCTAAACAATCACCAATCGAGCCGGAACCCCTCGAAGTCTCCGCACGAAATACACCAAATCTTCGCGATTCCCGCTCAATCTATCACCGCCACACGTACCAGGGCCTTCCCACGAACTCCCATGAACAATCAGAAGTGGTGGAAACAGACAAAGGTAGAAGTGGAGAGAAAGGAAGGAAAGGAGAAGAAAAGGTTTCTGCTCTCGGGCTGCCCTATTTCTACAGGCGCGACCAATAGACGTCCACATATCTCGCCGCCTATTGAACCGCCAAAGGGTTGACGTCCAGACCGCTTGCCGTCAAGTTCAACGACAAACGTCCACATCTCTGGACACTAACTCCCAGTCAACGGCTAGCCCCCTGCCGCCAACCATAAGTCAACGACAATATCCCTTGTCGTCAACCACAACAGAACCTCTACAAGACCCAATAAGGATCCACTAAAACCCGAGACCTTACAGCCCTCCCCCCTTAAGGAATTTTGCCCTCAAAATTCAAACAACATAAAGAAGGAAGACTCACCAAAGAGGTACGGAAACTGCTCGCGCATTTCGTCCTCTCGCTCCCATGTCGACTCACCACCTGAATGCCGCTGCCACGCAACACGAACTAAGGGGATTGCCTTGTTCCTCAATCTCTGAACTCGGCGATCCTCAATATGCAACAGAAACTCTGGTACTGTCAACACTGGAGTCACCTCAGACCACTCTGTGCTCGGGAGAACGTGAGACTCGTCAGAAAGGTACCTTCGAAGCATCGACACGTGAAACACATCGTGGACTGATGCCAACTCTGATGGAAGCTCAAGTCTGTACGCCAAACCTCCGACACGCTCAGAAATGGTGAAAGGTCCAATAAAGCGAGGACTCAACTTTCCACGCTTGCCGAACCTCACCACTCCCTTCATAGGAGACACACGGACAAACACCTGGTCTCCTACCTGAAACTCGAGCGGTCGTCTGCGCTGATCTGCATAACTCTTCTGCCGACTCTGAGCTAACTAAAGCCTCTGCCTCACAAGCTGAACTACCTCAACTGCCTGCTGAACTAACTCTGGCCCCGTGACAATCCGTTCGCCAACCTCGAACCAGTCTAGAGGAGTACGACACGATCGTCCATACAAAGCCTCATATGGTGCCATACCGATACTGGAGTGATAACTATTATTATATGCGAACTCGACCAACGGCAAGTGAGCTGTCCACGATCCCTGCCACTCCAGACAACAAGCTCTAAGCATGTCCTCTAAAGTCTGGATAGTCCGCTCTGACTGACCATCTGACTGAGGGTGGTAGGCAGAACTAAAAGCCAACTCTGTCCCCAAAGCTCTCTGGAAATTGCGCCAGAACCCAGAAGTGAAGCGAGGATCCCTATCTGACACAATAGAGATCGGCACTCCGTGCAAAGGAACAATCCGCTCTACGTACAACGCGACCAACCTACTCACACCCCAACTAGTCCTGACAGGCAAGAATCTAGCAGTCTTCGTCAATCTGTCCACAAGAACCTAAATGCTGTCAAAACCTCCAGCTGTCCTCGGCAAACCACAAACAAAGTCAGTCGTCACATGGTCCCACTTCCACAATGGAATCTCTAACGGCTGCACAAGTCCTCCTAGACGCTAATGTTCAGCCTTCACCTGCTGACAGACCAAACACCTAGCAACAAAAGCCGCTATGTCTCTCTTCATCCCAGGCCACCAAAACTGACGTTTCAACCTGTGATACATCTTGGTCGACCCTGGATGAATCGAGTACCTGGAACCATGTGCCTTCTGCAACACAATTCTCCTGACAGACTCCTCAACAGGAACATAGAGTCTATCTCGGAACCTAACAGTTCCGTCCTCGCGAAGCTCAACCTCTAGGAGAAGTAACACACTGTGCAACTCGGGATCTGCTTGCTGAGCCTCAACAACCTGTCTCACAATGGCGGGAGCCGCCAACAAACTGCCCAACACACACAGTCGACGACTGGACGAAACTCTGAAAGACCCTTCTGCCGCAGACTGCCACAATTGCCACTCCCTAAGCATCAGATGACTCATCTGTGCTTTCCTACTCAAAGCATCTGCAACTACATTCGCTTTTCCAGGCTTATACTCAATGCTAAAATCATAGTCTTTCAGATATTCCATCCATCGACGCTGCCTCATATTCAGATCCCTCTGAGAAAACACATACCTCAAGCTCTGGTGGTCAGTACGGACTACAAAACTCACTTCGTATAGGTAAAGACATCAAATCCTCAAAGCAAATACCACAGCTGCAAGCTCTAGGTCATGGGTCGGGTAATTCTCCTCGTGGGGCTTAAGCTGGCGAGACGCATAAGCCACCACCCGGCCTTGCTGCATCAAAACCGCACCCAGACCAACACCTGAAGCATCTGTGCAAACCTCAAAACCCTCCTCACCTGAAGGTAACGCAAGGACTGGCGCTGACGTAAGCAGTCGCTTCAACTCCATGAAGCTCTGCTCACACTGCTCCAACCACACAAGCGGAACCCCCTTTCTCGTCAGCCGAGTCAAGGGTGCAACAATCTGAGAAAAGTCCCGAACAAACCTGCGGTAGTAACCTGCCAAGCCCAAAAAGCTACGAATCTCAGACACAGTCCTGGGACTCTCCCACTGCAAAACTGCCTCAACCTTCGTTGGATCCACAGAAACTCTCTCACCTGAGATCACATGCCCCAAAAAGTGAACCTGTTGTAGCCAAAACTCACGCTTACTAAGTTTGGCATACAACTGGTGCTCTCGCAAAGTCTGTAACACGATCCTCAGGTGCTCGGCGTGCTCCTCCTCCGAAACGGAGTACACCAGAATGTCGTCAACAAACACTACGACAAACCGGTCCAAGAACTGGTGGAACACCCGGTGCATCAGATCCATGAAGGCCGCTGGTGCATTGGTGAGCCCAAACGGCATCACCAAAAACTCAAAATGTCCATATCTGGTCCGAAAAGCAGTCCTCTCAATGTCAGAATCTCTAATCCGCAACTGATAGTAGCCCGACCTCAGGTCGATCTTCGAAAAGACATGAGCAGACTGAAGCTGATCAAAGAGATCGTCAATCCTAGGCAATGGATACCTATTCTTGATGGTCACTTAGTTCAGCTTCCTATAATCAATACACAATCTCAGGCTACCATCCTTCTTTCGGACAAACAAAATAGGTGACCCCCATGGAGAAAAGCTAGGACGAATATAGCCCTTCTCCAACAACTCCTCAAGCTGCCTCTTCAGCTCCCTCAACTCTGCTGGTGCCATATGGTACGATGCCTGTGCAAATGGTACAGTGCCAGGAACCAACTCAACAGTAAACTCAATCTCTCTCTCTGGCGGTAGACCAGGTAACTCTTCCGGAAAAACATCCGGAAACTCACACACTACGGGAATGTCCCCCACTCCCGAGGTAACCTGGTCAAGGGTAATAGCAGAAACTAGAAAACCCTGACAAACAGAGGCAAGCAACCTCCCCACCCTCAAAGCAGAAACTAAAAAGCGAGAAGTAAGAGGTACGATACCTGGAAGTAGAACGCCGCTTCCCCAGGTATCCGCAAGTGCACCCTCTTCTTCTGGCAATCCATCACTGCACCATACTGCTCTAACCAGTCCATACCCAAAATCACATCATAATCCTGCAACTGCAAAGCAAACAAGCAAGCTGACAACCACTGATCCTGCAACTGCGCAGGTACCTCCTCGAGACAGTAGGACGTAAGGACAAAGTCCCCTGTCGGCAACTCTACTGCTAGCTCAACAGACTCTCCCATACTCAACTCCCCAAGGGAGTCTAAAAACTCCTCAGACACAAAAGAGTGAGAGGCATCGGAATCAAACAAAACTCTAGCTGTATAACCAAAAACTGTAACAGTACCTTCCACTAGCTGAGCTGCCTCCGCATCTGCATGGGTCAAGTGAGTAACACGACCTCTACCTCTCGACCCACCAGAACCTCTGGCCTGCTGACGCTGCTGCACGGGTGCCTACTGCTGCTGTTGCTGCTGCACTCGGGGCTGTGACTGAGTCTGCTATTGCGGCACACGAGGTAACAAAGGACAATCTCACGCCATGTGACCTATCTGGTCACACCGGTAACACTGACCAGCAAAAGAATGATGTACCTGCTGCGAAGGTTGCCCTACCGGTTGCTAAACACTCCCAACAGACTGTTGTCTCTGCTCTGCCTGCCTCCTATCACGTCGAAACTGCAACGACCCACTTCCACCCGGTACGGTTATACCAACCCACATCGGATGAGAGCAAGCCGCTACAAGGGAGAATACCCCAACAAGTAACAAATGAGCTGAGATATACACAAATAGAATTAAATAAATGCAATGGAATTTAAATAAATCTTATTCCATCAACTTTAAAATCCACATACCACAGTCTGTATAGTTCAACAAAAGATAACATAAGTGCAAAATGTTCTAAATACATAGCCGACTCCAAGTACATTTGAAAAAAACTAAAATTTCAATTGTAGCTTTACATACTATGAAAGATAAATTACAAGTCTTCAATCACTTAGTCTAACTCCACTTCAAGCCTTGCTAGCTTCTCCGCTACAAATTTTCTGAGGGATCACTTTTAACTATACAACATGATACTAAACACATGTGCATTCAACCATTCAAATTTCATGAATATGAAAGCATATACTTACATTTTGGTACTAATGGTAACATCACTCTTAGCAATTTAACAAGTTATACATAAGCACATACACACACACATTTGTACACATCAATAAACAATTTATCAATTAACACTATTGTCATTTACACTTATACTATTTTCTCATTTCACACAACCATATGATGAACCTTGGCTTTCGCATACACTCACTTTGTTCTATCACACAATACTCATACACATTTCCCATTAATTCCTCTTTCACATTCACACACTTCTTATCATTTCACTTTTGCACATAACATGTGCCACATTTACACTTATCATGCACATACCTTGTGCTATGAACACATGTCACTTTTCACATCACACTTATGGTTATTTTCACTTAATGCCAAGACACAACCCAAACCACCACATAGACGATAACATGACACATACACATTCACATTCACTTACTTAATCACCGGCACAGTGATAAGTCTTAGTTCCTGCAGAAACCGGGGAAAGCCCTTCCTACCATTACCAGTGGAACTTGTCCACCTCCAAGATTTTACAAGACCCTTTGCCAGGGTGTACACTTTATCAAGACCCTTTGCCTAGGGTATCACATAACACATTGAGCTTTCCCGTAGGGGCATTACTACGGTACAGCTCCAAGCATCTAGGGTGGCAGTGTCTTATGGGCATACTTGTTTATCTTGTCACATTAACCATTTACACACAATACCACTTGTTCTCTCACATTCCATACACACACTCATACATAATTCATACACACATAAGTCCCCATTTATTGGTTTTAGCCTCACTGTTACAACTATCAAATAATCATATTACAGATATAATCATACTGAAATTTACTGAATCACATCAACTCACAACTAACATGCTCACATAGTCATTTTTCTCATTTAAAATTTCATAACAATACTTACTGTCATCAAAATAACATGAGATTTTAACCACAGACACATTTCAGGTTTATAATCATACGTGCAAATTTTCATATTTTTCTGAATTATATTACATTTACAGAAATTAAAACATGCAATCTCATGCCGTTCATAATTTGATTTAACATGGAACATAACATGAATATCAAATTTGACAGTTCACAGCCCTGAACCTAACATATTCATCATCACAGAAGTTTTCTCCAGATTTATTTGCAAAACACATAATTTACTGTAATTTATACAAATCCTAGGCATGTCTTCTATTTTCAAAATAGAAATTACAGTAAATCCCACAGTCATGGAAAAATTCTCAAAATCTCGGGGCATGGACTGATACATATACACATGGTATAGAAAATCTAGGGCATTTAATTCATCAGGAATCATGTAGACAGTAGGTGAACATGCATAATCCATTTTTTTTCCCAACATGTATTTCAATAATCTAAAAAATTATACCATTCACCAAAATCACAGAAAATATCACATGCATCCCATGGTCTATTTTACATAACATATATGATTACCTTATATCCTCATTCGAAAACACTTCGGAAATTAATCATATAGAAGGGAGAACAGCTCATTGTTCTGCCCTGAAGAGATTAACGGCATAGTATGGACGCTAATAAGAATTCAACGGCAATATCGTTGGCCGCCAATATAGGATCTCGACGGCCATGGATCATGCCGTCAAGTTCAGGTCTGTGCAAAACACAGACCCGAGCTCCAAACACAAGGAGAATAGGGGGATCCAGGATGCGAGGAAAAATCCAGAAAAATGTTGGGACCTAGGGCACATGTATAGGATTGAGATCTAGAGGTTACTTGCCTCTCAATTAAATCTACAAGATCGGAATAAGCTGATGAAGCCCTTCTCGGCCTTGCCAAAAAGGTGTTCAGAAACTCCTTCGATCCTCTTCTTCTGTCGATGTAGATGGCACCTCGGAGCTGGGATCTCTTCTTGGATGTATTGGCCGTCTCCCAGACGTGGCAGTTCCTTGGTTTCCTCCTCCAATCGACGGATTAAAGCTTGGGAAGATCAGGTTTTCTTCTAGTTTTCTCACAGCTAGGGTTTTCCTGGCCAAGAGAAAAAGCAATCACCTCCAGCTGCTAAGGGTGTTTCCATATAGATCTAGGCTTGGGGCATGCGTGGGCAGGGTCTGATGTGAGTTGAGAGCCGTTGGGAGACATCTCCCCAACCAGTGAGCTTGCTTGCCCCGGAATTCTGGGTCTGCAGCGCACAGAAACTTATGGATATTGACGTCCACATACATGGACGGCTACATTAGGGTTGGCGTCAGTCGATATGGACGCTGACATATCATGGGCGTCCATCCATGTTGACGCCAAGACATTCTTCTGCCAGAACTTAAAATCATGCAGAACCATGCTTAATCCACACATATATGCACATGAAACCCATGTGGTATAGTGTATACACCATTACACCCGATAACCATCCATTATTTACTATTAATCCTATACATACATACATAGGTACATCAAGATAATAATAATACGCACATAAATATCTACACATGCATACAACGTCTAAGGTATAACATGTATCTTACTACACCTATGAAATCAATAACATTTATACCTAGCATGCCCATGCATACATAAGCACACTGAGATAAGATGTACGTAGGTGCCTACCTATGCGTACATGAGGTTTATAGAATTACAATGTACACTACTAATACACCTATCATACTTGCACTTGATATATATATATACATGTAATGTACAAAGTACAATGTACACATTAACTACACCATGCAAATGAACAACATTTACAACTAAGTATACTCATGCATACCTAAGTATACCAAGGGGTTACATGTGTAAAATTAAGTACACAATTATCACATGCATATGATAATCTACATACGTACATACACATATGCACTTCATATATTCGCACACAATATTCATGAAATGGGCAATATAAGGTATACTTCAATATTTAGATAGCACCTACATAGTATTTAAATAGATATTTTATACTCAAAATTAGCCAATTACTCATCTTCACGATAATAGTTTACATCCTCGCATATACCCATGCAAAATTTATATCTATAATATGCACCATTTTCATGCACGCCATTTATGCAAGAACAAGCAAACAACATATACATAAAGTATAAGCGGGAAAGAAAATTCGGGGCCTTACAGAAACTTCCTCCGAGATCCTGACTTCGCCGTCGTCCCAGCAGAAGTGGACGCGTAGGAAGTCGTGGTCCTCGGAGTCGCCTGCACACTACTCTGCTGCTGCCGTGGCTGAGTAGGAACTACCTGTGTCTGAACCTCTGCGCTCTGAGCACGGGTAAGTAAAGTGTCAGCCTCCAACGCTGCTGCTGTCTGATAGGCCGCGTCCAAGTCTGTGACACGTGCAACTATCAGCGCCTGCCTAAGCTCTGGTCTCAGGCCCCTCACAAACTGCTGAGTCCTCAGACTCTCATCTGCCATGATCTGCGGAGCATAACGCCCTAGCTCTACAAATCTGGCCCTGTACTGCACTACAGTAAAGTCCCTCTGCTGCAAGTCCAAAAACTGGTACAACCTCTCTGTCCGGACGTAAGTAGGACAGAAGGCTCTCTCAAAAGAAATGACAAACTCCTGCCATGGAATCTGTCTAAGTGGGCGAGACTGAAAAGTAGTCTCCCACTCAGAGGACCACCAAGTCAACGCCTGCGCCTGCAACTGGTAACTAGCTAACAACACTCGCTCCTCGGGAACACACTCCATGGAACGGAAAGTCCGCTCCACAGCATCCAACCACGCCCGCGCAATGTCTGGATCAGGCTGGCTCAAAAACTGGGGAGGCTGAAACTGCAAGAACTCCCTCAACACCTTCCCAGTACCACCCTGGGGTACCGGCGCATCACGGTGCTGAGCTACAAACTGAGCCATCCCCTCAAGAAACCGGGTCAAGTCTAATCTCTGAGCTGCCTGAGGAGGAGGTGGCGGTGGCGGAACAATGCCACTGTGTGCGTCCTGTGGCAAAGGCTGCATCTACTGAGGTGGCGGGGCATCTCCAGCCTCCTGACAAGTCGCCTGCTCAGCCACTCCCTCTCTAGGACGCCGCCTAGGTGCCATAGTACTATACACAGAGCAAAAATACACACACATGAATACACTAACTAACTCCGGGCTGAATAGCTGCAACTGTACTCTTTGTACTCTGAGTTAACATGATGGGTATTTCCTTATATATATCTCATCAGACTAGGCTCTGATACCAAACTGTAATGACCCAGAATCCGCATTACCAGTAACCCGAATTCTGACCCGCTAACCCACGAGACAAGCTCGGAAGGGTAAAAAGTGAATGTCCGAGGAGACTATATATAAGAAGATACACACCATGTAAAGCTGTAAAATTTCACTATACATGAAACATAACATGTACAACTCAGAGTCCGAGCTAAGTACAGAGTACAGAAGTACAACAAAAAGTACTACTCACTGCAGTTAGGGCGCACCAACACCGGAGTGGCTAGACTCGCCTGGAACGGGAGTCGACGACGACCCACCTGAAAGGGAGGGGAGTGAGTCTCAAGAAAAGAGACCCAGTAGGGAAAAGTAACCCCCACCGGCAACAGTACTAAAGTGCGGAAAGTAAAAACAGAAAGTAAATACACGTCGCATCACAACCCAAAACTGTAAACCTCGCGGCTCAGTAACACACACTCACACACAGTAAGTAGGACTCAGCTAGGGTCTGTGGCTCGGCGTCCCGTCACCACAGAGTCTCTCAACCCCAGCCACGTGTGCACACTACAGACGCTCTCTCTCGCGTCTGGTCCACGACCGGTTTTTCCCCTACGCCTGACCCTAGCGGTAGAGAAGGGGCTCCATGGAGACCGGCTCGAAACCATCACAAGGAGTACGCACAGGACAGAGATGCTCTCAACATCCTGGCTCATCGACGAAGGACCCCCCACACGCCGGTCATCTAGACAGAGCGTCGCTCTATGTCCAGGTGACAAATAGAAACAGAAGCACGGTAACTCAACGCGAGTACAGACGGTAACACTCTCAACATCTGAAACACCGTGCAATAGACGGACACCTCATGTCACGTCATGACACAGTTAATTATGCATATGCACAGGCGGAGTCACACTCTAAGCCTGGCAGAATGTGTTAACAGGCGGACATCGCACGTCAACACCTTGAAACACAAAACAGGACCAAAGCCTGCTGGGACACAAGATATTAACAGCAACATCAAATGTCGCCAATCATGATGTAGACGACACTCACAATGCCGCTAACACTTAATCAACGGCAATAGACCTTGTCGTTTATATCAACCTTGAAGATCTCAGCGTCAACATATGTGGACGTTAAGTTCTTCAGTCCCCTAGACCCAGAACAGCGCCGGGTCAGTCCAATTGGGTAAAATCACCCAATCAGAACACCTGCTGATGGAGGGAAATACTTCCTCACAGCTTCTAACACTACTAGAACTTCGGAAAACACGATCCAACACTTGGATCGCCCAAACACCCAAAATCCCGGCATGGTATAACCCAACCCTAAAATGTGATTAACATACTAATCTACACAATTAAGCATGCTAATCTGATATGGAAGGTTAAAGGGGTTAAGTCCCTACCTAAGAACGCCCTAAAAACTCCTAAACAATCACCAATCGCGCCGGAACCCCTCGAAGTCTCCGCGCAAAATACACCAAATCTTCGCGATTCCCGCTCAATCTATCACCGCCAGACGTACCAGGGCCTTCCCACGAACTCCCATCAACAATCAGAAGTGGTGGAAACAGACAAAGGTAGAAGTGGAGGGAAAGGAAGGAAAGGAGAAGAAAAAGTTTCTGCTCTCGAGCTGCCCTATTTCTACAGGCGCGACCAATAGACGTCCACATATCTCGCCGCCTATTGAACCGCCAAAGGGTTGACGTCCGGACCGCTTTCCGTCAAG
This sequence comes from Colocasia esculenta, assembly GCA_014218235.1. NCBI lineage: Eukaryota > Viridiplantae > Streptophyta > Magnoliopsida > Alismatales > Araceae > Colocasia > Colocasia esculenta. Next base: position 73,582,701 of record CM024757.1, read on the forward strand.
TTCAACGACAAACGTCCACATCTCTGGACGCTAACTCCCAGTCAACGGCTAGCCCCCTGCCGCCAACCACAAGTCAACGACAATATCCCTTGTCGTCAACCACAACAGAACCTCTACAAGATCCAATAAGGATCCACTAAAACCCGAGACCTTACAGCAATTAGCATGTTATCAAGTACAACATAAAGAGCAGAATGGTCATAGCATGAATAGCACATAGCACAATAAGTCGAGTATAGTATAGCACTTGATTGTCAATAGATAGTCAAGATATTATAGCACTTGAGTGTAATGACAAACACTCTGGTCAGTTAACTCCCGTGGGCACTAGCACTTCTGGGCGCACCTCCCAGGATCAGACCAGGCCTCTTTATATTGCCAAGCATCGATTATGTTTATTATCTTTAGACAATCGGTCAAATGGCCATAGAGACTACCAAGAATAGATGAGAGTAATTGAAGAATAGATGAGAGTATAGAGAGAATGTGAATAGATGAGTGAATATGGAATAGACGAGAACTATAGGTCAATGCACGTTAACGACGTTAAAACAGACGATAGTAACGGTTGCAACAGTACCTTTGGGTATAGCAAGTCTGGTAAATATCGCAATCAACCACTTGTTCGTAACAGTAACACAGTCATGGGGTTGGTGTGATGTCAGAAACAATACTATGGCTAGTTGGAGCATGTCGTACAGATTCAGCATGACCCCTTAGGGTGTATAGCTGTTAATGGTACAACCCGCTCATCGACCACGTTGGATTCTATAGTCAGCGGAGACTTACGAAGGCCTTGAATAAGGATTCACTAGTCTGGCAGAAGGAATATCTGACGAAGAGTTCGTCCAGGTCAAGAAGAAGTGTGGAAACAGTAGTTGCTCGACATTCTAGAGAACTTCGAGAACATCAGAGCATCAGTAACGGTGTTCCAAAACAATCGCAAGAAACAAGGACAAGTCCATTAAATAGAGAGATTTATGTACAAAATTTCAATAAATTATCAGATGTATTATGGAACATTTTATTAACATTGTAAGTCTGAGATGTATGGTTTTTTTGTGTGTGATAGAAAATCATGGATTTTGATAGAGAGATCAAGTGCATAGCTTTTAAGAGAAGTTGCATGTTCAACATGATATGGCTTCTGTTACTGCATTACACACTTAACATGGAGTAAATACACGAACTTAAGGTAAGAACAGATGAAAACTGAGATTTTTGGACAAAAATTGAGAAGGCGACATACCCTTGAACTGTTCGCTACAGGGTACCTTCAAAACGCTATGTATGATTTAATAGAATGCGACAGGGCCTCTCAGGTCAAACAGGAAGAACAGGTCACAGTGCCTGTGGCGTTCAGAATGTGACAGGGTACTTGTTGCGACCCTGATGAGGACACGACGTATTGACATGTAATGATCTCAGGGTTCCTTCCCGAACCCAAAAAGTAAATCAAACCTCCTTGGATTGCGATTAGTTTTCATAGGGTTTTGACACAGTGATGATAAACGACGAAAATCTCAACGTATACATGATGAAAAATTGTGAAACTTAGTTTAAACGAAACTAGACTTGTAGGAGATTAAACAGTAAAGAGTAATTAGGGTTTCATCATGATTACAACGTAGTATGATCATGTTCTTTCATAACGAACCAATTACATGACATAATAATCAAGAGTGAAGAAATTCACATAGAACACTTGATAGAAATTCAGAAAAAAAAAATCAACATGTTCCAGACATCGTGTAGTATGTACAGAAAAAGTTTCACAGCACGACGTAAAGTATGAACAAAGAATTGAGGTGAACATGATGGGTCAGGTACATGTTCGTGACAGAACTTCAAGCATGAAATTGATAAGAATAGCATGATAGAAATTGGGGAAACGAAGGGATTTTGTTCCTGAGATCAAGAACAACCTATGGATGAGATTAATTAAATTTTACTTGTGAGATTGCCTACCTTTGGACAAGATGATCTTCCTAGGGCTAGAACTCGAAGAACGAACTTGTAGATCTTCTAGCAAGCTCCTCTTCTTGATTCCCTCCTCCTTTGGCCTCCCTTCCATGTCCAAGAAGTCTCAAAAGAGTAATAAGGTCGGTCATGATAGGTTTGAGGGTTTATTTATAGATCTAGTATTTTTAATTCCTAATACAACTCTAACTTCCCTTTAACTCTGAGTTTCCTTGTTTACCAAGATTTTCTAGCATCCAAATCTTCTATTTGGGTTAGGATAGAATCTCAATTTCGTAGCTAACATATTGGGGTAGGGTTTGGACTCCAATTTGGATATATATGAGTTGTATTTATGATTTGCTTACCCCCTTTTACTTAGGAAATAATGGGGTTACAAATTTAATAGTATTTTCTTTTATTCAATCATCTAAATTCCTAATTTGGCCTAATAACTTTAGTATGGACCATTAATTTGAGCCCATCTCTTGTTTTTACTTAATGGGTTTTAATTTATTCACCTTTTATTTACAGTTTTAATTAATTTATGTATTTTTATTTAAAATAGTGGGTTGCTACACAGTTTCTTGGCCATGCTCATTTCTTGCCAGTGCTGACTATCAACAATTTTCATTTGTTCATTTAGTCTTGTTTGCATGTAAGAAGCTTGGTTTGACACTTCAGCAAGCTTCTCCACTAATCTATTGAATCTTCTTAATGTAAAGTTAGCATGTACTCTTTGTTTGAAAAAATGCATTTCCATTGTATTCTCAAGCCTTTGAACTCTCAACTCAAAATTGGAAGTGTAGTGTCGTGTCACCCCTCCCGGCCGGTTAAGAGGCGACACGCACAATAACCAAACGAAAGCGTCTTACACACTGTTATAAGAAGGGCTTATGTGCTGCAGGTAATAATATAGCAGACCAAAGACAAGAACTATACATGGTAAAATTACATATTTCGATTTTTTTGCACCAAACACCAATACATATAATAATAATTACAAAATCGTAGTCTGTCCATTAGTTACATGCCACGTTTTCAAAATACAAAAGGGGTGGCATAGCCACGATTTAAACACAGTTTTTAAGAAAATATCCTTAAAGTCAACCTGAAGCATGAATGCAGCAGGTTGGCTTGAAGAGAGGGCCGCATCATGAAGAAGATTCTGGAATGGGTTCAATGAAGGCATGAGTTCTAAAGAAACTCAGTAGGCAAACCAGCAAGATATAAAACATAAGAGCATGGTAAATGGCACAGTTATAAGGTTACAGAAGCACAAAAGTTATACAAAGCATACATAGCAAGGAAGACTTAACAGATTGCATGTTTATAAATATGCACAAATCATATTTCAAAGACATGATTGCTTGGTAGGGATTCAAAATCTTGCAAAAGGCATCAGTTATGCATGTTCATAAACGGAGATGAATAAGGACTTCCAAAGGGGTCAAAGAAGGGATCAGTTATGCCTACCTTAGTGCAGGGAACCAGCCGAAGTTTCACAGAGAACTAGGAGGCCAAATCCGCCAGGAAGCTGCAATGGCTCCAAGCTCAAGCCTTCGGTTTCTCAGCAGTAGAAGACAAAAAGGGTCCACTGGGAGTGTGGCCACCAAGGCTATATAAGGGTTAAAGTTTAAAGTGGGGCGATACTAACAAGGGGATCTAGACACCTGGCCAACATGCAGGCCAAGGAAAGACACAAATCCCGTAGAGATGACTGATGGGAGTATGAGTGGAAGATCTTTCACAGGTTAGCAACGCGATTTACAGAAAAGTAAGAGGTATTCAAATAGGCATAGGGATCCATGCCAGAAAGTTGGCAGGCTAAAGGAGTTAGATGATGACGACCATCTCCATCAGTCTGACGAAAGCACAAGCGCTAAAAGATTATACTCAACTCTGATTCGAATAGAGGACATGGGTAGGTGCGTGAGGTGTGCTGCATAAGGCACTCTTGCCTTTTTGAAGATAGCAGTGAGGTGTGCTGCATAAGGCAAGGATCTCCTCAAATTCCTTCCTTGTTGTTTCATGAATTATTTGACAAAAAGTCCCTGCTAAATTTACCTCCACTTCCTTTATCAAGCAATACAAAAGAAACCTCTGACTTCCAGTAATTCTGCTTCTTCCTCCTCCTTGAGGTGTCAAGATGGTGGTCATCATATGATGCAACATCTTGTTTAGTGGAGGAAATCGGTTTGCATTGAAGCTGGTGACATGGGTCTATCTAGAATTGTTCTTGTCACACTCTAATCCAGTCAGCACTGTATAGGCTCGTGATAACAGAATTTATAGCTAAAGAAGTCTGCACCCAATGTTGGAATTTTTAAGGCCTCACTCACCAACTTGTAGTTCAGTTTGATCTAAACTCCTTTGACCTTTGACTCCAATCCCTCTTCTGAATCCACAAGATTGGCATAAAACTCTTGGACTAAACGAGGATAAAAAATCATGTGCTCGCTGATGAATGCAGTCCATCCTTGGAACTCAAACAATGAAAACAAGTCTGGAAAAGTTGTTTTCATACCTTCATCTTGAATGTTTACTGCTCGAGGTTTAAGGATTTGCCTCGTCTCTCGAGAACTCATGGCTGATGTGTCTGCAGAAACATCCGCTTTAGACTCAGAATCATCAATTGCTTCTTTCTCTAAAGCATATTCTTTTTCCTCTGAAGCAGATTCTGCTTTCTTTAAAGCACTTGCATTTCCCCTTCTAAGCCAAATGTAGACCTAGGTACTACAACTGAAGGAGAAGCAGATACAGAACCCTCTGCACTAGCATGTCCCCCTTCTTCTGTGCTATGGCTTTCATCCTCCTTTGAGGAACTGCTCAGCTCAACAATTACATTGTGTACTGCTTTTCCCTTTGCTTGCCTGGGATGAGAGCTGTGCCTGAGAGGTGCTGGAGAGACCATCGCCTTTCTTTTCTATGGAGTTGATCGGATGCTGACATCATGTTGCCTCTTGGATCTTCCCTCCACGGGCTCTCAAATGACCATACTCGTGGTGGCCCTGACCTTCGACCGTCTGCACGCTACTAGCTTTGGTGCCATCACAATGGGAGAAGGAAGAGAGAAAAAGTAGAAGAAATTGGCGTCAGAGGTTGGAAGATCACCTTACTGGAGATGAAGAACTCGCCTTGCCGGAGATGAGGAGAGCTTCCGGAGGCGACAGAGAAAGAAAGGATATTTGAAAGAGAAGGGTAGGTGCGTCGATCCCAAATTGGGGATTTTAAAGAAGAGCGTCGACCTGCCCTAGGAAAGATATAATGAACCAGTGGTTCACCGAGGCTTAACTAGAGCCCTAGTGAGGAGAAATGGGTGTGTCGATGCAAGATTTTTGTGTGTAGACCTGTTCAAGATAAAAAAAATCAGATTTAATTCCAGAAAAATTAGGGAATGAATATCCAATCATGAGGAATATGACCTTATTGATTTTTTAAAAATTGTTAAAGAATTAAAGAAATTACTTTCAATTCTATTTATTTTGCCCCTTTAAAAAATTTTTAATGGTTTGAAGATTATAAACTCAAGTTTGACCATTAAAAACCCTAAAAAATCATTAGGCGTATTTAATAGATTTAAAACATCTTTTCAAAATACATTAACATTTTCCCTTTATTCTTACTTATCAATTTCATATAGATATCTCTAGTAAAACTTCAAATAGTATTGAAAATAAACACTCTAGAGGTTTTTACATAGGTAAGAATTAACCATTTTCACCTGATTATTTTCTTTCACAATTCAAGGACGATGTTTTCAAGAGCATTTAGATGTAACCATACTTTTTCATGCAAGGACAGATGCTTTTCACACACGAGAGTCTTTGATTACTCAAGATGGTTAACCATTTTGCCACAAGGGTTGTGTGCAAACCTTTTGACGTGAGGATACATATTTTTTAAACGCCAGAGTCCCTAGTTACTAAGTTTAGCACCAAATTTTTCACAGAAATTATTAACCTTTTTTGTATAGAGTTAGCAAGGCCCTTCATGACACACATTTTTCTTCGCTTTTAGTGAAGATATGTAGTTTCTCAGAGACCAAGTCATTGCTCTGCCAAGAGAGATTATATTCATCGTTTATAGCTATTATCCTACTTCAAAACATAAAGATGTTTAAGAACAATACTTATTTTAAAGTTTTTCAACTAAAGAAACCTTATTACTCTTGAATTTCAAAATAAAGGATAATTTGGATTTTAGAATGTTTTAAAGCTATTATATATCCACTCTTTGATATTTTTTAGGAGTTTTAAAAATCGGACTTAAAAGTTTATAAACCCCAAACCAATTATTTATTTTAGGGGTAACTAAGAAAAGAAAGTAAGAACTTTAACTTCCCCTGAATTATTGTCCATGGTCAAACTTCAACATGAGATAATACTTCCCCTCAACAAGTGGATTTTCAAGGTAAAAGAATTATGCAAGCTTGATTTGAGAGAAGGATGATCAAAGACCACATATCAAATGAAGTTGCGTCGACACAAGGTCATATAATGTCGACGCATGAATGTACCAATCAACAGCAAATGACATGTGTGTCGACACATAAACATATGTGTGTCGACCTACCTATGAAAAAACTCAGTTTCTCTGCATTTTTAATTCTTCTCCGTCAAGATATTCTGCATTCTTCATCAATATGTGAACTTTCTCAACAACTTCTTACATGTTTTAAGCAGTTCTTCACATACTTCTTTCTTCTATCAGAAACACTCCCCCTTAGCATATGTATGAGATGAGATGATATGCAATGGACATGAACATAAGAAGTGCATACAATTAGCACTATGTATTGCATGGTTTATGGTACTTAGTGGAGAAATTTTCTCACACATAATGATAGTTTTCAGTCAAGCCTTACTTGCCCTTCCACAGTTCACCATTTCATATACCAATAATTCAAGATACATAATACAACATGAATTCAGCAAGCAATTTCAATCAATCAAACGCAATCCAAGTTCTCTTCCTAAAAAAGTAAATCTTTCATTGCAAAGAGGTTTGGTGAAAATATCAGTACTTTGTTTTGAAGTTTCAATAAAATGCAATTCAAACATCTTTTTTCCCACTTCATCTCTTAAGAAATGATGTCTAATTTCAATATGCATAGTCTTAGAATGCTGGATTAGATTTTTTGCCAAATTGATATCACTAGTGTTATCACACATAATTGGGACACATCCAAAATCTACTAGGTAGTCTTGAAGTTGGTGTTTAATCCATAACACTTGAGCACCACAACTCCCTATCGCAACATATTCTACTTCTGCAGTAGAGAGGGCAACCGAGTGTTGTTTCTTGGAAGCCTAAGAAACTAAACACCCTCCAAAAAATTGGCAATAGCCACTAGTACTCTTCCTATATAATTTACATCCAACATAATATACATCTGAATAAGAAATTAAATTAAATTCACAAGATGCAAAATACCACAATCCCAACTCATGAGTTCCTGCAAAATATCTAAAAATTCTTTTTACAGCACTCATGTGAGATTCTCTAGGACTAGCCTGAAATTTAACACACATACAAACTGAAAACTGAATATCTGGTCTAGATGCAGTGAGATAGAGTAAAGATCCAATCATACCTCCGTATATTTTTGCATCTACCTTCTTACCTTTCAAATCCGCATCAAGACTAGTTGTGGTGCTCATTAGAGTTGCCATAGTCTTGGTGCTTTCCAGTTTGTATTTTTTCAGTAGCTCCAATATGTATTTTGATTGATTGATGAAAGTTCCTTCCAAAGTTTGTGCAACCTACAATCCAAGAAAGAACTTCAGTTCTCCCATTAAACTCATCTCAAATTCACTAGTCATTATATCAGCAAACTCTTTACACATTGAGGCTTTTGTTGATCCAAACACAATATCATCAACCTAAATTTGAACAATCAAAATGTCATGTTTCTGAACTTTTGTAAAAAGAGTTTTGTCAACTTTACCTCATGAATATCCCTTACCTGTGAGGAATGAGCTCAATCTATCATACCATGCCCGAGGGGCCTGTTTGAGTCCATAGAGAGCCTTATCTAGTTTGAACACATGGTTAGAAAATTCAGAGTATTCAAAACCCGAGAGTTGTTCGACAAAAACTTCTTCTTTTATTAAGCCATTCAGAAATGCACTTTTAACATCCATTTGTTGAAGTTTTATGTTATGTGAACATGCAAATGCAAGCATAATTCTGATGGCTTCTAATCTAACAATCGGAGCAAAAGATTCTTCGAAATCAATGTCAAATTCTTGATTATAACCTTTTGAAACTAACCTTGCTTTGTTTCTTATTATTTTCCCTTCTTCACTTGTTTTATTTCTGAAAACTTATTTTGTTCCAATTATGGATTGTAAAGAGGGTCTTGGATCCAAATGTCAAACATTATTTCTTTCAAATTGATTTAAATATTCAGGTATTGCATTAATCCAGAATTCATTTTGTATAGCTTCATCAATATTTTTAGGTTTCAATTGAGAAACTAGAGCCATTTTATCCATTTCATCAATGAGTTTAAAACGAGATCTAGTTCTTGTAGGATCATGCAAACTACCAATAATGCTATCTAGAGGATGATCTCTTAGCATTCTAATATTGATTGGAGTTTGACCTTCATTGGTAGTTGGAGGTCCTTGCTCATTTGACTCACCTAGATTCTCATTTGAGCTTGATGTTTCGCCTTATGGATCTTGTTGCTCTTTGATTTCCAAGAACTCCCCATCATTTTCTTTTCGGTAAATGTTGTCATTAAATTCATCAAATGTTATGTGAGGAGATTCTTCAACAACTTGATTTTTGACATTAAAAACTCTATAAGCTCTAGAATGACTTGAATATTAAGAAAAATACCCAATTCATTTTTAGTTCAAATTTATCCTTGTCATTATTAAGAATGAAACACTTGATTCCAAAAACCTTAAAATGAGCAATTGATGGCTTCTTACCTTTCAGTAGTTCATATGGAGTCTTTTTGCTAGAAGGTCTTACAATTACACGGTTTATAATGTAACAAGAGGTGTTAACCGCTTCTGCCTTAAACCTCCTAGGCAATCCACTTTCACAAGCATGGTTCTAGCCATCTCAACCAGAGTTCTATTTCTTTTTTCTACTACTATATTTTGCTATGGAGTTCTTGGTGATGAGAACTTGTGAGATATTCCTGTATTGTTGCAAAAATTATCAAAGTCAGAATTCTCAAACTCACCACCATAATCTGACATGATGGATAAAAAATTGAATTTTCCATCTTGCATGATTTTCTTGAAGAATGCCAGAAATTTAGTTAAAGCATCATTTTTATGAGCTAGAAAGAACACTCAAGTAAATCTTGGAAAATCATCAATAAGTACATAACCAAATCTTTTTCCATTAAGACTAGCAATCCTAGTTGGTCCAAACAAATCCATATGAATGAGTTCTAATGGTTTGGAAGATTGGTTTTCAGATCTACTTTTGAATGATTTTCTTATTTTTTTTACCTTGGGTGCATGCTTCATAGATTTTATTGTTTTGCTTGAAAGATATTTCAGGTAAACCTTTTACCATGTTGAATTTCACAAGCTTATGCAGCATATTGTGCTAGCATGGCGGCCACTCACACAAGAAGGCCCCAACGGATTAGCTCTACTATTTGAGGTAGAGACTCCACCTTTCCTCCTAGTTCTACATGCCTAGGGTGTTTCCCCTCCCCTCTTGAAGCATGATTCTCATGGTGTGTGGGGTTGTGGTGTGAGATCCATGCTTCCATGCTCGTGAAGTTTTCCTTGAGTGTAGAATCCCTCTTTTGATCCATGCTTTATAGGGGTTGAGGATGGTTTGAGATATTTGCTACTTTAATGATGTTTCCTGTGCTCCCCTCCCCCCGAATGATGTTGTTTCATGCTTTTTGGGGTGATCCTTGGGTGGACTGTGCCGAGACCTCCCCCCTTTGTCTGAGATCGCATTAGGTCGCTAGACCGTGATGGGGTCGCAGCGCATGCCTTGGTCGTGATAGCTTCTTGCCATCGCGACAGGCGGGGGCGATGCGACACCATCGGGGCGGACCTAGGCGGCGCGACAACAGACAGAGAGCAGGTGAGTTGTTACTTAGTCCGGTTTACACATAGTCTTCGCCTATTCAATCGATATGCAATTTAAAGCTAATCAATAGAAAGCTATTATGCTAATCACGACAGTAATCGATGGGAACTTGGTTGAATAATCGATACGAGGTTAAACTAAGAATCAATATGGAGTGAACTATTATTCAAAATAGAGTTGATATGTTAATCAATATGAAATTGAACTGGTAATCGATAATGAATTGAACTAGTAATCGATAGAAATTCAATTGGTAATCGATGTAGCGATTGAAACCAATTGATATAGGGATTCAATTACTAATTGATAGGGACTTGAACTGCTAATTGACATGGAATTAGTTTGATAATCGATAGGGAATTGAACTAGTAATAGATGTAGCGATTGAAGCCAATCGATATAGGGATTGAACTACCAATCAATAGGGAATTCTTCTACTAGTCGGTAGGGACTCCAATGTTAATCAGAAGGACACTTAGACTCGATTCTCGTTCGAGTTAGAGAATCAATTATGAGCTTGAGACTCAATTGAGTCTGAGATTCGATAGACGCTGACTATTTTAGTTGGGCATCGATTCTCTCATGGGTTTTCTATTTAATTATTCATTTAGATTTGCCGGTTGTTACAATGGTAGATCTGTCGAAGGTGATGAGGGCCATTGTGGTGGAGCAGGATGACCACAGGGGGACCATAGTAGAGAGAGGGAGAGGTAGGGCGTCTCGGGGGGAGGGGGGGGGACTGGAGCAGAGAGAGAGAGGGAGGGCATGCGTGGAGGGCATGCACGAGATCAGAGCAGAGAGGGAGAGGGAGAGGGAGGGTAGGGGTGAGAGAGATGGAAGAGAGGGAGGGAAGTATAACATTTTTTTGCATCTTGTTAATGTTAACCATGGTTGCTTGAAGGGGTGGGGGGTAACAAGGAACGACGACGATAGCATATTTGAAAGTTTTTCATGCATTATGCTATGCATTTTTTAGAATAATATTTTTGTAAATTTATTTTTAACAATGGCTTACATGCAAAGAACCCTATAAAACATCATTATAATTAGAATAAAAACACTTAATATTGTACTAGTAAAAGGATGTTAATGTAATTTTCTTTACACGATATGGTTACTTTTATGTGTAATGGGAAGAGTGATAATTAATGAGGTTTCATATATTAGTATTCATGTGAAGCGATAATTTTACACTCATAAAAAAAAGGATGCTACTTTTGTAATTACTCAGGTAGAAAAGTTATTTGTTTTGGCAATGCGTTATATATGTTATTAATATATATATATGTTGCATAAATATCTAATTGTCATTACATTACATAGATTTAAGGGTAGATTAATTAAAAATATCTGATTATAACATAGAGATTTTTACACATATACTGTAACATGATATAATATTTACCGTAATAATTACAATTCGATTAAAGATTAACAAATAAATAAAATATATGATAATTTTTTTAATTAATTTACCCTAGATTTATTCATTTAAGGACGCCCTTCTACAGAGCTCCTGGTCTCGTCTCCGTCGTCCTCTCCACGCGTGCTCTCTCTCCCCCTCTCCTCTCCAACCTTGCCTCTTCCACCGCGTCTGTCCTCGCGGCGACACTCGCTGGTCGTCCGCTGCAGCTGCGCCCGTCCAACCGGGGTGCAGATCTGAATATTTGCAGATTTCAGCCACCAGCCACTGCAGCTGGCGGCAGCAGGATTCCCCTCCGACAAGGTAGAATTTCTCTTTATTGGCCCCCTCTCCTGACATTTGTTACGCGTTAACTCCGGTGATTCTGAAACGACTCGAATTGGTTCTGCAATCACCACCGTAGACGCCCGTTTCCCCGCGACAATCTCTCAATCCACCTTAAATATTGGGAATTGTAGGCATGCTGTTTGTTTGATCTTCTATCGTGTTCAAGACTATGAACTGGTTCCGTCTGTCTGAAATTTTCTCATCTGCAGCTTTTATGAGTTCTTTTTGCCCGTCCAAATCAACATCATTTCTCATTCCTGTTTAACCGGCGTTCTTAAGCTGTATGCTGGAGAAGGTGTGGCGGTTATTTTTTGGAACTCTCCAGATTTGCTCACATCCTCTGTCTTTGGGCGTGACGTCCAATTCTCAAAAACCATCCCGATCTATTTGAATTAGTAATTGGTGTTTATCTTGGGAAGTTGGGGGATTCCGCGGTTATGACTTATTTTGCCTGTGTTTTGGCAGATACTCCTACTGATTGAGACTGGCAGGTTAACGTGATGAGCAGGAGCGGAGGAATTTTTGACGGGCTTCCTATTTCAGCGGACAAGTCAGTAAGTATCAAGGGCGCATGGTTGAACATTGCCTTTTCTGTTATTTTGCACGTCCTCCTGTAGTCTGTGGATTATAGTTGGATTGAATTGAGTGGAATTTTCTGCAGTTCTGTTTAGCAAGGAATTGTGTCACGAATTAACATTTTAATTTTTAATAGGAAGGGGACTCTCTCTTTACAGACCCATTAAGTTCTCAAAACAACTAGGATATTTCCTAGATGTGGAAAGATCGGGAGCTTACCCTTCATTTAGATAACATAAACACAATTGACAAGGATTATCTTTCAAAGGAAATAAGTTTTCGGACATGTTGAGAGTTCTTGATAAATTTGTGGATGACAAAAGCTGAAGATTGTTATGAGGGTCTAGGGGAGAGAAAAGGTTCTTGCACAACCTTACAAAAAGCAAATCAGGAACTCCAGTAATTTTATGATGTCCTTTCAAGTAGCCACATTGACTTCATAAAGATATCCAGATCAGAGGTGAACATAACTAAGATATTCTCCAAATAAAAGTACCTTCCCTTAAATCTTCGACAGATGGCATGGGACAGAGTGATAATATCTTCTTAGCTGAGCCTGCAATGCATAAGAATGAGATTGTTGAACTGAGGGTTTCATAGTTATCCTTCATCAATATGAAGCATAGACAGGATGCAAGTAAAATGCTAACCACATCAACAATCTGTCTACTGAATTGACATAGAAAGAAAAGCTGTTCACTGTCTCCTGACCTTGCCAAGAAGAAAAAGAAAAGAAAGAAATCATGTAATACACACAACCCAATTAGGCAATTAGTAACAATTGTCTTGTCCTCTGGGATAATGACCACATCAAAGCTTTAATTGTATTAGGAGCTTTAGCTTTTCAAATCATGCAAAAATCAGTAAATAGTTATTGAATACCTTCTAACTGATATAGTGAATGAATAGAACTGACCATCTTTCTTTGTGCTGTAACCTTGTCCTTACCCACTTGGTTGTCAAAAACAGTCTCCAGTCATATTTTTTTTTTGAAAGTAGCCTCCAGTCATTTTAACAGAGCAAATATTCTGAAGCCTCTAAAAAGATGTCAGTGACAATCTTTGCAAATGGGGTTTCCAGAAGGAGAGTACTTTATCAGGTTATTCACATGGGAGGGATCTCCATCATGCTGTGTACCAAAACGTCTCATTCTGTTACTCATATTATGTATTGATTTTCTATAAAACTGTGTTTTATGCCTCTACCAACCTTTCACGTGAGTTCCTACCTCATGGACTTTGCCTGGCCAAGCGGGAAATTCACCAGCATGTGGGCATTGAGATGGGTTGTTATTATATTAAGAATGGTCTCATGGATGATGGTAGATGGATAGTCTTCTTACTATAGCTGCTATCAGAGCTTTTGATTGAGGTTTTCAGCTGACATAGATTTATCTGTTAGGGATAATTGGCTACTGAGCCTAACTGCTGTCTCAAAACTCAAATTAGTTGCTACTTTGTACTTTGTAGAGAGGCTTAGAATAAATTTAGATATGGTAATGATTCATGAAAACCTAGTATGAAGCTAAATAGCTTTCTCCAACACCGACCTTACGAACGTTTGTAATTATATAGCAAGCGGTACTTCCAAAACCATGGGGACAAAAGGAGCGAAGCCCTACAAGGCTACAAGTAAAGCAGCTGATACCATAATATCCGACTAGAATATCATTGATGTACTTGCCTACTTGGTTCTGTGATGATCGGAGGATATTCTTGTCTAAACACCTTGTAGTTATGCATTGTCATAAGGTAGTTCTTTAGTTTATTTTTGACACCCCTCTAGCTGTGGATTACTTGGTTTATAGTACTCTCTATGACAATCTATTTATGCATTAGATATCTCTGGTTATTTATGGTACTTCTATAGACTACACTGTAGTCTCAGTATGTCCCAGTCAAGAAGTTTGGACAATTCTGGATCAGCTACTTTTTTTCTTTCTTTGTTATCCTGTGCATATGTGGAGGTTCTTCCAAGACATCCTGGTTTAGTTAGGTAAGTTAGACATCAATAAATTCTTACTGTGTGCAGTTTGCTCAAATATTTGGAGAGAGAGGAATTGCTCGTGTTTGGGAGGTAATATCTTTTTAGAGAATATTCATATAAGGACTTTATCTGTTACATATAATTGGTGTCTATGCATTATGCAATCTTTTTATTAATGCTGAGAGGTGGGGGCAGGAGGTGAGGGTTTTGTGATCTTTTGCAGTTTTCTTTGACATGCACTTTAATTTTTAAGGTAGAGGAATCTCACTCAGCTCTGGCTTGTACTTCCTCTATGTGTTTGGTAATAAAATGGTGTAACCACAATTAGTATTTCCATAAAAATGAAGTCATGAGCCCGAATTCTTGTATCCCTTTTATTACTGCAGATGTAAAGAATGATTTCAGGATTCCGTCTGTGCCTGTGTGAGAAAGAGGCAAAGCGACCAAACAACCTGAACACACCTTATGGAGAATCACTCATTCATGACAAAGAAATATATAAATGCAAACTCCTGAAATGTAATCAGAAACTTAAGTTTGCAGGGTCCTTTTGTTTTTTCGTGACATGGCTTATTTTTTAGGCATTTGTAAGCGAGTCTAAACATGAGAATAATTTCTGAGTTATTTAAGTATGAGATCTATCATGTTTCTGGTTGTGTAGGAAGTGTTTAACCTAGTGGTTCTCGTATAGTGTGGACTGTGGAGTATTCTTAGTGTATCCTCTTTATGGGAGAGGGATACTCAGTAGAAGTGCCAAGTGTGTGCCTTCCTTTCCTGACAATTTTACCATATATGACAGTGATTTTGGATTCCTTCCTTACCAATTCATAGAAAGTCACTTATTGATATCTTTTTCTCCCAGCTATTACCTGTTTCTTCTTGTATTAATATTTGTTGCTTGTTTTCAGTACTTGAAAGAAGAGCTTTCAAGAATAGATGAGAGCTGGGCAGCAGCACGTTTTGATTCATTGCCACATGTTGTTCACATATTGACATCTAAGGATCGTGAAGGTGAAATTCAGTTCTTGAAAGAGCAAAGTGATGTCGTTGAGGAAGTTGTGGATGAAGTTGTGCATGCATATCATAGTGGTTTTAACAAAGCAATCCAGAATTATTCACAAGTACTCTACAATCTTACTCTCAGTTTCATTTCTTATATTCACTCTTAAAGGACAACTGGCCAGAGACTTAGATTCTCTCTTTGGTTCTAGATATTGAGATTCTTTAGTGAGTCAGCTGGAAGCATTTCTATCTTGAAGAATGATTTAGGTGATGCAAAGAATCTTCTTGGCTCACGTAACAAGCAATTGCGTCAGTTGTGGTACCGGTCCCTTACATTACGCCATATAATCTCCTTGCTGGATCAGATTGAGTCTGTGGCAAAGGTATCTCTCAATGTCTCTGCATTTTGTTAAAAGAATGGCACTCATGCTATCTCTCTTTTCCTCGCACTTTCTTTGTTTGTCTCTGCATTTTGTTAAAAGAATGGCACTCATGTTCTCTCTCTTTTACTCGCACTTTCTTTGTTTTCCCTTTTTCTTCTAATGAGATGGAGTATGTTAGATTGAGGCTATAGAGATTAATCTCTGAATGCCTGTCCGTTTTATTAAAAGGGATTAATCTCAATTGTCCTATGCTGTGCTCCAAATCTTTTAATGCACATTCTAGTGTCTATTGCACTAACTGGAAACGTGAAATGGGCATAGGTTCCTGCTCGCATTGAGAAACTCATTGCTGAAAAACATTGTATGCTGCAGTCCAGTTGCATGTTCGATCAACTTTGATGCTTGAAAGAGAAGGCCTTCAAGTGGTAAGTTGTTACCTCTTTGAACCAATGACACGGTTAACATTTAAAAGTCTCAGCCTTATCTTATCTCTGCCTTTTTGAAATCACCATTTCCTTGTTCTTTTTGTCAGTGATCTTGTTATCTGGATTTTGTGTGCATCTAATTACAATATGGCGTGATATTCATATGAGATAATTCCAGTTACATTTCCTTTCTTGTTCTTGGCATTCACCTATAGATAAATTTTTGATAATTCAGGTGGATTCTGTTTCAATTACAAAAGGCCCATTGTCCATGAGGCAATGTTGTTCTATGTATAACCTTAGTGACAATGTTGCTTTATGCATAACCTTAGTATATCATCTTCCAAATATAACTTTCTCCTGTTTTATAAACGTGAAAGGGTTGCAGGATTCTAGAACTTCATTTTAACTTGGTAAAATTGGTCTTTTGGTAAAAATGCTTAAGGTTGGTGCTATGCAAGATGTTCGATCAGAATTGACAAAGCTGCGTGGGATTCTATTCTACAAAGTTTTGGAAGACTTACATAGCCACCTTTACAATAAAGGGGAATATAGGTACCTTTCTCGCTAAGTAGATTTCCCCCCAAAAAGTGCTCAAATATCTTACATAGAGTTATTTTACCTAATGTCTTGAATTATGCTATTGTTCTCCTGGTTTACAGTTCAGCTAATTTAAGCTTATTAGAAGGAGATGAGGAGATGCCAACCACTATGGCGTCTGCATTATCAACAAATAGTTTGCAGCCTTTATCTAGGAGAACTAGAGCTCTAAAGGGGGAGAACCAGTTAGGTGCTTCAGCCTTTGGAGATGGATATTATAGACCAGCTTCTGTGGATGAAAGGTGGGTTCATCTCTTGATGCGTTTATAATTTTTTAGGTACTAATGGATATGAAAAGCCATTTTTGCATTATGTATCTGCATTTCTATCTTATAAACATAGCATAAACAGATTTCAAAGTGTGTATTGTCATTAAATAGAGTCTATTGAATGCAAAGGAACCTATTAACTTGACGATGTGTTTATGTGATTATTCTAGTAACTTATTATTTTATATTTTTTATTAGTTATTCATTTAGTAACCCAAAAGCTTCTTGGAGAAAGTTTGATATAGAATTTCCAAGATGACACTTGTTTTTACTTAATTTTTGTATTTAGCTTTATTGACTTATCTTTCCTCAATTTACAGAAGTATGAATCTGATAGCACGTTCCGCTTTTGTTTTCTATAAGTGTTTATTTTGATGAATTGATTAGTTTTGAAAGTGTGGAGAAGTAATACAGGCTACCACTGTTCACTTTTAGGCTTTTGGTGAATGCCTGTTTGTCAGAGTTTACTACTTTATGTACTTTCTGGGGTAATCTTTTTTTTTCCTGATTGGAAGTATGTAATTAATATTAACCTAGTAAATATTTCTTATAATTCCTCTTTGAACCTAGCACGGGCCTAAACCTGGGTTACCTTGGTGGTGGGTCTTTACCGACTGAGCTTCTTGGATGCTATATCCAAGGTATCTGTTTTGTGAAGCACTGAAGCTTGAGAGTATTCTGTGTAGCCTGTTCTTTAAAGGTAGTTTATGGTTTTTGAAATTCAAAGTGAAGCTCTTGAATAGCTATGATTAATTTTCTTTCTAATCATTTTGAGGCCTTTCCTCCTATGTATCCAGTGCCAATAATAAAAAAGTTGAAAATAGATAGCTAATAACATCATCGAAAATAGATATGCTAATAACATCATCTAGATTGAAGAAGCCAAGTTGAACTGCCGACGTCGACTCCTTGCTCGGTTCCATACACCCCCAAACATGATTTGATCTCGAGATTCTCGATATAGTCGAGAAATATAGAGCATAGGAATACGCAACGGAGAGGCGTTAACTCTAAGGTGTTTCGTCCATCTCCAAATATAATTTATCCCGACATAGTCAAGGGAAATTGATTCTCGATAAACCTGATAAAAATAACGGGTCCAACAATATCCCAATATGGTTCTAATAGTTTGACTTTTGTTTGAATCTCAACCATCAATTCTTCTAAATATTTTCCAAGGATTTCTTTGGTAGTTGGGGGAACAACACCTCGACCAAGTATTTGCGCTTCAGTTATCATGTTTTTGAAATGATGATCCCCAACAACATTGTAGGAATATGGTTAAAACTGAAAAATTTAGAAACCATTCTGCCAAAGAATCTCTCATTGGTCCCTTAGTTAGCATGGATGAAATTCTTTTTTGTTTTGCATTGTCTACCTTATGCAACCTAGCCTTTGTTGTTGGCTCAATTATCCTCACTCTAGAACTATGATGCATGAACTCTGTTATGGTCTGCTTTGTTTTCCACTAGGTCCACTACCACTAGCTGACCCCATGTCATGGGCATGGATTCCTTGTCTTTCCCAACCGATCAATTTCACAGCAGCAGATGTTGCAGCAGGTCAATGTGCTCGGACGACGTCATCTTCTTCCTCACCATCACCTTCGTCAGAATTATCATTAAGACTTTTACCCATTTCCTGTAATTCCTCCACGACCTTCTCCTTTGTGGCTTTTGCCTTCAGAGCCTCTAACCCTGTTTGTTCTTTGAGTCCTTTCAATTGCATTTTCACTTAGGGAGGAAAAAACTTGACTACATCGTGGCCTCTTTCTCCAATTAAATGATTTTTTAACCTTGCGACCCCCCCTTTCATTATTTTTCCACAAATATTGCATTCTAACCCTTTCTCATGGGCGTCCCATACTGCTGACTAACCTGTCATAAGAAGGCATTTCTGCAAACAATATATAAGAACCTAAAATCCCCAAAACTCTAAGAACTATAAGTGTAATTCAGTAAAAGTAATGCCATAATTAAGTAAAACCCAAAACATTAACAAGAATTAAAGAATCATAAGATAAAAAATTAACACCAATTGAATTAAGCGAAATTGATAGCAAGAATTTTCAGTTTTCCGTAATGGACTAGCAATTAATTATTTAACACAATCAGAAATTCATATGAAAATGAAGCAGAAAAATTTCTTCAGAAAATTCATAATGAACAGTCAGAAATTCAAAGCAAGAATTCTGAGTTTTGAATTAATTCTTATACTAACCAAAGCTATGTAGAAAAATTAACATATCAGAAATTCATAATGGAACAAAATTAAATTAAGGATAGCAGAACAGGGAATTAACTAATCAAAATATTAGCTCCCATAATTTTCAGAAATCAAAATAAATTGTGCTTCAGTTTACAGAAATCAAAGTAGATTGTTTTTCAGCTTTCAGAAATGAAAATAATTATGTAAGTTTTCAAAAAACAAAAAATGAATTGTTTTCAGTTTTCAGACGTGTTTCAGTTTTTTCAGAAATAAAAATAGGTTGTTTTCAGTTTTCCAAAATCAAAGTAAATTATTTCAGTTTTCTAAAGCAAAATAAATTGCTTTCTGTTTTCAGAAATGAAAACAATTGTGTTTCAGTTTTCCAAAGATTGTTTTTCAGCTTTCAGAAATGAAAATAAATTATGTCAGTTTTTCAAAAATAATGAATTGTTCTCAGTTTTCAGGAATCAAAACAAATTGTGCTTCTGTTTTCAGAAATAAAAATAGATTGTTTTTTCAGTTTTCAGTGGTCCATCCCCATAACTATACAAAAAATAATCAAACCAACGTCATTGGCCTACCTTGTGTCGCAGTGGTTGACCTGGACTTCTGTCTGGAGGGGACAGCACAGCAGGAGGGAGAGGATGCTAGCGGTTGCCAAGAGTCTCCTGAGTTGACGAAGTAGAGCATAGCAGGAGGGAGAGGATGCCGGTGGGGGCCAAGGGTCTCCAGATCATGGAAAAGAGGATTGGATTGGCCTAGGCCGATCCAATATGGAGATTCCACATTCCGTGCTCCCGAGTCGACAGATGAGCAAGATGGCCAGTTGGGGGGGGGCAAGGCTGCTGGGTGCTTGGTGTTCCCGGAGCTTGGGAGGGGGCAAGGTGGTCGGGGGCAGCCAGCTTTGGCTGGGGGGGGGGACTCAGCACGGTGGAGGGAGGGGCCAGGAGAGGGGCGACCTTTGTTGGGGGGGATGAAGGGAGAAGCCAGGGAGGCAGGCTACGGGAAAGCTCGAGAGGGGAAGGTTTTGACACTGGGGGGCAAGAAGAGTTTCTCTGGGTTTGGGAATGAGGGGACCAACCCGTGACTCTGTTCTCTGGCTTGGGTCCGGCCAGTCAAACGGACCGATCACATCGGTCCTTTGGCTCAGGCTGGCTAGTCGTTGCACACCGACCCACTCTGCGCTTGGTCCAACCAGTCAAAAAAGTTAAAAAGACCCGTCATGGGTGGTAATCTTCTCTCCTTTTTTTTATTTAGCAGGGATTCTTCTCATGGATGGGAGTTTGGATGGGATAGGACTCTCTTGGGGGTTGAGGCGATGGGGACACGATGGGAGAAAGGGCCGAAGAGAGAGAGAAGGGGAGAGAGAGTCAGAGAGAGGTGCATCTCGGCGATTTTGGTTCTTGGGACCTTCCTGAGAACGATATTCTTGCAAGAATACCATGAGATTGCGAACCACTGAATACCGACCATCCTGAAGCATATGGTCTAGATCATGGTTTGCAATCTCTGGAAAATCTCTCCAGATCTCTTGAGATTCTCTGTCTCACCAGCTTGCCGATATCCGAGATGTTCGAGACACTTGATTCCGAGATCTCATTAGATTCTCTGTCTTATTCAAGCTTGAGAGTTTTGAAACCCATCCCTTCACTACCCAACCATCACACTGATTTGGTTGTCACTAAAATGCCTTCCATTAAGAGGAAGGCTCCTGGCCATGGTTAATTGTCCACGGGAAGCCTTATAGGCAACATTTTCTTAAGTCTTCTGACATTGCTTTTTCATGTTGAGTGGTTAAATGAATGAGACTACATATTGTCCCTAAAAAATGCACTTAATTTTGTCTTTGTTAGTGTTCCTGGTCTCCCGATGTTTATGTGAAATTTCTCCAATGTCTCTTCTCTATGACCCTCTCGAGATATAACTGAGATCTGATATGGCATTTTTCATTTTTGATTGTTTAATTCCTGTTAATTATCGTTAATGCTTCGGGTTTTATTTACAGATTCTACTGTGATTTATTTGTGGAATATTTATTTCTCATTCCTGTTAATTCTTGCTTATTTGTTGTTAATTCTTGTTTTGGAATTTGTGATATGAACTTATTAAAACTTTAAGTCCTGCTGAACTGTTGCTGTTAATTCTTGTGATATCTAATTGTAACAGGTACTAATGACGGCTATCAATGTTATTCAATTATTTGTTTTTCTTAAGATGTTCTTTTTGTTATCACATGGGATACAAAACGGTCTAGATGATTCTAGATGCGATATGTTAAGGATATCAAATATTACCTTCATGAAACAAGAATTTTTACATCTAAATGGGATATGGTCTTGGTGTGCAACTCCTTTGGTTACCGCACTCACCATGGAGTTGCAAAATGGTAGCCTCAGGCCTTGTTATTTATTCATGGTGCCCTAGATATTTTTGTTCTCAGTAATAGGTTAAATCTTATCACCAATCCTATTTCTGTTAATAGAGGTAGTACAATGAAAATAGGAGAGGTTCCTCTACATGACAAACAGACAACAAACAAGTCCTTCTCAACCGACCAAATTAAAATTGTGACTACTAAACAACCAAAAATCAAGCACGACTAAATGGATGCAGATGCTTTCTTTTTGTTTCCTCAAATTGGTTTTCTTTGGAACGGGATTTCCCTCGCTTAAAGCCTTAAACTGCTCCACAATCTTTGAAACTGCCTTGGTTGGTTGATTTGCACCTCATCTGGACCCCTAAGATATTTGCATTCTTACTCATCCTCACTCCATGAGAAAAGCCGGTCTGTGCATAGAAGATTTTGTAATGTTGGCTGTGGAACAATGTCTCCTTTAGAATAGCCACAATAATCTGTATATCTAACAGCCTTACCGTCTCTGCACTCTGCAGAGACCTGCCAACAACATCCTGCAACTTGTGGGTAGCCTGCTCTTCCCAGCTAGAATGGGAGGCAGCTGGATGATTGTATATTCCCCCCCAGACAAGGATGTAGACAGCTGGGACATAACTGCCCCCAGAACTCCTTCCACATCGGGAACTTGATTACTGCTATTAGAGAGAACCTGCGAGAAAAAAAGCCAAGGCTCTCATACCTCATAATCTCTTGCCTTTTTCCTGGAGATTTGATTGCCTTATGTTGTTGATAAACTTTGAGACCCATCTCTTCTTTTAGATTCCACATGTCTCAACTTGGTTATAATATTGAATGTGATTATTGAGATTGCCTTCCGCTAAGCAATTGGCTCGGACATACAGAATTTGCCACATCTTGATTGGAAACGTTTTTCAAAGGAATATCGTTAGAGATTTGAAATTTCCATCCATTGCAAACTGCAAGTCATAAACTTGGCCAAATCAGTCTATCCAATTTTATAGGAACCGAGATAGACAAACTTGCTCGACTCACGCTGCTGAACCCACCTTTATTCAACTTTGGCCATGATCCCTGCATCATCTTTTACCTTAACCTCCTTTTGAGCTTTGACAGTGTCTCTGTAATAACCTCTTCAGAAATTTGTCTTATGAATCGGAATGACATATTCCATCATCACATTAATCCACATGTGAGCATCATGCCAACATAATTTGAGAGCTGCTGGAAATTCAACGTTGGGATGTACCTCAACCAACAAACGAACATATTGCAGACTGTCCTGTATTTATGTATTTTTTGTCCACCTATGCTTACCTCCCAAATGGCGCTACCATCAAACTAAACCGTTTGGGAATGTGGTGAGGACACGAGGGCTTGGGTCCGTTTCGACCCAGCACATGCCATGGAAGGCAGAATCGGCCCATCCGGACCGGGAACGGCCATGGCCGATCCACGCCGATTCGGATCGGGAGTTGGCCCGATTCGGATTGGGATCGGCCTTGGCCGATTCTTGGGCCGATATGATCCTGCCTTCCATGGCGCATGCGTACCATTGTTGGATGACAGTCCAAGCGTTGCCGATTTCCTTGTAGTTAGATGATGGGCCGCTGGATGATAACTAGTTTGTTCATGGGCCGACACCCCTTTCTTGGATCATTGGCCCAGCTTGGCATGTAGGATTGTGGGCCTTCATTTTCTCATGTCTTTTCCATTTTATTATGTATTTTCCTTGTGTTAGTGGCTGAATTGTTCTTTAGTGAGGACAGGTCGAGCTCCTTTTGTCTCCAACGCCTATAAAGGGGTTGTATCCCTCTCTTGTTTGCACGGAATGCATGAAAACTTTTGGAGAGCCTTTTTTCGTCTTGGTATGAGATTGCCTTTTGCAAGGATCCTCTGCGAGGGAGGATCCCCTGCAACTGACCCAAGGGTGCGAGGCCTCTGCTGTCCTGCCGCCGCCACCTTGCCGTACAGCTGGTTGGCAGACCGAACAGCTACACCCCACCACGCTACGCTGCTCCACCAACCACCTCTGCTTCTAAGCCCGACCACTCACACAGCCACCGGTATCGGTTCCCTCGTCCTCTTCCCCCATCTACTCTCTTCGTCATGCTCCTTTTTCCCTTCTTTTCCTTTTGCAAACACTAGATGCCACTATTTACCCAGCCCCTACCCCTAATCAAAACCCCACCATGCCATGGCTTCCCTCCCCTCCCAGCTTTCCACCTCCAACCAAAACCCCTACAGCATGGCCGTCAACTTACCCCATAGCCATCCATGAGCTTCTTCCCATAGACCCCTATGTTCCCTCCACTGGCCTCCTCATACCCTCCCTCATTCCCCTTGCCCCATCCCACCTCTCAAGCGCCTTCCCCATGAAGCCTTGGTCCTCCATTTCCCTGGACATCATGCCTAACCCAACACCTCGTCGACACCATCTCTCTCTCCTCCTTTGGCCGTGACCACTGCAACTCCCCTTCCTCTCGCCTCCCATGTTACGACCCGAAGTTGCAAGGCCTTGCTCGCTCATTGTCTGACACGACCTCCACATAAGCCAGTGAGCGTGGGCTTCGGTCAAATGCGGAGGTTGTCGCATCGCATGATCCCATCTTCCCACTTACCAGCCACGTGTCAGGCTCCTGTGTTGGCCCCGGTCCCAGCCCTATGCACCCTAACGTGCGACAGCAAATGCAATCCCTAGCCAACCAACAAAGGCCTCAGTTGTTGCCATTTGATCGCCTATGTCCCAAATGCAATCCCTAGCCAACCAACAAAGGCCTCAGTCGTTGCCATTTGATTGCCTATGTCCCTCTGGCTGGCCACATAGCCAGGTCCCGCGCCATTGACCATTCCTTAGTAGTCTGCGACTAATCGTGATCCTCCCTCATCTCGGCGCCGACCACCTCGCCGGCGGCCTCCTCCTCCTTCCTCTTCTTCTTCTTCTTCTTTGAAGGCTTCTTTAAAGTTTGGAGTATGAGTAGATCTCTTGAGATCTTTGGAGTTTGAAGGGTTAAAGACAGCCAAGGGAGATCCTCTTGAGTAGATCTCAAGAGATCTTATCGAAGCAAAGGAGGAGTTCTTCGTAGCAAGGTATAAATTTAAATTCCCAAAATTTAAAAAAAGGAAAAAGAAAAATTATGTATCTAAGTTTGATTTTATTTCTATCTTGTTATTCTTAGATTATAAAGAGGATATTGGGGCTTTAGAGACTTAGGGTTTGTAAATTGAACAAATTCCCTAAATTTCACCGTCATTAGGGTTTAAAATTTGGGACTTTTGTTCAATTTGCATTATCAGATGTTAATTAAGTATTCCAATCACTTAATTGACCTAATTGTGCCTTGCTATAAAAATATGGGTTATTAATTTTGGGAAATTGGACAAATCTCTCAACTTTCACCCTAGTTATAGTTTAAAATTTGGGGATTTTGTTCAATTAGTATTATTGGACGTCAATTAAGTGTTCCAATCACTTAATTGACATAATTGTGTCTTGTTACGAAAATGTAGGTGGTTAATTTCGAGAAATTGGACAAATAGAGTCATTATTATTAAAATTAGTCATGGTTATGGTGTTGTACTTACACATGAATGTCTTTGCATCGTATTAATTATGGACGAGGAGGGCCATGAGGTTCAGCCTAGAGGGGAAGACCAGCCATAAGTAGATATTGGGTGGAGACATGGTGTTCTCATTAACGCTACATCTAAGAAAGTGTAGTGTAAAGATTGTGGGAAGTAAATGAATGGATGCATCTATAGCCTAAAACAACATATTGTAAGCATTGGTGGGAATGTAGCAAAATACAAGCAATGCCTATGAGAGCTAGTGACTAAGATGAAAGAGTACATGGCTGAAAGATAGATATAAAAGGGCATTCATATTCAGCAACAGTAGGAACTTCATGAAGAGTTTTCTCATAGACTAGTAGCTGGGCAGAGGAGGGATAAGGGCCTAATGATCGAAAGGGCTGAAAGGTCAATTTCTCTTGATGATTTAGATGATGATGATGATGCAGACTCTTTCCACAGTATGAGAAAGAGGAGCACTATGTTGGAGTCGGCGCAACGCTAGAGAGGAAGATGAGTTGAGGTCCATGAGTACAAGAAGGGGATCATCATTTGAAGCTACTGCCATAAGGCTACCTGGGAGATTGAGCTTAGTGATGATGAGAGGATTTGATTTCATTGATCCTGTATGGGATTTGATGGATACATTCTTGCATAAAAATACATCGGTAAAATAAACATCCATAAAACAAGCAATAAAAGGGGTGAAAGCCACAGTTGCTGCAACAAAACATGCAATAAAAAATGTTATAAAATGGTTTTTACATATAGGGGTCCCAACTTATACAACATCTAGCCCATATTTTCAGACCATGTTATATTCTATTAGAGAGGTAGGCCCTGGTTGAAAGCTCTAGCACTCGGGGATATTTATGGCAAATATCTTGAAGAGGAAATGAATGAGCTAAAGAAGTGGGTGGACTCTTTTAAAGCTGTATGGATGGCTAAGGGTTGTACTCTCATGTGTGATGGATGGACATGAACAACAAAGAAGTTTATGATTAACTTCCTTGTATACTGCAGCGAGGGTACAGTCTTTATGAAGTCCGTGGATGCAAGTGGATAAATTAAGAATGTAGACTACTTGTTCAGGCTTATGGATGACATGGTTGAACAAACTGGAGAGGAAAATGTGGTCCAAATTGTGACTGATAATGAAACTAGCTACGAGGTAGTTGGAAGAAAGTTGATGGCAAAAAGAGAACATGTCTACTGGGTTCCTTGTGCAACACACTCTTTAGACTTGATGATAGAAGACATTGGCAAGGATAAACATGTTGCTAACTGTCGGACGCAGAAAATTTCAGGTTGGATTTTTTTTATTTGAGTTTAAGTTGGATTTGATTTTTATTTATTTACTTTGCCTTGCGGGGCGTGCCAGCCTATCTAATAGACAAAAATTAAAATCCGCGCAATGAAGGAAAGTTTTATGTCCATGAAATGGACAAGTGCGCCACTTTTAGTTTGAACTTATTGGTTCCGCAATTTTTATTCATTAGGCGATTAGGGTAGCGTGTGTTGGACCCCTGTCTCCATCGATCGGAATCGATGTTTTGTTTACATCGGATTAAAAGCCTTTGATGTTATTTTTACATCAGTTTTAATCCGAATACCATTGATAGCAAAGTCGAGAGGTTTTGCATTTTCTAGAAAATAGTAATGCAGTGTTTTCCCTTTTTTATCAGACAAAGTTGATTTTGATTTGGAAATGAGGTTTTTTTCCCTTGAAGGAAGTATTTCATTTTGAAGAAGAAAATTTGCTTTGAGAAAAGGATTTCATTTTTGAAAAGAGTGTGAATTTCTTTTGAGGGTTTGACATATAATTTGGGGAATAAGCGGGTGTATACCCGCAGATTTATCTGGTATTTGAGTATATTATGAATTTGGGCAGAGCTCCCGCATAGGCAGAGTTACCGTATATAAATATATGAACATTTATTTGATGGGCATATGATTGTATCATTTTGAGGCAGAGTCTCCGTATGGGCAGAGTCTCCCCATGAAATACGCACATACGCACATATAGTTTA
This sequence comes from Colocasia esculenta, assembly GCA_014218235.1. Classification (NCBI taxonomy): domain Eukaryota; kingdom Viridiplantae; phylum Streptophyta; class Magnoliopsida; order Alismatales; family Araceae; genus Colocasia; species Colocasia esculenta. The sequence continues at coordinate 73,609,912 of CM024757.1, forward strand.
TGAGCATATGAGTATGTTTATAAGCAGAACCTCCGCTTGGGCAGAGTTTCCTTTAGAAATATATGCATATGAACATATATTTGTGGACATATGAATATATTTTCGGGCAGAACCTCCGCTTGGGCAGAGTTTCCTTTAGAAAATATATACATATGAACATATAGTTATGAGCATATGAGTATGTTTTCGGGTAGAACCTCCGCTTGGGCAGAGTTACCTTAGAAAACATTATATATATATGAGCACAAACACTCACCCTTCTCGGAGACTTGCTCGACGGGCGGGAAGAACATGTGCATCTAAATGCTTATACCCATGGAGACTTGCACGACATGGAAGCATTTAGAGCACGAGAACAAAGATGTTTAAATATCCTATACTCATAGAGACTTGCTCGATATGGAGGATATTTAAACACAAAGAACACGCTTTAATTTTTACCCCCACAGAGACTTGCTCGATGTGGGGGTATGCGTTGCATTATGATTTTTTTTGAAAACCCTCCATGGAGATTACTCGGCATGGAGGGGGGGATTAAGGAGATGTCGTTGCCGGACGGAGATGATCTCCCTTTCTTACGCGCTTGCCGAGGGCGAATATCTTCACACCGAGCGGAGGGAGGGCAGATACCTTCACACCGAGCGGAAGAACCTTTTGAGAGCAAGCTAGGACTTTGGGGAAAGAGCTTTTTGCCTTTTCTTTTTTCAGAATTTCCTTCCAAAAGAAGCATCCCCCTATACAAGGGCTACATGGGCTATATTTATAGGGGTTTTAGCCCCTTACATTTGACGGAAATGAGGGGGATTCATCCCCTTAACCGATGGACAGTCCCGTCGGTTAGGAGGTTCTATCGGTTAAGGGGAAATTCCCCTTAACTGATGGGAAGTTCCATCGGTTAGGAGCCTAACTGATGGAACCCTCCATCGGTTAAAGGGGACTCCTCCCCTAAACGATGGACAGCCCCATAATCCCCCCCAACTGATGGAAGGTCCCATCCCCTTAACCGATGGTGGTTCCATCGGTTGGGGGTTTAAACCAGGTTCGCCGCATCAGGGAATCAGGGCGAATCGGGTTTTTTTTTCTGATCTGCCACGATTCGCCTGAATCGGGCCGATTCGCATGGGAATCGGATGAGAATCGGTCCGATTCGATGAGAATCGGGCGAATCGAGTTTCTCCTGATTCGATCCGATTTGGCCGAATCGGACCGATTCGATCCGCCACGCCAAACCATGGTTTAAACCCCTTAACCGATGGTAGGTTCCATCGGTTGGGGGTTTAAACCCCTTAACATGGGGATTTTGCCTATAAATAGGCCCTCTATGTTCCCTTAGGGGGATGTTGGTGTTGCTGAAGCTTTGCCCCTTTCCTTAGAGATTTCTTGGCGAAGAGTTGGATTTGCAAGTGCTTGGAGCTTCTGCTGCACGTGTTCTTTGTACTTGTTCTTCACATTTGGTCTTATTGACCTGCCATATTTCTTCCGCGACGTGTCCTCCTCGAAGCGCTGTTCTTTTCTGAACCTCTGCTTCACTAGAGTGGCTTGATGCCGATTTAATGAATAAATTCCCTTCCTTAACTCGAAAAGAACTTGGATCCAATATTACCTAAGCAACCATGGGGTTACTTTAAGTAATAATGAAATTTACTTCACCCGTAAGTCACCTTAAAAGGGACTCTATCAATATTACTTAAGCAACCAGGAGGGCTACTTAAGTAACCATTGGATCATTATAAATGGGCTTCGGCATTCCCCTTTGTAGTTATCCACCACAAACTTTTCAGGGTTCAACACTAACTTGGTGTCCAAGGCACAGATGATTACTAGTTTTATTTATGGACACAACAGAATTCTTCATTTGATGAGGGAATGCATAGGTGGACATGGCATCCTTCATCTTAGGCCAACCAGATTTGTTTCCAACTTTATTACATTTGCATAAGTATAGACATGAGTTGGGCACTCTCATCCACTGTTTTGAGTACTTGGTACATCCGTACATGTGGCTACATTAAGAGAGGAGTCCAGGGATGTTGCATTGCTAGCTTCATCGGCGACCACCATTTTTAGGACAAAGTCTCCTATTATTTGAAGTTGATAGAGCCTCTTGTACAAGTATTGAGGATGGTTGATGGAGAGGAAAATAATGACATGGTTAGTTGTATGAGGCTATGGATAAAGCCAAGTAAAGGTTGAAAGAGAAACATCCTACGACATTTCAGAAACGATGGAGAATTATTGATAGGAGATGAGAGTCCACCCTCCACCATGGTTTACATGCAGCGGGTGAGTACATTAACTTTCAACTTGTACATGTTCATCATTATTGAATTCCTCACTTTTCACTTATATATATATAGGGTATTTTTTTAACCCCTATCATCAATATAGTGATTCAGTTCACAACTATGGTGAGGTGCTTCAAGAGACAATCAATGCCATCACAAGACTGTCCAGAAGCACTGAAGATAGGCTAGATATTATGATGGAGGTACAATTGACTTAAAGTCTTCAATTGCCATGACTATTATTAATCCCTTTTCAAGGAGATAAAAGTTTGATCATACCAACTGTTTATGTGTTAGATGAACAAGTTTAAGCTCAAGCTTGACATTTATAGGGATTATGATCTTAGAGAAGCAGTGACAAGAATGAGTCCTGGTGAGTGCCTTATTTCATGTTGTTGGATTGTCATTAATTCATTATAATTCAACATAAGACCGGTCAAACAAATCCACTTGAAAGGATTGTCATCAGAGTGCTGAGTCAGATCATTTCATTTAGCCAGTGTGAGAGGAATTAGAGACTTTCTCACTTATTCACACAAAAGTGAGAAACAGGCTGATTGCAACTAGGCTAGAGAAGCAGGTCTATTGCCACTACAATATGCGGTTGAAGGTCAAGTGCATTAGACAAAAGGCAAAAGAAGGCAGAGACGAGGCTAATGAGTTTTGCAGGCAGGCATTGGGACCAACGTACAATAGAGGCTGCAGCGGCGTCACCTGTCATTGATGTTGATGCGTTGTTCGATGAGGAACACCCACTGAATGCCACACGAGATGAAAGGGATGTTCTAGAGTTTGGCCATTGAGATTGCTCATAGGCAAAAAAAAATTGGATGGAGTAGATGCTTGAGATCCAGAGCTCAGAGTTAGGGATGATCCACCTCCCTTATCTCAGTCGGTTGCCACTAGAGAGAGACAACGACATTTAGTTACTTTGCCAGAGACATCTAGAGTGCTTACCAGCCAACCTGCATTGAGAAGAGCTTCCTTACAAAAAGAGGGGAGATCAGGTGCCAAAGAGAAAGAAAAATTAACATATATCTGGTAAAAGAAGAGGTGATTCTTGACTCAGCGATCTAGTGATGACGATGAGACACTTCCACCTTAGTCCCAGCCGTAGCAGCCCGTACATGCACGATCACCAGTTCGTAGTGATGACTCCTTATAGGGTCCTAGTGACAATGATGATGATACGGTTACTACTGGGGCCACAGGAGCAGGAGTTGGAGCTGGTCATAGAGACATGATATTTGGCGCCAGGATTTTCGTTGGTAGGGGGCTTACTACAAGTTACGTGCCAGAAACAGAAAATCAAAGAGGTAATGGAGAAGGACAAGGGGGATATAAAGGCCAACAACATCAGACATCTTATGATTGGCCATCTTGGGAGCCAGATTATAGTTTAGGTTCTACTCATATCCCTGTATTTCAGCCTCCCACTTTACCATACTAAGACAGTAGTAGCTCTCCTCTTGTAGGAGGAGGAGGATGGGGACCTTGGCCTTCACAAGGACAAGAGCACAGTAAAACAACAAGCATATATAAACCACTTGACATTTGGTGTCCCGCTCTATTGTAATCTAGGGAGAGCTCAAGTCAACAGTATACACCAATAGGGATTCAAAGGGGAATGCATTTATTTGGCAAATTCCCTCTTTGGTTATGGTTATGAGGTTATGTAGACCGATCATGGATGTCAAAACCCACTTGATGATGAGTCATGTAGCTCGGGATGGCAAGATTATTAGATTGGAGATTCTTCCATAAAATGTAAGTTACATTTGATATTTTATACTTTTCTTATATTTTTACTTCGTACCAAGTCTTCAACTTCATGTTTCATGCACTATGAATACATGTATAATTGCTTTTTAATGCAAATGTTAGTTCTTTCAATTTATCTGAAATTTCCCTGATTTTTTCTTCTTATGAATTTCCTGATTTTTTTTGCATTTTCATCAAGTTTTTTAAAAAATATTTTTTTAGTTTGGCTGATCCTGGATCAGCCAGACTTCCATTGAATCGGTCGAATGGTTGATTCGATCCCGATCCAGATTGGATTGGCCCTGACCGATCCCAAAGCCGTTCCGATACTATTTTCCATGACCCTACTTTCTACAAACAAGGTCCTAAGCCCAGCTGATGGGAAACAGGACTCGTGTTGGACGCGGACTGAGACTCGCAACGTTAGATTATGGACCTGCTTGTGTTTTGCATGACAATACTATCTATGCGGATGATGCTCGGAAGTCGTACAAGTCATTTTGTTTTTTATTAGGTATTTTTATTTTATTTAAGTCTAATTTAGAGGCCATAAATTGTTAGGATTAAATTTCTAATGTTTTTTTTATAGTTTATTGGGTTCATTTGGGGATAATGTTGGGTTGCTTTTTATTTTTCTATAATTTTTGCTGCGATTTTTGCACTATTTCTTGAGTCTAGGGATAAATGGGTCAAAGAGAGTCAAATTAGGGTTAGGGTTAGTCTAAGTGCCTAACACCTATAAATAGTCTTGTATCTCTCTTTTCAAATTAATGAAGAATTTACAGTTGCAAATTTCACAAAAAATTTCCATTCTTTGCGATGGAGAAGAGAGACCCTTGAGAAGATGCTCCACAACGTGGTCCTTGCGAAGGGGAGAGTGTGAAGACTACACTCTCAACTCTATCTCCAACCTTTGCTCTATTTTGTCCCCAACTCCGCATCAATCCCTACGTCTCCCTTCCTTCCCCCTTTTTCTTGTTGGACGTAGAGTGAGACTCGCTACGTCAAATTATGGATTGCTTATCTCTTGCATGACAATACGATCTATGCAAATGATGTCTGTAAGTCGCATTGAGGCATTTTCATTTTTGTTATGTTTTTTTATTTATTTGAGTCTAATTTAGAGGTTATAAGTTGGTAGGGTTAAATTTCTAATTTTTTTAATAGTTTATTGGGTTCATTTGGAGCTAACTATGGGTTTCTTTTTATTTTCTTGTAATTTTTTGGTGTTGTTCCCACTATTTTTTTGGTCTAGGGGTATATGGGCCAAAGAGAGTCAAATTAGGGTTAGGGTTAGCCTAACTCCTATAACTTGTCTTGTAATATCTCTTTTCAAATTAATGAAGAATTTACTATTGCGAATTTCACATAAATTTTTTGTTCTTTGCGATGGAGAAGAGAGAGTCTTGAGAAGAACCTCCACAAGGTGGTCTATGCGAAGGGGAGGGCGCGAAGCCTACACTCCCACCTTCATCCCCTACCTTTGCTCTATTCTATCTCCATCAATCCCTCCTCCCTTCCTTCCTCCTTTTTCCCTCTCTGTCTCGCATCAATTTGGTATCAGAGACAAGTTCATTGGCTTCTTCTACGGAGTCGAGATCCATTTCACATCAACAGTCGCCGCTGTCGCTATCCAATCTCCCTCCGACCTGGAGATCAATCGCGCCATCGCTGCCATAACCGTCTTCTCCACACCTGTGCTTCTCCTTCACCCTGGCCATAACTCCTTTTTTCTTCTTTCCCTCCTTGCGTGTTCCCCATCAAATGCAGCATCTCTGCGCGAATGGTTTACCAACCCCATGTGGTAGGACACAACAGTCTTAGTGGGGTTTGCTCGCACAACCCGCCCTCCCCTACTGCAGCCGAGGCCGCCGCTACATCTAGTGCTTGCATTCCCCCCTCCTCTTGTTCTCTCTTCCACGATATCTATTCTCTCTCTGTCCTGCGATCTCTTCCTCTTCCTCTCTCTCTCTCTCTCGTTCTTGCTCTCGTCGTGTGACGACGACATTGCTCGGTGCCAAAGATGGCAAACTCGATTTCGGTGTCGGTTTCGGACTTGCCGTTTTGATATCGTTTCGGCCGGTTTCGGCTAGGTTTCCAATCCAATTAAAATAATATTTTTTTCGGTATCAGATATGCTATAGTGTTTCGGTGAGGTTTCAGATTGGTTGGGTCCAAAACCGAAATGTTTTAGCAGAAATGTTTCGGTTTCGGCTGAAACTGCCACAACCACACACGAGCCCTTCCCACGACATCACCTCCCCTGTGATTTGTTTGCCTTGTTCGTGATGTTGCTCGGTGCCTAAGCGCGGCTCTCCAGCGATGCCACCCCGCGTCCACAAGCGGGCTCTTTAGCGGTGCCATCGCCTGCATTGACAGACGGGACCTGGCGACTCCAACATGTCTTCTTCCCATCGCTGTCGACTCAACTCCCCGTTCTTTAGCGGGTTGGCCGCGCCCTCATTCTCTGCTTGCGCCTAGGTTGGAGCCAACCGCTGGTTTGCTCTGCAACCACCCGCAACCTAGCTCCACTGCTGTACTAGCCTTTCCCGTGTCCAAGGAATTCCAAATTTGATCGGGGTTCAGGAGCAAAGCCCCCCGATCTCAATTTGCAATTGGATCGTATCGGTTGGGATCGGGGAAATGGATTGGGGGGGATCGACTGGAAATTTTTTTAATTACATGGGTTTACTAGATATGGCATGAAGAGATGCAGATCGGCATGTTTGGAGCAGAATCAGATCGACTATGGTAGATTCCGATCTTGATTCGACGACCCTGATTGAAAGCGGCTGATTCTGCAATCCATGCCCATGTTGGCTGCTCTGTTGCAACCCCTGCCATAAGCGTCGACACACACTCACATCCCCTACCACCTCTAGCACCTTGCAACAACCCATCTTGTTCCACACTATTTTGGTATCAATTTGGGAAATCTCTTACACATGTGCCCCTAAATTTTAACTTCCTCATCCGTCTACCAATGAGAGGCCGACATAAATAATTCTCGATAAGGAGCATCAGGATAATTATGTTTCTCGAGCTATTGTTGATATTTTATTGAAAACTGGTGAAATTATTGTTGGGGGCAGGGTTTGGCGTGCCGGATCGGATCGGGCCGATTCGGGCGAATCGGTGCGGATCAGGGGAAACCCGATTTGCGATTCGCCTGATTCGGTCCGATTCGCCTGATACCTGTTTAGGCAGGATTGCCAGGTCTCAGGATCCTGTTCAGGCAGGGTTTCAGGATCCCCTTATTTACCTGAATATCATTTAAGTAAATGTTATAATTTGTTGTTTCATTTACTTAAGATATTACATGTAAATAAGGAAGTACCCCCCATTTGAATCCAATAAAAATATCAAAAAATCATATCTCTTACCAATAAAAGTCAACTCTCCCATCGAAGAAGAAAATCACGATTTCGGTGATTTTAGCGAAATGCTAATTTTCTAATCTCTCATAATTTAGTCTATCTAAAAATTGATAATTCAAATAAACCATATAGAATGCTAAAAATCTAAAGTCCGGTAAAAAAAGTCAAACATGTATGTGAATTCTCCAAGGGAGCCGCTCTCCTACTGACAGCACTTAAGTCTGCTCGAGGCATCTCAGAATTTGGTCAAACTTAAGTTATCATCACCTAAACTCATGAGAATTTTCACTTTCTAATTGAAAAGAAACTAGAAAGTGACAATTCTTATGAGTTTGAGTGATGATAGTTTAGGTTTGACCAAATCTTAAGAGGTCTCAAATAGACTATGTACTGTCAGTAGGAGAGCGGCTCCCTTGGAGAAGTCACATGCATGTTTGACTTTTTTTACCGGACTTTGGATTTTTAGTGTTCCATATGGTTTATTTGAATTATCAAATTTTTAGATAGACCAAATTATGAGAGATTAAAAAGTTAGCATTTCGCTAAAATCACCGAAATCGTGATTTTCTTCTTCGATGGGAGAGTTGACTTTTTATTGGTAAGAGATATGACTTTTTTGATATTTTTATTAAATTCAAATGGGGGTACTTTCTTATTTACATGTAATATCTTAAGTAAATGAAACAACAAATTATAACATTTACTTAAATGATATTCAGGTAAATAAGGGGATCCTGAAACCCTGCCTGAACAGGATCCTGAGACCTGACAACCCTGCCTGAACAGGTATCAGGCGAATCGGACCGATTCGGGTCCGATTCCATGCGAATCGGACCGAATCAGGGAGAACCCGATTCGGTCCGAATCGCCGATCCGTCAAACCCTGGTTGGGGGTAATCGGGCTTTTGTGGAGTTCCACCGACAATTTATCGGCGAAACCCCGTTGAAAACTATTAATTATTTTGATGGAACATGGTGCACTATTGATTCTTTGAAATCCTACATTACTTCGGGACATAACTAGATGGAAAAGGGACATGTTACTATAGACTCTAACTAGTCTATTTATATTATCCAACCACCACATTTAAGGGATAAAATTTGTTTTCCCTAGTATATTTCTACTGGTGTCAGGCTAAGGCTTCCAGGGAAAACTGTGACAGATGGAAAGCCACTAGCTATTACTGATCGTGTATGTGTGATGTCTGTGATGCTGATGCTTGGGATCATGGCTTGTTTGTCAAGTATGGACTGCTTTTGGTATATGATGACGTGTTTGAGATAGACCCATCATTGACAGTTGCTAGTGATCCACGAGGTATGGTTTCATGGGACTGTTGAACCCTGAAAAATTCGCTGTAGATATCCACAAAGGGAATGCCAGAAGTTATTTATAATGGTCCAATGGTTACTTAGGTAATGTCATGATTACTTAAGTGATATTGGATTCAAGTCCCTTTTAAATTAAAGAAAGGAACTTGTTAATGAAGTCAGCACCAAATCTCTCCAGTGAAGCAGAAGTTCAGAAAGAACAACGCTTAGAAGAATATATGTTGCGGAAGAAATTCGGCAGCACAAGGTCAATAAGACCGAGCTCAAAGAACATTACAACTCTAGAGACACATGCAAGAAGAAGCGTCAAGCACTTACAAAATGCAAACACAACTCCTCGTCGGAAGATCTCCAGGGAAGGCACAAAGATCTCACGACATCAACACCTCTCGTAAGAAAACATGAGGGTGTATTTATAGGGAAAACACCCATGTAAAACCCCTTTTAACCAATGGAAAACTCCCATCGGTTAAGGGATTCCCTCCCCTAACCGATGGAAACCCCCATCGGTTAAGGGGCCCCCTAACCGATGGAACCCCTCCATCGGTTAAAGGAGACTCTTTCCCTTAACTGATGGAGCCTTCCCATCGGTTAAGGAGACCCGATGGAGGGCTCCCATCGGTTAAGGGAAAGCTCCCTAACCGATGGGATTGTCCCATCGGTTGAGGGAGACCCCCTTAACCGATGGGGGGCCTTAACCGATGGGAGGCCCCCCATCGGTTAAGGGAGAAATCCCTAACCGATGGAATGGTTCCATCAGTTAAGCCCTTCCATCGGTTACCCCTCTCTCTTCTCAATATAAAGGGCCAAAACCCTATAAATACCCCATGCAGCCCAAAGGCAAAGGGGGAGCTTGCTTCTGAAATTTGAAGGGAGCAGAACTTTTGGAAATCGGAAATTTGAAAAAGGAAACTCTTGCTCGCTCGTGAAAGAAGTTCTGTTCGGCGTGAAAGTACCCATCCCCCTGAGTTAGTCTCCATGGGGGGATTCTAAAAAAAAAAAATTCATATCTCCACATCGAGTTAGTCTCTGTGGAGATAAAATCAAATTGTGCTCGTGTACTTTGATGTTTAAATACCTTCCATGTTGAGCTAGTCTCCATGGGTGTAAGGTATTTAACATCTTTATGTTCTTGTGTTCTAAATGTTTCCATGTCGAGCTAGTCTCCATGGATATAAGCATTTAGACACATATGTTCTTCCCTCTCGTTGAGCGAGTCTCCGAGAGTGTAAGTCTTTGTGCTCATATGTGTATGTCTTTTAAAGGAAACTTTGCCCAAGTGGAGGTTCTACCTAAAAGCATACTCACATGTCCACAAAATATGTGCTCATATGTGTATATCTTTTAAAGGAAATTCTGCCTAAGCGGAGGTTCTGCTCAAAAGTATACTCATATGTCCACAAAATATATGTTCATGTGTACGTATTTCATGGGGAGACTCTATCTATATGGAGACTCTGCCCCAAAATAAATACAGCCATATGTTCATCAAATACATATTCGTGTGTTTGCATGGCAACTCCACCCATGTGGAAACTATGCTCAAATACACAACATACTCAAATAATCAAATAAATCCTCGGGTATACACCCACCCATTCCTCAAATTGCATGCTAAACTCGCAAATCGAGTCCATGCTCTTTTCAAAACAAAACCTCTTTTCAAAACAAAATCCATTTCGTCCGATAAAAAAATATAAAACACCATGTTACTATTTTCTAGAAAAATGTAAACCTTGACTTTTGCTATCAATGGTGTTCGGGTTAAAATTGGTGTAAATCAACATCAAGGGCTTTTAACCCGATGTAAATTAACATCGATTCTGATCGATGGAGACAGGGGTCCAGCACACGCTACCCTAATCGTCTGATAAACAAATCGCGGAACAAACAAGTTCAAAATAAAACTGGCGCACTCGTCCATTCTTTGGACATAACATTCTCTTCCGCACCGCGTGGATTTTAAACTCTGTCTGTTAGACAGGTTGGCATGTCCCGCAAAGCAAAATAAATAAAAATCAAATTAAACTCAAACCCCAACAACAAAATCCCCAACAAAATTTTTTCCGCGTCCGACAGGGACCAAACACTCATGATTGATGCTGGTTTTGACTTACTATCTGAGGCTCTGAGCACCTATTCGAGTTCCAAGATGTTCCATGTTGCCTTATTCTTGTTACATATGTGGATTTTACTAGAGATCAGTGCATCTATAATATGATATGGTGTGATCTTGTTGCACACATTCAGTGCGGGCTGCAACTTTTCAGATTGCATATTAGTTTGGAGCTTTGGATATCCCTACGGAGACTTTAATAGTGCATGGCGTTGTCATTTCCCTATCTATTGTATGGATACTACAACACTTCAAAATTCGAGGATGAGTTTTTTTGAACCAGGGGAGAATGATGGGAAATATGACTCGTGTTGGACATGAACTGAGACTCGTGATAAAGTTACATAGTGTCTATTTATCTTTGATAAAGGGGTATTTCTATGGGTTTGCCTTGGTATCGTGTTCATACCGTTGTATTGAATGATCCCGGTTGGTTACTTTCTATCCACATATGGATTCGGGTATGATCATTGAAAAGATTCTCCCCAAGCGAACCAGCCTATCTTCCGCTACGTAAGGGAACGTGCGTGGTGATTGGATGCGTCAGATTATGGACTGCTTGTCTCTTGCATGACAATACTATCTATGCAGATGATGTTCGGAAGTAGCATCGAGTCATTTTCATTTTTATTATGTATTTTTATTTTATTTAAGTCTAATTTAGAGGCCATAAGTTTGGTTGGATTAAATTTCTAATTTTTTTTATAGCTTATTGCGTTCATTTGAAGCGGGTTTCTTTTTATTTTCCTGTAATTTCAGCTGCAATTTTTGAATTATTTCTTGAGTCTAGGGGTACAGGGTCAAAGAGAGTCAAATTAGGGTTAGGGTTAGCTTTACTCCTATAAATAGTCTTGTTTATATCTCTTTTCAAATTAATGAAGAATTTACAATTGCGAATTTCACAGAAATTTTCTGTTCTTTGCGATGAAGAAGAGAGAGCCTTGAGAAGAAGCTCCACAAAGTGGTCCTTACGATGGGGAGGGTGCGAAGCCTACACTCCCACTTCTATCCCCAGCCTTTGCTCTATTCTGTCCCCATCAATCCTTCCTTCTCCCTTCCTTCCCCCCTTTTTCCCTCTTTGTACTGCATCATTGGCCACCGACCAGAGTGCCCGTGAGGCCCTGCCGCCCTGGTCCCAGCTGGTTGTCCTGACAGAGCCGTCCCAGCGAACCCCGCATCTCCATCCACCACGGTGCCAGCACCCCGCTCCTGAGTTTGTTGATCCGCCCTGCCCGTGCCGGCTGCCCTGCACACGAGTGCGTTGTTGATCCATCGGGGGTCCTTCACCGCCCCGCGCTGCTGGCCAACTGCGAACCTGCCAGACCGATGCACCGAGCTCTGTCCATCCTGCTCTCGGGCTTGCCCTAAGCCCTGCTGAAGACAACTTCGAAGCCCTCATGATCAACTCCCAGGCCGTCCCAATTGAGCAGGGTAGCTTTGCAGCCAGCCTGCCCGGCCTTGCTAGTGGGATGGCCCAGCTCCTGGGCACCAGTTGACTGCACCCATCAAAGCTGCTGATTGCCAGGGTTAGCAGTGTGCCCGACAAGCATTAACGACGGCCAGCCCAGGGCTGTGGAGGCCGTGTCTGAACATATTCAACGTAAGCCGGCCTGTGTAAGCATGTCACAGCAGTCCACCAGTGTGCCCCGTCCTTTGCTACTGTCCATGCTGGCCTGTCACCTGACCGATGTTCACTTTATTTTCCTATTACCCTCTGCAAAGGGTGGCCACTCCGTTGTAATTCTCTCTGAACTCTCTCTGCTCTCTTCCCATAGGACTCAGTGCCGGGCGTTCTTCTCCCACACAGCCATGTGGTGGTATGTGCTCACACCCTTCCTCCCATTTGCTTATTTAGTATCTGTTGTATTTGCCGCCGGTTGTCATGTAGGAATCATGGAAGGCAGTCTGGATCGGGTCGGCCATGGCTGATCCAGGTCGATTCGGCCGATTCTGGCCGATTCAGATCGGAATTGGCCCAATTCGGATGCCTATCTGATCCTGCCTTCCATGGTAGGAATTCCTAGCCCATGACACGTCACTGCCGGGCTGTGAGCGCAAGGCCCTTTTCCTGATAGTTTTGTGATCCTGTCGGTGACTCGACCCTAGACTTCAGTAGTTCCTTAACTACCACCGGTCCGTCATTTCCTGCTGTTAGGGGATGGATCCTCTGTGTAGCTTCACTTTAGTCATTTCACCTGAGCATCTCATGTGTTTGATTGTGCACATATTAGTCAGATTTTGTGCTGTTCGTCACTGATCTCTCACCTAGGCTACATCAATGCGTTACCTACTTGGCCGTCCGGCATCAGAATGCGCAAAAAGTGGACCTATTGCAACGGGTCGTTTGTTGCCCATGTAGACCCTATACTATCTTCCTCAGACCACACTACTTGCTTGGAGTTTATAGAAGTAGACATAGCAGAACACCTAGGCTTCATCTTCATGTTCATATCTTTATTAAAAAAACAATAAAACTGAAAGGTCACAACATGCTAACTGACCATCGGAAAATTTCCAACTAACAATTTGTCAGAGCATGAAATCTCTCTCTCTCCTCGTCAAATTCTACATGTTGAAAAAGACAGACAATCGCAGCCTGTAGCATCTCTCTTTTGTGCTCAAACAATGTAGACCATAGAGCTTCTACCATGATAAATTTTTTTGGCTTGTCTTGTATCTTCTTCTTACCAGCATGCAAATGCGTGACCCTGTGATTCTGTGAATGTTGCTCTCCACAAATCCAGTACACTGAACGCTTTGATGATTTTTACATCTCCAACATATCACTACAGTTGAACAACTTGAAGCATGGTGACCTTTCCCAAGCACCGGAAGCAGAAGTTGGAGCGTGGATCCGCCTTCCACCTTCTATTCACAAAGCTATTATACAATCAAACCTGGGTTTCCGTCTAACAACATCATCTCCTTTGAAAACCAGCCATGACCCAGCATTCAAGGAATTCCAGATCAGATCAGGGTCTGGGATCAGAACCCCCCCACATCCCGATCTGGAATCAGATCGGCCCATCCCGGCCGGGATCTGGAAAATGGATTGGGGGGGGGGGAATCGGTCGGGATTTTGTTTAATTACATGGGTTCATGGTCTGCAATCTCTGGAAATCTCTCGAGATTCTCTCTCTCTCCAGTTTGTCGATATCCGAGATGTCCGAGACACATGATGCCGAGCTCTCTTGGGATTCTCTGTCTTAATCAAACCGGAGGATTTGAAACACATCCCTTCACTCCCCAACCATCACACTGATGTGGTTGCCATTTAAATTTCTTCCATTGAGAGGAAGGCTTTTGGCCATGGTTACTCTGTCCACTGCAAGCCTTATAGGCTACTCTTTCTTAAGTCTTTCTTTTTGAAATGTAACATTTTTTAAGGTTTTATTACATTGTTTTCTCATGTTGAGTGCTTAAGTGAATGAGACTACATATTTTCCCTAAAAAATATGCGCTTAATTTAGTCTTTGTTAGTTATGTGAGATTTCTCCAGTATCTCCTCGTAACCCTCTTGAGATAAGACGGAGATCCAATATGACATTTTTTCGTTTGTGATTGTTCAATTCCTGTTAATTCTCATTAATGCTTTAGGGTTTGTTTATAGATTTTACTTCCTGATTTATTTGTAGAATATTTATTTCTCATTCTTGCTAATTCTTGCTTGTTTGTTGTTAATTCTTGTTTTAAAATTTATGATATGAATCTATTAAAACTTAAAATTGCTGCTGAATTTTTGCTGTGAATTTTTGTGATATCTAATTGTAACATGTACTAATGATGGCTATCAATGTTATCCAAATTTTTTTTCTTAAAATGATCTTTTGGTTATCACATTATATATATAGATCTCTGTGTGTGTGTGTTCTTGTCTTTTCTTTGCATCCCAATATCCCGAGATTTGATCTCCTGAGTTTTTACTGTTATCTCTCCTAGATCTCTTCTCTCCAACCCCTCTGAGACGAAGCCGAGATCCGATACAACAAACCTTGCATGGGGTTTACTGGATATGGCATGGGGAGATCCGGATCGGCCCGTTTGGAGCGGAATCAGATCGGCTATGGCTGATTCCAATCCGGATCAGCCGATTCTGCAATCCATGCCAGTGGTGCTGTGAGCCACATTGTCTTTCTCCCATTTGTCTGTTCCGTTGCAGTCACCAGAGCCCACTATCATGCTGTAGTTTTTCCATGGTGCTTTAAATATTATTGAGTATGCACCTAAGCCGTAGTCCATAAGGTTTGACATTCCTGAGGCCATATTTGTAATATGACCAGTCCTTAGACTATGCATAAGACTGTGGAGGATAGATGTAAATGCACAGAAACAAGAATACATAACTAAATAGCTTTGAAACATTGCCCTTCTAGCAACACATACTTGACATAGACAAGGAAGAGGATCTGCTACTTGTAAATCAGGCTCCTTACATGTCATCATATCAGATTTCACATATTGCATGCAATCCTCAGGTTTTAACAAGAAAAGGTGCATGCCAAGCAAGGTTTGCCGGATCAGAATCGGGAGGCGAATCGGATTTTTCTTGATCCGATTCGATTCCCCCCCGAATCGACCCGAATCGGATCGATTCTCATGGGTATAATATATATTATATATATAATATATCATATATATGATATTTATAATGTATAATATATATTACTAATATGATATAATAATATTATATATATTAGGCGAATCGGACCGAATCGATGGAATCGAGAATCGGGTTTTCCATGATTCGCCCCGATTCGGGAGAATCAGGCCGATCCGATTCGATCCGCCAAACCCTGATGCCAAGCAATCTTTAGACGGAGAACCAATTTTAGAAATAGAGAATTTACAAGGAGACCTAGGGACCTTTTTTGGTCACCTCTGCATGTTTTCTGCTGCTGATGTCCATCATATCAGAAAGGGAAGGAAGAACAGAGAAGAAGAAAAGAAGCAAATGGTTGCGAGGTAGGGGTGCCTGATGTAATTGGTGGAAGATGGGAATAGCCAAGAGGGTACGTGGATACTAGGATTAAGGTATTATTTGGCATTGTATACACATACATGTCGATGGATCCTGTGCAAAGCCAGGCTTGCCCTGTTGAAAGCCTGAGCGAGTTGGCTAGGCTGAGCTGGAAATATTGCATATTTTCTTCTCATGGCTTTTCAAACTTGATCTGCATTATCTTCTTTTTTGGATGAGGAATGCTAAGAGAGTTTCTATATTTATAATCACTAAGAATTCTGTATGTTTGTCAGTCTGATTAGGGACCCCCCTTCCCCCACCCCCAAAAGAGGGAATAAAAAGTTAACATTATTACCTTCCTTCCTCAAGTAACCGCTTACTCGATTACTAATTTTTATGTGATTGCCACCTCATGTTCAGTTCAACATTTGATGGTCATGATGATGAAGGTGCTCCAGAGACACTTGATTGCGGTGCATCTGACAGCTTCCTTTCATCAACAAGATATAGCACTGGTGATGGTCATATCAAGGAGGCTAGGACTGCTTCTCACCAGATTCCAACATGGCTGTCATACTCCACACCAGATGAGTTTATTGTATGGCATCTAGACAGTTAAAATTTATAAAGATTACTAGACAGCAACTTACTTTTGGTTTTATATTTTTGATGTGCATTATGTATTATTATACATGTGTCAGGATCTTTTTATTTAGAGATTCAAAGGAATACAGAACCTGAGTGCACCATCTATCTTTTGCTGTAGGAAACTATGAAGAAAAATGATGCTTCTCTCAATGTGAAGTACCTACAGACACTAGTGGAATGTCTCTGCATGCTTGGAAAAGTAGCTGCAGCAGGGGCTATAATATGGTATTATTTCTGGAACATCATAAACTTTGTCTCTTCTACTTCAATTGTATCATGCACTTGTTTTTACTTTCAACGAAATAGAGTAGTGGTTTGACTGTTTGCTCACATTATCATGTTTCCTCTTTCCTCTTGTTGTTGGAAGTGCAATATTACTTCTAAATAACTAATGATTTGATAGTAGGTCTGGAAGCAAATTCCTTAAATAGACATCATGTTTGAAGACCTTTAATGGTATTTCAGTCATGTTGGTTGAGTTTTTTTGCCTAAGCTAATACAGATTGTTGGATGATTCTCTTCCTTTGAACAGCCAAAGGTTGCGGCCCACCATTCATGAGATCATTACATCCAAAATTAAGGCTTTTGCCTCTTATCACAGTTCATCCTGTACAAGTCAGAATGCAAAATATCCTGCCTCTAGTTTGCATTCTTCTAAAGGACTGATAGAAAGCTATAAGGTTTTGAAACAGAATAAGAATGGAACATCCTTTATGGGGTCACAGATTGCTGTTAGCCCTGTCTCACCAGCCATGACACCTGTTGGTACAGCACAATCTGCAGGCGGTGAGCTACTTGGTTCAGTACTGGATTCTATTGTCCGAATACTAGGTGAGTGAATGGGGTTTATTTTTCCATATCTGTGAGCACATCTTTCAACCCCCCCCCCCCCCCCCCCCCCCCCACCTCATTGTTGATGTTGGAGACCACAATGTTCAGAGAACCATGTTATTGTTGGTGAGCTTCTGGAATCAAAATCAGCACAACAGGGTGACAATATGAATACACCGAAATCTGTAAGTGGAGATGTTAACTGGAACGTGGACTCTGAAGCTTCTCAAGTCACCGGAGGCTTTAGCTTGGGTTTCTCATTGTCAGTCATACAGGTAAATTTTCAGAATGCATTTGATCCACATCGCCAGGTTGGATTTCCTTTTGTGCAGGACATTGGTAAGTTTTGATAGTTCTGAAATGATGCAAACTGATCAGTCAGGAATTTTCTCTATAAGGGATTATTAAATTATGAACTTGGATGCACTTATAGCAGATTTTGCTCCCTGAAATTTCAGACTAGTTTTTCTGCATTTTATTTACTTGTCCATATTTAGTTCATACCAAGGAATTTTTGTGCAACATGACTGAAGGAATCTTCATTTTATTTTAATTTTGTGGAGAAAGAGTGAATGCCAACAACTCATATGTGAGATTCTACGGGCAACACCAGAAGCTGCATCAGCCGATGCTGCTGTACAAACGGCAAGGCTTGCGAGTAAAATCTCAACGAAGGAAAAAAGGCAAGTGTGCACATATTGTATCTAGAAAATTTTAGCTGGCATTGTGCTAATGTGCTTAAACCAAATATATGAGATATGCATTGTCAATAGTTTTTTATTCAGTTGAATCTAAGTTGACAAAATGAAAAAGAAAAAGGAACCCAGTCACCACCCAAGTGAGTTTCTGAATTTGTTCCTTATATGGCTTAGATGGAGACCCTGCCATTTTTTTTTAACTAACCTTGTCACACTCTTAATGTATCCATATAGTCAAATTTAATTATTTGTTTCTTGTATGCAATAGATGCACCAATTCTAGTGAAGCCATCTCTTTGCTGAAGTTCCTTTTGTTACATGAAGTGTTACTTCTTTTATTTGCACCTCTTTCTTGTAGGGATGGATCTGAAGGCCTTTCTTTTGCATTTCGGTTTACTGATACAACAGTTTCTATGTCAAATCAAGGTACACATGAGGCTATTAATGGTTGGAGATTATTTTATTTTGCTATTTGTTTTTAGAAGTTAAATAACATTTTTTGGGCATCTATTTTGAGTTAAATACATATATACCCCTGAAAACTACTTATTCTCTCATATACCACTAAAATATTGACCTCATCAAATATACCCTATTTTTTTATAAAAATGCATCAGTTATATCCCTTGGATTTACTGGCCGTTAAAATGTGGATGAAACTGTTACATGAGTTTCAAAAGATGAAAATACCCTCACTAAAAGAATTGTGTGTGTGAGAGAAAGGGGTGGGGGGTGGAGGGAGGCAGGGAGGAGGTTTTAAATTGAGGGTAGGTTAGTCTTTTCTGCCATTTATCCCAATCATGCTTAGATTCTGATAGAAACACGAGAGGGGAAGAAGAAAGTGGCAACTGTCCAACTGTTCAGGACAGATCAAACCTGACCCTTTATATAACCATATGGAAAGGTCATAAAGGGCCATAAAAGTACACAAACACCCCCAATTAATTGGAGGGTAACTAATAAAAGAAAGAAAGAACAAAAAAGAACAAACAGCCCTTAAACTATACAATTTATAAATATATCCTTCCTTGTAACACTCCCCTCAAGTTGAGCATATATGCCACACATGCTCAACTTGGTCAGAGCAGAGACAAACTGAACTTCTGTTAGGGCTTTCGTAAAAACATCAGCAATCTGATCTTCAGATTTCACATAAAGTATGCTCAATTCACCATAATCTAGCTTTTCTCTTACAAAGTGTCTATCAATTTCAATGTGTTTCGTTCGGTCATACTACACTGGATTGTTTGCAACTTTGCAGTGCACAGTATAACCTCAGAGGTAAATCAATCTCAACACTTCCTTAAGAAGAAGTTATAGCCACAACAATTCAGTAAGACTATGTGCCATTGCCCGATATTCTGCCTCAGAACTGGATCTAGCACAAACTGTTTGTTTTTTACTTTTCCAAGTGACTAGGTTACCTCCAAGAAATGTGCAATACCCAGTAGTTGACCTACTATCATCTCCGTAACCAGCCCAGTCAGCATCTGTGTATCCTGCAACTCTTAAAGGATCAGTTTTCCTGGACAAAATGCCTTTTCCAGTGCATGGCTTCAAGTACCTCAAGATTCATTCAACAGCCCTCATACGTGCTGTTCGAGGAACATGCATATACTGACTTACAACACTAACAACATAGGATAAGTCAGGTCGAGTTAAGGAGAGAGACAAAAGTTTACCAACTAGCCTCTGATATAGACTTATATCTTCTGAAGAGAGGAGTTCACCATCAAACCCTGACAAACTGATGGGAAATGAGACCCGTCACCCGTGATGGGTGCTGAGCGAGACTCGTGACCGCGGACCATGAGTCTTATTGGCACGTCGTACATTGGCGATATTCGTGTGGATGTTCGTAGGTGTGTCAAGTCATTTTTTATTTTTGTTATGTATTTTCACTTTAATTGAGTCTAGTTTAAAAATGTTATTTTTGTTGGGCATTCTCTTGTTAGAGTTGAGGTCATACTGGGCCGCACCTGTTTGGGCCGTATTTGTGTTTTCATATTTTGTGTAGGGTCAGAAAAGTCAATGTGGAGGTCTTTGATCTCCTATAAATGTATCCACTGTACCCTAACTGAGGGGGGAAGACAACGGAATAGATGAGCTTTGAGCAGCGCTGTGGAGGCCGTGAGGGGTGAGCCCCGTGAGTCTTCTTCTTCCTTTCCTCTCCTTCCTTTGTCACGTCCCGAAGACCTCACAGCGGAAGGGAAAGAAAGTAAAGAAAAGTCTCTTCGAGACGCGAGCAGCCGACAAAGAAAGCCTCTAGCTAGCTAGCACGTATAACACAAACAGTGTGGAGATAAAACCTCAAACACTTTATTTCATATGAATAATCAGATCTGATACATTGTCATAACAACTCCAGTTCAACTACAACTCAATAAAAGGGAAAAGTATATAATATTCCAACTCCTTACTCCCTACTACATTAATCTAACACTCATAAATTTAACTAATAGAAAGACTACTGTGGACTACGCTCTTCACTCAAAGTTGTTCCAGTCACTGTTTTGGTTCTCCTCTTCGACATTTGTGTTGCCTAAGATGTAACAAGTAGGTATGAACAAACTTGCCCAGTATGATTTACATCTCCATGTGCGGACAACAGTGTAAGTGTTTAATGTTTTAAGGACTAGGCAGACATCCAGGATATATAGATGCACGATAAATCTATGTAAAATATGACAGAAGAGCATGAAAGATATCAAGAGAGCAAGAATAATAGATAGAGCAAGATCTAGCAGTAAGCAGTTGTGTACAAGAACGCAAGAAGGCCATATCATTCAAGCAAGCAAGCATGTTTCAAGCAAGAACTGTAACAGTAATTAGGCACAAGTCATGATATGCACTAAGGATCTATGCCACATTGGAATGCGCATCAGGAACAAGTGTAATGTGGTTATGTATCTATCATTCACACACGCAAGTACTCCTAGCGCAGATGCAACACCAATATCATTATATCTCATGGTTATTAGTATATTTGTGACTCTCTGCCGTGAGGACTAGATTATAACCCATGGACACTCTCTGTGCCCTTTCCAGCATCTCAAGCAGTTAAATGTAGATACTCACAGTCAAGCATGTCCAGTAACATAAATTTCAAGGAGTGCAGTAACAAGTCAAGAGCAACAAGTCACGAGAACATGATAACAATAGTCAAGAGAGTGTTCTATAGTACGACAGTGCAATTTACATTTAGTTTACTACCAATTTAATGTCTTGTTTCAGGTGTAAGGATCACATGATAAGCATTGGATGAGAGTAGAAGTGTCCTACAAGATTTTTGATAAACTCTCGATAAAACTTTACAAAAACAATACTGGGAACACGATGGTGCCAAGATAAACAGGATGCTATGAGTTCATTCATTTGTAGAGCATGAGTTTACAGTTTATAAGATAAGCAAGGTCATCAAGATTGAGTTTCCAATAATCGCATGAGAAGAAGAGCAGTCAGATGATTTAACAGTAGTTAGAATAGTCTTCACGTATTTAAAGCTTTTATGCATGGATAGATAGTTTTTAGGATTCATGCACGACCAATCGATAAACTAACAGACCAATCAAACCAATCGATAAGCAACTAGACAGACCAGTAAACCAATCGATAACCAACTAGAGAGACCTATCAAAACAATCGATGTGTTCTAGCAAACCAATCGATATGTTCTGGAATGTTCTAGATAGACCTATCAAAACAATCGATGCGATACTAGACAGACTAGTGATATAATTGATTCCTAGAGGGTTATTTGAATCGCGTTGGGGACAGACGTCATTTTCAAGGGTCTTTAACAGTGAAGGTAGACGGTCTTCAAGAAGTAAACATGCCAAACTATCAACTGGATAGTTGTTGGGAATTCATGATAGAAGGGGTCTATGGCTTTAGTCAGGATCAAAGAGATCTAGGAATGCGTGAAAACAAGAGAGAGACAAGAAGGTTCTGACTCTGTACGATAATCAGAAAATGACTAGTGCTGTTTACAGACATGACAGAAACTAGGTAGAGTAAAGACACAGGAAGTAAAGTTGTAGAGCTTTTCAAGGGTATATAACTTGAGCCCGAGATCACCTATCTTTGATCGCTATGAATTTTTGGTTCCTACCGGTGGCAGGTACGATGCGAGGATGAAGAACTCCTAGAAACCAAGCTTTAGGATCTTTTTTCTTGCTCCTGGATGTTCTTCCCACGTCCAACAACGAAGAAGGAGGTATGAGGTCGTCCAAAAGGGTCTTAAGAGGGTATTTATAGGGCCAAGGGTTGATAGACTCTGAGTTTGGGGTTTCCTATTCTCATGGCAGGAGTCCTACCATGCTAGGAGCCTAGGAACTGCCGTAATTATATACTTACTCTACTGGAAAGCATTAAAGAGCAGGTTCGTACTCTCATAATGGGTTTAGGATTGATAGATTCCATATATTTGAGTTTCCAAATCCTAAGGCAGGGTTCTACCTTCCATAAGTCTATCCCAACTCTAATGGAAAAGTGTTAGAGCAAGTCGTGCTCTCATATAGGAGTTAAGAGTCCTACTGTAGTTCTAACTTGAAGAGTTTCCAATTTTCCTCCTATATTTCCAAAATTGGAGTCTCCTAGCAAACCTATCACGATTGGAGAATAAGAGCTTCCAATCAATTGGTGTTTAAGTGTACTCCGATTCCTGAACAACTTAAAAGATCGTTCAGATTGTTGAACAACGGCTAAGTGTCCTACTGATTGCCGTTATAATGTTCCGGTTGTTGTTTAAGGGCTCAAGTGTCCTTCCGATTGGCGTTATAACGTTCCAGTTGCTGAACATGGACTAAGTATCCTTTCGATTGACGTTTACAATCGTTCCGATTGCTGAACAAGAGTTCAGTATCTTTCCGATTGATGTTTACAATTGTTACGATTGTTGAACAGGGTTCAATAACGTTCCGATTGATGTTATAGTTGTTTCGATTGCTGAACCAAGGGTTCAATAACCATCTGATTGGTGTTATACTTGTTCCGATTACTGAACAAATGTTCAGTAACCATCCGATTGGTGTGATAATCTTCCGATTACCAAATCATAAGTTCAGTAACCTTCCGATTGCTGAACATAAGTTCAGTAACCTTTCGATTGGTGTTATAATCTTCTGATTGCTGAACATAAGTTCAGTAACCTTCCGATTACTGAACAAAGGTTCAATAACAATCCGATTGGTGTTGTGATGGTTCCGATTACTGAACAAAGGTTCAGTAACCATCCAATTGGTGTTACAATCTTCCGATTACTGAACAAAGGTCCAGTAACCTTCCGATTGATATTATAATTTTCCGATTGCTGAACATACGTTCAGTAACATTCCGATTGGTGTTATAATCTTCCAATTGCTGAACATAAGTTTAGTAACCTTCCGATTGGTTATAAATGTTATGATTTCTTACGATTGGTGTTAGGATCACCTACATGTGATAATGGTGCGTACTTCTAAACCAATTCTTTGGATTTTTAATTTTCCCCTTTTTCAATTTACCCATAATTTTTAATTACTGAAATTTCCGGGTGTTACACCCTTCCTCCCTTCGTCTTGCTCCTAACCCCAGTCATTCGTTGTTTCTGCTTCTCACTCTCCCTCCCTTGTTCGTCTATCTCCCCTCTCTCTCGGTTGCTCTCTCTACCCTCCTCTCTCAGTTGCGCCCTCTTCATCCCTGTCTCGCATCACAAACTATGATTCAATTCAATTGGACTTGCTGCTGGTTTGCAACCCAACTTCCTAGTTTCTGTAAGTAAATCCAGTGCAAATTTCCTTTGGCAAATATAGATACCCTTTTGGGACCTAGCTACTTTGTTTCCCAGTACTTCAAGTCACCAAGATCTTTGATCTCAAATTCAGATGCCAAATTCCTCTTCAACTGTTGAATATCACTTGTATCATCATCTGTAATAATGGTATCATCTACATACACCAAAAGAACAGTGATATGGTCATCGTTCCACTTCACAAACAAGGTGTGGTCAGCATTGGACTGTTTGAACCCAAATTTGACCATGGCAATGCGAAGCTTATCAAACCAGGCTCTAGGAGATTGCTTCAGCCCATACAAAGCCTTTTGGACCCTGCAAACTTTTTCCTTGGCATCAACACTTGGAGGTGGCAGCATATACACCTCTTCTTGTAAGTCACCATTTAAAAAGACATTTTTCATGTCCATATGAATATATGATACAATTCCAACTATAGTGAACAGTAAGAGAAAGGATCACTCTGATAGATTTTAACTTTGCTACAGGAGCAAAAGTTTTCTGATAGTCAATTTCATAGGTTTGAGTGAATCCCTTAGCTACCAACCTAGACTTGTATCTTTGTACAACACCTTCTGCATTGTCCTTAATAGTATAAACCCATTTGCAACCAACTGGAGTCCTGCTTGAGGTAAATCCACCAACTCCCATGCTCCATTCCTATCAAGTGCAATCAACTCCTCCTGCATTGCTTGCTGCCATTTTTGTCTCTTTGACAGCCTCAGAAAAAGAAGTATGAATAGAGTTGGCAGATAGAGCAGAAAGAAATGTATAATAGTGAGGAGAGATGCAAGAGTAATTTACAGATTTTGAAATGCGATATTTCGCACAAGTTCTGGCCCCCATTTCTGACAACAATAGGAAGATCAAGATCTGAAGGGATCTGGGTTGTCTCAATTTGAGGACCAAGTAACTCAGCATTTCCTGGAAGTGGCAGATCAACAGCTGGTCTATTTCTGATACATAATTAGAGGTTGTTCATTTGCCTTTAGGACACTCCCACAAGACCCCTGAGACTGAGAATTATCTTGTGTGGCAGAAGTAGAAGGTAACAAGGCTGGAGCAACCTGAGAATCATCCACTATCTCCCCCTGAGTCAGAGACGAGGGGAGAAATAGGACTCTAACTCAACGAAGGTAACATCTTTACAAACAATGATACGATGTTTAGAAGGATCATAGCAACGATTTCCCCTTCGAGTAGTGGAATAGCCAATGAAAACACCCCGAACAGCATGGGGATCAAGTTTGGTAGTCCTAGGAGACCAAGGGAATGAATAAAACATACACATCTAAAAACCCATGATGGAGGAGGAAATAAGGACTGATTAGGATATAGGAAGAAAAAGGGATACCTATTTGCAAGAGTTGTGGATGGCATGCGGTTTATGATGTAGATGTAATTTGCTACCATGACAGCACCGGTGCAAAACTACTTGGGAAGATGATGCTGAAACAAAAATGCTCTAGCAGTCTCAAAGGAGAAGACAATTTTGTTACTCAGCAACACCATTTTGTTGTGGAGAATAGGCATGAGAAGACTCATGAATAATACCCATATCTTCGAGAAATACATTTAGATTATGAGCAAAATATTCACGAGCATTATCATAGGGGAAGTTTTGACTGTCTTGCTGAATTGAATACCCACCACCACCATATTGCAAAAGGCTGAACAGCCCGGTACTTATATCCCGGATTTCAGCAAGTACAACCAGGAATAATGAGGGTAATCATCAATAAAGGTTATAAAGTATTTATATCCACCCAAATAAAGAATAGGAGGTCCCCACATCAGTATGCACAATTTCGAAAGAAGTAGAACTTTTATTCATACTCATAGATATAGGAAATTGAGTTCTACAATGTTTAGCCAACTGGCAGACTTGACACTGTGAGGACTGAACATTAATAATTGGAAATAAGGAATGAGAAAGGACTCTTAACGATGTAAAAGACAAATGCCCTAATCTAGAATGCCACAAGTGAATCTCCACTAGCCTCTTGTCCAAGGTAGGAGAGGCAATGGACTGAAGTGCATTTTTCTCTCGTGTCTAGAAGACATATAGACCATTGTCGGACGCGGAAAGTTTTGTGTGTGTATTTTATTTGGTGTTTGAATTTGATTTGATTTTTATTTATTTATTTTGCCTTGAGGGGCGTGCCAGCCTGTCTAGCAGACAGAAATTAGAATCCGCACAATGCGGAGAGAAAATTTTGTGTCCAAGGAATGGACAAGTGCGCCAGTTTTACTTTGAACTTATTGGTTCCACGATTTTATTTTATCAGGCGATTAGATTGTCTCCATCGATCGGAATCGATGTTTTGTTTACATCGGATTAAAAGTCTTTGATGTTATTTTTACATCAGTTTTAATCCGAATACCATTGATAGCAAAGTCGAGAGGTTTTGCATTTTCTAGAAAATAATAATGCGGTGTTCTGCATTTTTTATCGGACAAAATGGATTTTGATTTGGAAAAGGGATTTGTTTCTTGAAAGAAGTATTTCTTCTGTTTTTTTTTTTTGAAAAGAGTATTTGCCTTGAGGAAAGGATTTCATCTTTAAAAAAGGAGTATGAATCCATTTGAGGGTTTGGCATATAATTTGGGAATTGAGCAGGTGTATACCCGTGAATTTATTTGGTATTTGAGTATATTGTGAATTTAGGTAGAGCTCCCGCATAGGCAGAGTTGCCGTACAAATATATGAACGTGTATTTGATGGGCATATGGTCGTATTATTTTAGGGCAGAGTCTCTGCATGGACAGAGTTTCCCCATAAAATACGCACATATGCACATATAATTTATGAACATATGAGTATGTTTTTGGGCAGAACCTCCGCTTGGGCAGAGTTTCCTTTAGAAACATATACATATAAACATAATATTTGTGAACATATGGATATGTTTTCGGACAGAACCTCCGCTTGGGCAGAGTTTCCTTTAAAAACATATACATATGAGCACAATATTTGTGAACATATGGATGTCTTCGGGCAGAACCTCCGCTTGGGCAGAGTTTCCTTAGAAAACATATACATATGAGCACAATATTTGTGAACATATGGATATATTTTCGGGCAGAACCTCCGCTTGGGTAGAGTTTCCTTTAGAAAACATATACATATGAGCACAAACACTCACCCTTCCTGGAAACTTGCTCGACGAGAGGGAAGAACATATGTGCCTAAATGCTTATACCCATGGAGACTTGCTCGACATGCAAGCATTTAGAACACAAGAACAAAGATGTTTAGATACTGGTGGGGACATCCGAGCCTGGGACCGGGCCAGTGGGTGCAAGTATATCGAAGATGGAAGCAATGTGCAGCAACGACGGCATCCATTTAGCTTGGCGATGTACTTTCGGATCCCTAGCATGTGTCTATTATGAGTTTGAGCCATTAGTGATGTAATAAGGCCCATATGAGGCCCAATTGAGCTTTTTTATTTTCTGTGTATTTTCGGGTCCGATTTAGGACCTATTTTTAGGCTTGGGGTTATTTCGGTCTTTGGGTGTTTAGTGAGGACCATTAGGGTTCCATCACTATAAATAAAGTGTAAACGGTTGTTTGAAAGGTTAATGAACATTTGAAGACAGCTTTGGGCAGCCGCCATTCTTGTCTTCTCCAGCGGGGTGGAATCCCCAGGGTGGAAGCCCTCTTTCTGTGGGGTGGATTCCCCAGGGGTGGAATCCCCAAACCCGGTTCTTCCTCTGTCCGCCGCCCTCTCTCTCTGTCCCTGTTCGCTGTTCTCCCTTCCCCACGCCGTTGTGCCGCATCAAATTGGTATCAGAGCCGGTCGGCTTCTTTTTAGGAGCCCGTCTGATCTTCCCCTTCCATCGCACGGAGCCGTTGTCAACCCTCTGCAACAAGCGCCCCTTCGCACAGGAAAGCCCTTGCGCGAGGGCCCAGCCACCCGCACCCACCCCACTAGCGCGAAGAACGCCCAGCGATCCCCCCTGCGCGCTCTGCCTTCCCGCGTCGTCGCCGCGACTCGGCGCCTCAGGACCGCAGCCGCGGCGCCCCTGCCCTGCTGTCCCCCGCGTGCCCACGGCATGCGTCCGCGGACGCCGCGCCCCAGCGCCTGCGACCCCGCATCCCCGGGCCTGCGAACCCCGCGCCCCCCTCGTCCGCCCTGCGCCCCGCCTCGCCAGCCGCGTCCGCCCTGCCATCGCGCAGCGCGGGCCCCTGTTGGAAGGTAAAAGTGTGACACGTTTATTTCAGCGGAAATTACAAAAAAAATCTATCAGATGATGGTCCGACGACTAGCCTAGTTGAAGCCTATTTTGGCGGACGACGGTTCGAGTCGCGGACATGATGAAGAGGGCCATTGGGCCACGAAGATTAAATGTTGGTTTTCAGCAGGCCTGGTTACAATACATTATCAGCAGCCTGCTCAGAGGCCAGAAAGTTGTGATTTAAAATGACCCCAAGGTTATTTAAATTACAAAATTATTCAGTGGGATACTTCCTCAAAATTTAGCAGGGGAGTTCCGGCCCTTAAAATGGTGCCCGGAGTCCCGGTTAAAATGAAAGTACAAGGAGAACATGTCTCCGTCCAAAGTACGAAGCACGGAAAAATCGGCAGCACAAGGTCTATAGACCGAGTACGAAGGACAAGTACAAAGAACAAGCTCCGGCAGCGCTCTCCGATCGGGCAGAACTCCGAGAGAAGTTGGGGCGAAGCGCCAAGGAAACGGAGCGGACTCCAGCAGCACCTCCGGCAGCACAAGGTCTATAGACCAAATACGAAGAACAAGCACAAAGAACAAGCTCGAGGAAGAACTCCGAGGCTTGCAAAGGCACCCTCCGATCGGGCAAAACTCCGAGAAGTCGGGCGAAACTCCAAAAAACAAGCAGGACTTCAGCAGCACCTCCGGGCTCCAACAAGTCCTGGAAATGAGGGTATAGGGGGGGGGGGTATTTATAGACAAAATCCCCCCCTCTTCCCCTCTCTTTCCATCGGTTAGGTCCCCCTAACCGATGGTGACCTCACAATGAGGTCACCATCGGTTAAGGGGGGTCTCCCCCTAACCGATGGTGACCTCAAATGAGGTCACCATCGGTTAAGGGGCTAACCGATGGTGACCTAAGCATGAGGTCACCATCGGTTAGGGGCTCTCTCTCTCTCTCTCCCACGCATGTAAGGGCCGAAACCCCTATAAATACCCCCCCTATTCCAAAGGAAAGGGGGGTCTTGAATGGTGCTCTGGCGAAGCCCTGTTGGGAAAATCCCAGGAAAATAGAAAAGAGCCTCTGCTCATTTCCTCTCCCATTCTCAAATCCCCCCGTCCGGTGTTCGAAGGTACAAATCCCCTTCTTTAGCCCGATAGGCCTGGCGCGGAGAGAGGAGCGGTCGGCGTAATCGTCATCAACACTCCTTCTTAATCCCCATCCCCCACATCGAGCAAGACTCTGTGGGGTGATATTCCCGGGGTTTAAATGCCGTCCATATCGAGCAAGACTCTATGGACACATGGTATTTAAATACCCATGTTCTCCCCGCCCATTGAGCGAGACTCTGGGATGGTGGATTTTGTGCTTATATGTATATGTTTTCTGAGGAGACTCTGCCTAAGCGGAGGTTCTGCCAAGGACATATTCGTATATTCGCAAATTTGTGTTCTTATTATATGTTTCTTAAGACGAAACTTGCCCAAGTGGAGATTCTGTCCGAGAACACATATATAAAGATTACGAATTTGTAATTATACAAATATGTTCCTTAGGGAGAAACCCGCCCAGGCAAAAATCTCTCCAGGGGACGTATCCATGTAAACACAAACTCGTGTTATATGTATATGTTTCTTAGAGGAAACTCTGCCCAAGCGGAGGTTCTGTCCGAGAACATATTCGTATATTCACAAATTTATGTTCTTATGTATATGTTTCTTAGGGGAAAACTCTGCCCAAATGGAGATTCCCCCTAAGAACATATCCATAAAATCACAAATTTGTGCCTGTACGCATATGTTTCTTAGGAGGAATCTTGCCCGGACAAAGTTCCCTCTAAATTCATATCCGTGTAATCACAAACTTCATGTTTATATAAATGTATTTCTTAGTGGAATCTCTGCCCAAATAGAGACTCTGCCCGAGAATATATCTATATAATCACAAATATGCCCCGTTTGTATATGTTTCTCAAAAAAGAAGGAACTCCGTTCATACGGGAGCCTCTTTCCCATCGGATACTCTGCTCAAATGGGGATACCGTTTGAGAATATATTTACAAAGTGCAAATTTGTGTTTATACACATATATCTCTTTAAGGCAAAGTCCCTCCGGGTAAAGTTTCTCCCGAGAATACATGGATACAAGCATATGCCAATATGAAAATATCTCTACAAGGACACCCTGCCTAAGTGGGGACTCACCAAGACATATTCACATATTCAAAAAATAAAAAAAAAAGGGGGATTGTGATAACATACACACATCCAAAGAAAAAGGGAAGTGAGGCAAGAACTGTGCTCAGACACTCCAAATGGGAGCACATACGCACCTCCACGAAAACTATATCCGTGGAAATGGACTTTGGACAAAAAAATCATAATATGACAAGGACTTCCATGGAGATACATCCATATGCTCTCCGAAGTGGAATGGACTTGGAAAAATCACAATATGACAAGGACTTCCATGGAGATACATCCATATGCTCTCCGGAGTGGAAATGGACTTGGACAGAAAATCACAATATGACAAGAACTTCCGTGGAGATACATCCATATGATTTCGGGAAATTGGAACCCGCACAAGCATGAAATGAGGAGAAAATAAACTCTACCTCAAATTCGGACTCTGCCTAGGAACGGCATTACAAGAGAACCTCATATAAAAATCCGCACAATAATCCTTCTAATATGGAAGTGTTACTCCGGGTTATTAATACCCCCAAGTTCAGAATCGTAAATCACGGGCATATACCCGTTTATAATAATAATCTCCATGTTTTCCCAAATGAAAACCCATAACCAACCTTTTGTAAAAGGAGGAAAAAGACCTCAAATCGGTCCTCGGGTATATACCCGCTCCCCTTTTCAAAAGAAATCAAACTTTGGGCTCCCACAAAGGCAGTCGTTTCAAAAATGGAATATCCAAAGCAAAAGGCATTTCAAAACAATTAAAAGAACAAAAAAAACATGGTCATAATCAGGATTTTCTAAGAAAAAGCATGTATATTCTCTCGTCCTTTTTACTATGAAATGGTATTCGGGTTAGAAATTGGTATTAAATAATGCCAAGAGTTTTAACTCGATGTAAATGTAACATCGATTCCGGTCGATGGAGAGGGAGGTCCAGCACATGCTACCCCAATTGCCTGATGAGATAGACATGGGACTCAAGAAGTTCAGAAAAAAAACGGCGCCACCGTCCGTTCGCGGACACACCGTCCGTTCACGGACACACCCGTCCGTTCGCGGACACACACCCGTCCGTTCCACGGACACCATACCCGTCCGTTCACGGACACCATACCCGTCCGTCTCACGGCACCCCAAATTCTTCCGCATTGCGCGGATTCTTTCTTCTGTCGTTAGACAGGCTGGCACGCCCCGCGATATAAAAATCAAAGCATGCGAAACAAAATGAATACCCCTCAAATGGAATGAAACAAATAAACAAAACGAATGGAAAAAAAAGAGAGAAAAAAAATGATGATGGAAATCCCCCGTGTCAACAGCCCCCGGCGACCCCCCCTTCGCTCGCCCCCACGCACCCCCTGCGCCCGATACCGCCCCCCCCACTGCATCCGCGATCACCCCCCCCCCTCTTCCGGTCGCCCCATTCCTCTTCCCGTTCCCGGCGCCTCCACGCGCCCACGCCCTCCCTGCAACGTCACCCCGCCCCAGCGCCCCCCGCGTGAAGCCGCCCTCCGCGCCGCTCGCGAGCCCGACCCCGGCACCCGGAACCCAGCAGCGACCCCCCGTTCACGTGCCCTGCGCCCCTGCTCCCGGGGATGCCAGCAGACTCCATCGGCCTCGTCCGCCCCAGTTCACTCGTGCGCGCCTCTTCTACCGTGTAGCCGGTCACCGCAGGGCCGGTTTGAGACCGGTCTGGTGGTCTTCATCACGGGGCCCTGAACGTGCGAGAGTCACGGCCAGTCGGGTGTCGATGAATCAGCACGGAGTGCCGAACATCAACGAGGATCCTCCAGTACTCGTCTACTTCCAGGTTCGGCTGCACGAGATATTTCAACCACGACTCTGAATAATTTTGGGTAGTATGATTTCTTCTGCATTTCGGACACTAGTGCGATTATCAAATAGAAGAGTTATTTTGTTGATATTTGATCCGCTACAATCATGTAATTACGTATCCCAAGCCGTCGTGGATTCACTTCTCAAAGTGGGAAGCTAATTGTTTCTGAAAATGGAAGTATATGGATAACCGTTTCTCTAACATTCAGAGAGAATTCGGAGCACAAAGATCTTATCTATCATTCTGGGCGCTTGGGCTACAATTCCTTCACAGCAGTCGTCTATTTTACCAACCGACAACTTTTACCTCATTGTGGGTCGGAAATGGTTACACCGTTACAAAAGAGAGCTGTTGAGATATTTGCTGACGAGAGTTATTGTACCATCCGAGATCTTGATTATCCAGGGTCGATTCAAGTTTCCTGCATATGTGCCTAAAGCTCAAAGAAATTTACAGGTTTAAAGCTTGTCAACCTGATTCCCAAGTGGCACTGCAACAGAAATTAGAGTCCACAATCTTGCCAACTGTGGATGATGCTCAGGTAGAGGTGCATTACCCACTGACACCCACTATGGTAGAGCCTGAGGAGATGATTGAGAATGTGGCTATGACTGACTCTATTGACGTACGCGAGACAGCTCATATAGTGGAGTCATGGGATCACTATCTGTTCATTGAAGCCGGTTTTGATGCACTTTCTGATCATTTATTCGAGATCTCAACACTCTCTGGCAGTCACCCGCCCATGAATGATGTGCTTTTTAGCATTGATTCCGGTGACTTTGATGTGGTGTGGCATAGTTTCGAGTTACGTTGTCGGCACCAACCCCAGCTGTCCAGTTTGATTATATGCATGGGTATGGCAGTGCTCCAGTGGCTAGTTGCTCCCTTGTCTATTTTGGGAATTCTTCGACATTCAAAACTCGAGGACGAGTTTTCTCGAATCAGGGAGAATTGGTGGGGACATCCGAGCCTGGGACCGGGCCAGTAGGTGCAAGTATATCGAAGTTGGAAGCAATGTGCAGCAACGACGGCATCCATTTGGTTTGGCGATGTACTTTCGGATCCCTAGCATGTGTCTATTATGAGTTTGAGCCATTAGTGATGTAATAAGGCCCATATGAGGCCCAATTGAGCTTTTTTATTTTCTGTGTATTTTCGGGTCCGATTTTGGACCTATTTTTAGGCTTGGGGTTATTTCGGTCTTTGGGTGTTTAGTGAGGACCATTAGGGTTCCATCACTATAAATAAAGTGTAAACAGTTGTTTGAAAGGTTAATGAACATTTGAAGACAGCTTTGGGCAGCCGCCATTCCTGTCTTCTCCAGCGGGGTGGAATCCCCAGGGTGGAAGCCCTCTTTCTGTGGGGTGGATTCCCCAGGGGTGGAATCCCCAAACCCGGTTCTTCCTCTGTCCGCCGTCCTCTCTCTCTGTCCCTGTTCGCTGTTCTCCCTTCCCCACGCCGTTGTGCCACATCAGATACCTTATACCCATAGAGACTTGCTCAACATGTAAGGTATTTAAACACCAAAGCACACGATTTAATTTTTACCCCCACAGCGACTTGCTCGATGTGGAGGTATGGGTTTCATTAAGATTTCTTTTGAAACTTTCCATGGGGATTAGCTCGACATGGAGGGGGATTAAGGAGATTTCGTAGCCGGATGGAGACGACCTCTCTTCCTTTTGCGCTTGCCGAGGGCGGATACCTTCACACCGAGCGGAGGGAGGGCGGATACCTTCACACCGATGGAGGAACCTTTGAGAACAAGCTAGAATTTCTTTTTGGAAGAACCTCCCTTTTTTTTTTCTTTTCAATTTTGGAATCTCCAAAAAAGGGACCCCAAAAAGCCCCCTTTGCCTTGAGCTACATGGGCCATATTTATAGGGGTTTTAGCCCCTTACATTTGAGAGAGATGAGGGGGGTTTCATCCCCTTAACCGATGGACAGTCCCATCGGTTAAGGGGAGATTCCCCTTAACCGGTCTCCTCCTTAACCGATGAGAAGTTCCATCGGTTAAGGGAGATTCCCCCCAACCGATGGTAAGTCCATCGGTTAAGGCTTCTTAACCGATGGGAGGCCCATCGGTTAAGGCCTCCTCCCTTAACTGATGGACAGTCCCATCGGTTAGGGAAGAATCCCTTAACCGATGGGAAGTTCCATCGGTTAGAAGGTTTACATGCCCTGAGTTTCTATAAATATGGATCCCCGTGCTTTACGAGGGGTGTTGATGCCGTGAAGACTCTTGTGTTGCTGGAGATCTTGACGGAGGCTTGAGTTTGCAAGTGCTTGGAGCTTCTTGCTGCACGTGTTCTTTGTACTTGTTCTTCACATTCGGTCTTATGACCTTGTGTTGCCGAATTTCTTCCGCAATGTATCCTCCTCGAAGCGCTTTTCTTTTCGGAACTTTTGCTTCACTGGAGAGGCTTGGTGCCGATTTGACGAATAAATTCCCTCTCTTAATTTGGAAGGGATTTGGACCCAATGTTACCTAAGTAATTGTTGGATATATAAATAATTACTGGCACGAACACCATGAACTTTTCGGGGTTCAACAACCATCTGCTTCACGGCCATTCCCAATCGTTTTCATGGTTACGAGGTCCTGAAAAACACAATGATCAGAAAAAAGGTTACTGAATAGCCTAACTGTTTAGTAAGACTACTAACCGAAAGTAAGTTGATGAGAAGAGAGTGGACATGGAGGGCAGAAGATAAAGTAAGATGATCAGAGAGTTTGATGGAACCCTTGCCAGCAACAGTGGCACAAATACCATCAACAATGGTAACTTTGTCATGACCAGATAATAAGGAATAAGAGCAGAACAAGGATGAAATACCAGTCATATGATTTATAGCCCCTGAATCAATGACCCAAGGGGTTTCAGATACTGGAGTAGAAGCCCTGAGGGCTGCATCAAGAGTGTCTGATGCAGAAGAAGAAGGGTGAGAAACATTCTGAAGATAAGAAAGAAGCCGTTGTAGAGTAGCAATGTCGAAGGAAGTAAGTGCAGTTGTAGGTCTGGAGATGGTATCTCTTTTAAATGGGACAGACTGAACAATTGCTGCTTTGCCCTTGATTTGTTTCTCCATCTTAGTTTTAAACTTCTCTGGTTTCTTTTCAGGATACTTCACCCAACAAATCTGAACCATGGTTTGTGCGGCCACAATGTTGACACTTTCGGTCTCCCCAAGGCCTGTTGGTTTCCCCAGTTTTTAGGTATACTAGTAGCAGCAACCAAAGCTGAGAATTCACCAACATCAGGAGTCTGCACAGGGGACTCCTTGTTGCCCATGACTTGGCGTCGCTGCTCCTCACAAAGTACTTTAAAATGTCTCTTCCAAGGACGGGGCAGGATCCATATTAAGGATCTGTCCCCGTTAAGGCATCATAATCAGAATTCAAACCTTCCAAGAATTTCACAATCTTGTCATCGGGAAGCATCCAATTCATTCCACAACGAAATTAGGGCACAGAAATAATTTGTAACAGATTGTGACCCCTGTTTTAACTCATGGATATCATGAGTTAACTGATATTGACGGACCTTGTTTTTCTTCTGGCCATAGAGACTAGCCAAAGTTTTCCACATGTCTGCTGCAGTAGTTGACTTGTGTAAAATAGTTGGGCGAATTCTGGGACTGACAGAACTAAGAATCCAGGGCATGATCATACTATCAGTCTATCATCACGCCTCCGCACAACATACTTAGGGTCCTGGACATCTGGTTTCTTTCTCATCTCCCGTAAGATGACCAAGTTTCTCACTGCCAACAATATACAAATCTGTTGCAACAGCCCAAAACTGATAATTACTCTCCGTGAGTTTATCGGAGGTGATCTGCAGTGTTGAGTGTCCAACTGATGTAAGTGACATGGTTTGGACAACACCAGACAGAGGGAAAATAGAGGTCAACATGGCAATCACCCTAGATCACCACTGTAAAGACAAAAAAAATTCACACCCACTGTGTTGGAGTAGCCGCTGTCTCCCCTGTGCAGCTGTGCTGGAGAACCGCAAAATCCTAAAGGGATATGGCGGTGAAAAAAGCCTGCACTTGAAAGCTGCAAGAACTCCACAGTGCACAAAGGCTATGAAACTCTCGAGTTGTGCGATCTGGAGAAAGAGGGGAGAAGAAGAAGAAAGCGCACCCAGGAATACCATGAAAGAAACACAGGAGAGGGGAAGAAGAAAGTGGCAACTGTCCAACAGTTCAGGACAGTTCGAACCTGTCCCTTTAGATAACCATATGGAAAGGCCATAAAAGGCCCATAGAAGTACAAGAATACCCCCAATCATCTGGAGGGTAACTAATAAAAAAAACAAGAACAAAAAGAACAAACAGCCTTAAACTATACAAAATTATAAATCTATCCTTCCTTGTAACAAATTCGACTGAAGCAAGGATATTTATGATGTAATACATTCAAATACGGGGTATATTTGATGAGGTAAAAAATTCAGGATTATACACTTTATTTCCATGTATTACAGGGTATATCTGTATTTATTTCTATATTTTTTCAATTAAGTTGGCAGAGGAATGAAATTCTGTTCTTGTAGACTTCTGTATCTTTGTCCCTGTAAACAGTTATCAATGCTATTGAATAGTCCATCAAGGAATAAATCAAATTTCCATGTTATTCTTCCCTAGAGCACAAATCTTCATTACTTTTTATAGTGTGAAACATTAAAAATTGCACCTGTTTTGGCCAGATAATTATTTAACAGAGTCACGATCTTCTCAGACTTCAAAAATGAGTATGACATGATAATGAACAAGGATAAATCTATGCATAAAATCTATAGAGGAACATAGGATGGTGGGTGATATATCGATCCAGGAGCACATCCTCCAGATATTCAACTGAATGGATTCCTGAGTCTGTATCAGCTGCTATGTAACACAACACAAAATGTCCTTATGCCACTTTAACACAACACAAAATGTCCCTATGCTACTTCAACTTGTAAACTTGGAACTTCTGTTTCTATGATAATCCTTATGGTCGTGTAATACCATGTTACTTTAAGTTGTGGATAATGCTTGGGCCTCATGGTTCTAAAGTTAGATTTCATCTGCTCAACCTTTTCTCTAACATAGTTTGCAGGAACATTGGGAAGGAATGCATTGATTCTATACCTTCTGGAAGCATAATATCCATGTGAAGAATATATGCTATGCTCTCTTTCTCTTGCTTTCTTCTGGTATTAGGTAGACAGATTCTTAAAAGTTCCCGTAGATGATTTAAAGGGGGAGGGACCAAGGTTGGCCGGATCGGAATCGGGAATCGAATTGGAAATTTCCTGATTCGATCCGATTCACCCGTGTCGGCCCCGACGATTATCAGTCCAAATTGGACTGATTCACATGTATATATATATGTATATAATTATATATGTATATATTATCATATATATGTATATATATATAATACATATATATCTATTTGTATGTTATAATATATTTATATATGTGTATATATATTTGTATGTCATATAATATATATATACTATATTATATATATAAAGGGTATCGGGGTGAATCGGGCATATCAGGATCTGTTCTTCCTTGATACGCACCGATTCCCCCCGATCTGGCAAACCATGGCAGGGACTATTTTAAAACTGAGTATGCAGTTCTCTGTTTCCCTTTCTTTGGATGCTGAGTAACATCTCCTCTCCTGACCTGACTTTACTACCACTGTTTATTTCAAAAAGAATTTTTAGTGCAGCCTACCTTGCTTCAAAAAGAAGATCATGATATTGTTTACTATGTTGATTCCATGGCACTGTTGTAATTTGATAAAACTTTGGTTTAAAGTTATTTCATTTATTATTTATTCCAGGGGTTGGCCAGGGATGGCGTAGTCGTCCAAATGTACTACAAGAAGGGTATGGTACTGCAGCTGTTCTTCCTGAGCAAGGAATATATCTGGCAGCATCAATTTATCGGCCTGTTCTTCAGGTATAAGTTGGTAGTACAGGCTAACATATTTCCTGGTGTCTTGTATGACATACATTTGTGATGGATGGCTGTTTTATTCTTTCAGTTTACAGATAAAGTCGCATTCTTACTGCCACAGAAATATTCACAACTTGGGTATGTATAAAACCTATCTGTAGGTGGAATTTTCATTTATCTGAATTATACTGTTCTGTGCATGTGTATGCTGACTGGCATTTATTTCACAGTCTCCATGTAGATATCATTCTTATCTTCTAATTCGGATTTGACCATTTGTTGTGTCTTCTATAGAATGTCTAATGCAACTAAAAAGTATTACGTTTGGATTTTACACATGGATTGCGGAATCGCTTGATCCGGATTGGAATCGGCCATAGCTGATTTGATTCCTCTCCAAACGGGCGATCTGGCTCTCCCCATAATTTTATATTGAAATAGCCAATAATTAGGTGATTATACAAAATCCCGGCTGATCCCCCCCACCCATTCCCTCGATCCTAGCTGGTCTGGTCTGATTCCAGATAGGGATTGTGGGGGGGGGGGGTCCCGATCTGATCCGGAATTCCTATTTGGACCAATTTGGTCCGATTCCGACCGATCCGGCCTGAAATCTGTGTCCAAGGGGCTTCCCCCCAGGGGCTGATCCCGATCCCAATCGGCCGATTCTGCATTCCATGCTCCAGCACCTTCAATCAATTAATGACGCTTTTATCCGCATCATACTAACAACTTGGCCCACCTAAACAAAGGGATAAAATAGTCCCCCTAACTCACCTGCCAAAATCTCTGAAAGAAGCCAGAATGTTTGCCATCAATCAGAATGGAGAATTTTCACAAAACATGCAACCTCCTATTCATTAGCTATCTGTTGGAACACGCGGAATTTCAACCTTTAAAAATAAATTTAAAAGGCTTTCGTGCTTTTTAAAAATAAGAGTAATAAAAATATGAAGCATGATGATGTTTTATTTATATATTTTGCGTGGGCGTACCAATCTGTTTAACAGATAGATTTGAGACTCACTTAATGTGAGATTTTTATGTGTCCATTTATTGGACGGTTGCGCCTTCATTTAGTGTATTTGTTCCGCATGTTTATTTTATCAGGCGATTTGAGTTTCGTGTTCTGAACCCCTTTCTCCACTGACTGGAGTCGGTGTTAATTTACATCGGATTGAATCCGAATACTCTTGATAGTAAGGTCGAGATCTGAATTTTATAAAGATAGAGACATGGATAAATTTGTATTAACAGACGAAATAGATTTTAAGAGGGAGCATGGACCCTATTTACAAATTTAACATGCACTTTTTGAACAAATGGGCATGAACCCAAGAATTTATTTGACATTTGAACGAGTTGTGTCTCGAGCAGAGTTTCTGCATGGGCGGAGTTTCTGCATAGAGACACACAAACATATGATGAACATATGATCGTGCCTCGGGTAGAGTCTCCCCATAGAGGTATGCACATATGAACATACAAACGTTTCATCCTCATGGAGTCCGGCTCGACATGAGGGTACGAACACTTGAACATTTTTTATATCTCCATGGAGTCCAGCTCAACATGGAGACATTTAAATACATGGACATTTAAATTTCATCCCCCCATGGAGTCTCGCTCGACTTAGGGAGGGGGTGTATACACGGGGGTTTTCGCAGTCGAAGACAACCTTGGCTTATCGAGCACGAGCACCTTCACGCCGAGAGTTGTCTTCCCGCGAGACTTTCGAACCCTTTTCCAAATTTTTTCTTTCAAACTTTCAGAGCTTTGACCCAAAAAACTCCGACCCTTAAAACCCTGTCGATTGGGTATTTATAGGGGTTTATCCTCCGTTTGAATGAGGGGAGGAGAGAGATCTACCCAGAGGGGTTGTCCCTCCGGGTAGACTACCCGGAGGGGGTTCCTCCGGGTACGAGGACTCCCTTATCTCTGGGTAGGGAAACTCCCTACCCGGAGGGGCTTCCCCTCCTCTTCGGCTTGTTCTTCTTTAAATACAACCCCCGGGTGTTTTACCGGGGGTTGTTCTTTACTCCTCTCGCGACAGGAAGGCTTGTAGCTTGGTGTCCTTACGACGAAGACGAAGAGTGTATTGTGTTTTGTCTTGCAAGTGCCTTGTGCTTCCTCTTGCAAGTGAAGAGAAGTGTTAAACTTGTTCTTCCTTTCAAGTTGAAGTCGTTCTTGTTCTCGAAGAGTTGATATTATTGATCTTGCACTCCGTCGAAGAATCTTGAAGTTGTAATTTTTCTTCAAATTGTCGATCTTGTTGACGTTGTGCTTCTTTGGAGAATTCGAAGTTGACCTTCGTAATAAGTCTTTCTCTTTAATAATAAAGATCAAAACCCAATATTGTTTTAAACCTTTCAGCCAGTAAACCTCCACGGTAGGCTGTACTATCCAAGGTTCAAAAACCCGGGGATCGGGATCGGATCGGTCGACCCAAAACCGATCCGACCCGGCGATCCCGACCCCGGCTCGGCCGAGCCGGGCCGAGCCCGGCTGAGGCAGGGGTGGCTGGATCGGCCCATTATACAGGTGTATATCTTATACAGGCTGAGTTCAGGCCTTATTTACCTGAATATCATTTAAGTAAAACATTTACTTAAGATATTACATGTAAATAAGAAAGTACCCCCCATTTGAATCCAATAAAAATATCAAAAAAATCATATCTCTTACAAATAAAAAGTCAACTCTCTCACCTAAGAAGAAAATCGTGATTTCGTTGATTTTAGCGAAATGCTAACTTTCTAATCTCTCATAATTTAGCCTATCTAAAAATTTGATAATTCAAATAAACCATATGGAACACTAAAAATCCAAAGTCCGATAAAAAAAGTCAACGTGCATATGACTTCTCCAAGGGAGCCACTTTCCTACTGACAGCACTTAGTCTGCTTGAGACCTCTCAGGATTTGGTCAAACTTAAACTATCATCACTCAAAGTCATGAGAATTGTCACTTTCTAATTTCTTTTCAATTAAAAAGTGAAATTCTCATGAGTTTAGATGATGATAGCTTAGGTTTGACCAAATCCTGAGAGGTCTCAAGCAGACTAAGTGCTGTCAGTAGGAGAGTGGCTCCCTTGGAGAAGTCATATGCACGTTTGACTTTTTTTACCGGACTTTAGATTTTTAGTGTTCCATATGATTTATTTGAATTATCAAATTTTTAGATAGGCTAAATTATGAGAGATTAGAAAGTTAGCATTTCGTTAAAATCAACGAAATTGCGATTTTCTTTTTCGGTGGGAGAGTTGACTTTTTATTGGTAAGAGATATGATTTTTTTGATATTTTTATTGGATTCAAATGGGGGGTACTTCCTTATTTACATGTAATATCTTAAGTAAATGTAACATTTACTTAAATGATATTCAGGTAAATAAGGCCTGAAATCGCAATGGACTCGGCCTGAACTCAGCCTGGGATTGGCCTGGACTCAGCCCATGACAAGGTTGAACCGTATCGGCCCGGCTCGGGCCGATCCGAGGCGGATCGGGCCGGGCTCGGCGAGCCGGCCGAGCCCAGCTGAGCCGGTCCGATCCACGTGCAAGGATCGGCTAGGTTACCCCGGCTCGGATCGGGAGGCCCAAAACCGAGCCGACTCGGCCGATCCGATCCCGATCCGGCCGAGTTTTTGAACCATGGTACTATCCTTTGCCAGCAAACCAAAATGGTAGGCTAACCCAACCCCTTAGCCAGCAAACCAAAATGGTAGGCTAACCCATAGGCCCCCTCTGGCCAATAAGTCACAATGACAAGCCATATTAAATCCTTTAGCCAGCAAACCAAAATGGTAGGCTAACATAAATCCTTTACCCAGCAAACCAAAATGGTAGGCTAACCTACATCCCTTCCTTGGTCAACAAACCACCATGGTAGGCCGGATCAAATTCTTTAGCCAACAAACCACAATGGTAGGCTAAGTCCAAATAGTAAATTCTCTAGCCCAAGGTTCCGCGGCACCACTCCAGATCCCAAGCTCCAAAAAAAAAAAGAAGAAAAAAAAGAGACTAAAAATGGAGATGTCCCGGCAGACTTGGTCACTCCCCAAAAGGAGTATCTAAGGGCAAAAAGGCCTAAAATCCAGCTGAGGTCAAAACCCGAAAGGGCACCTCAGGCAAAAATGGATAACCTCTCAACGTGAAAACTCGAAAGGGCACGTTGGAAAAAGCCAGAGGGGGCCGGCTTCCGCGAAAACCCGAAAGGGCGCGGGAGTCGATAATGTGAAAAAAAAAATCATCATCATCATCGTCATCATTTATCAAGTCATGGCCCCCTCAGCCATGAGCCAGCAAACCAGAAAACGGTAGGCTGGGCCATATTCCCCTTAGTCAACAAACCATTATGGTCGACCAAGTCAAAACCCTTAGCTAGCAAACCAAAATGGTAGGCTAACCCAAATCCTTTAGCCAGCAAACCCCGAAAGGTCGGCTATACCTCTCCTGGCCAACAAACCACCCCGGTGGTTCAAACCCAGACCCTTAGCCAGCAAACCAAAATGGTAGGCTAACCTATACCCCTTAGCCAACAAACCAAAAATGGTAGGCTAACCTAATTTTTTTGGTCAACAAACCACCGTAGTAGACCAAAATCCATGCCCTTTTCGGCCAACAAACCTCAATGGTAGGCCGAATCAAACCCCTTAGCCAACAAATCAAAACAGTAGGCTAACCTAAATCCCTTAGCCAATAAACCAAAATGGTAGGCTAAACTGAAACCCCCTTAGCCAACAAACCACAATGGTAGGCTAAGTCCGAGTTGCAAATCCCATAATCAAATGCCCCACGGTCCTGCCCCGGACCCCTAAATATATACATATAAACAGAAAAAAAGAAGAAATAAAAGGGACTAAAAATAGAGATGTCCCGGTGGACTTGATCATTCCCCCAAAAGGGATGTTCAAGGGTAAAAAGGCCCCAAACACGGCTGAGGTGAAAACCTGAGAGGGCTCCTCAGGTAAAAATGGGTGATCCCTCGTGTGAAAACCTGAAAGGGCGCATCGGAAAAAGTTAGAGGGGGCCATCTCCAACAAAAATCCGAAAGGGCGTTTGGGATGGTAATCATAGTTGTCAAGGCGTCAAGGCGACCAAGGAATAGTTGGGGTCTCGGATCGCCTAAGCGCTTAGGCGCCCGCCTAAGCGGTGCCTAGGCGTTTAGGACGGAATTAAGTATGAGTTGTTTTCAAGTGTCCCTCTTACATGATATTTATGTATTTATAAATATATATAATGATGAAAATTCAATAAAAAATATCATAATATGACTGACATAAAGACAATGATATATCATAATATGGTAGATATATTATTAAAATAATACATAAATTTGAGAATATATATATAAATTAAACTACAAGTAAACAAACTCACATTATATATCATAAAGTCATAAAAATCTAAATTGATATCTTCAAATAAATAAGCACACTAAATAAGAACAAGAAGTGCAAATATCATTCTATCATTAGAAAACTAATTTCCAACTTTTAAAACAAACCAGTAAATACACATACGTGTAATATGTTAAATAAAAATAAGAATGCAATATCTTAACACACTTAAAACTATATATATATATATATATATATATGTGTGTGTGTGTGTGTGTGTGTGTTACCCATAGGGGAACACGGTTTCTTCTTCATACTTATTTACCTGAATATCATTTAAGTAAATGTTACATTTACTTAAGATATTACATGTAAATAAGGAAGTACCTCCCATTTGAATCCAATAAAAATATCAAAAAAATTATCTCTTACAAAAAAAAGTCAACTCTTCTATCAAAGAAGAAAATCGCGATTTCGGTGATTTTAGAAAAATGCTAACTTTCTAATCTCTCATATTTGACCTATCTAAAAATTTGATAATTCAAATAAACCATATGGAACACTAAAAATTCAAAGTCCGGTAAAAAAGTCAATGTGCATGTGACTTCTCCAAGAGAGCCGCTCTCCTACTGAAAAAAGTCAACTTCGTGTTTCAGTAGGAGCGGCTCCCTTGGAGAAGTCACATGCACGTTTGACTTTTTTTACCGAACTTGGATTTTTGGTGTTCCATATGGTTTATTTGAATTATCAAATTTTTAGATAGATCAAATTATGAGAGATTAGAAAGTTAGTATTTCGCTAAAATCACCATTTC
The DNA here is from genome assembly GCA_014218235.1 of Colocasia esculenta. Taxonomy (NCBI): domain Eukaryota; kingdom Viridiplantae; phylum Streptophyta; class Magnoliopsida; order Alismatales; family Araceae; genus Colocasia; species Colocasia esculenta. The sequence continues at coordinate 73,654,022 of CM024757.1, forward strand.
TTCTTCGATGAGAGAGTTGACTTTTTTTTGGTAAGAGATATGATTTTTTTGATATTTTTATTAGATTCAAATGGGGGGTACTTCCTTATTTACATGTAATATCTTAAGTAATAACATTTACTTGAATGATATTCAGTAAATAAGATGTTTCCTGGAATCGGGCTGGACTCAGCCCTGAAAATCGACCTAAACCTGCTGTCTAAGCAGGATATTGCGGACCCCTAACGGGTCTAGGTGCGCCCATGCGCCCCTGGCGTGCGCCTTGGCCGCCTTAGCAGCGCCTTGGGGCGCCTTTTCTACTTTTAGAAAGGCGAGGTATTTTAAGGCGGCTAAGGAAGCGCCTTGGCGCTTAAGCGGCGCCTAGGCGCCGCCTAGGCGTCCGCCTTGACAACTATGATGGTAATGTGAAAAAAAAAAGAGATGATGAAAAATGAAATGAATAAACAATAATGAACTCCTCTAAAGGGGAATAAGATGCTGCTCAAGCAAACGGGTCATTCCCGTCCAAGCGAGCCAAATGGGAAGCAGCCGCCGAGCAAAGCCAAGAAGGCCAGCCTCAGCGACAGAAGCTTGCATCAGATCTTGAAGAATGCCAGAAATGCAGAATTCAAGAGGAAGATGCCAAGCGAAGCCCTGAGAAAAGCTGGTAAGGCAAGTCTCAGAAAGAAAATACCCAATCAGGTCGGCGAGCGAAGCCAGAAAAGGCAAGCCTTATCGACCAAAGTGTCAAAGCCGGATTGCTGAGCAAAGCCAAGAAAGCCGATCGCAGCAGCAAAATCCTACATCCAATCTTGAAGAATGCCACAAATGCAAAGCTTAGGAAGGGGGTGCCAAATGGAATCTCCCAAAAGACAAAGGAGTGTGGATAAAGGTTGCAATGGTGCCAAAAGAAAATACGGCCAGCAATCCGAAATCTGTCATTCCTCAAGTATACAGAAGCCCGAGACAAGCCCTCGGGGTAGCTGGTGAAGTGTGAACATCAACATAAAACAGAAAAAGAGGCCACGGGGCCACCCCCTCAAAAAGGGGCGTGAGGTCCCCCTTGTAGATCCGCCAAGGTAGCCTGGAGGGCGGAAAGCCTGGCCTACGAAGCTAAATACTCTTGCTCGAGATCGGCCATCTCCACTTCTGCCTCGACCACTCCCCCGGCCAAGGCAATAGATGTAACCTGGCGCTCAGCAAGGCACTTCGATGCCTCCTCAATCGTCCGTTGCAAGGCAGTGATATCTTCGTTGCAGCGGGCATGACCGGCCCTCAAAGTCTCGACACGTCCGGTCAGGTCCCCCTTCTGTGATCAAAGGTCCTCGGACTCCTGCTCCGTTAGGGCGATCCCCGCTGCAAGCTCCTGGATCTTGAGGTGATTAGCCGCCAAAGCCGCCTCCCGGCACCGTTGCTTCACCTCGCTTCAGAGAGAGTCAACCACAGCCATCCAAGGGTCCCTCGAATAGCCCATCAAATGATAGGCGAGGGTGCTCCTATAAAGAAAGCCCTGTACAACCTCAATGGAGGGAGGGTTGCTCGCCTCCATAGTGGACCGAGCGGGCCCCAGCAAAGACTCTAGCATCCCACCAGCATCCGGTACATGGACACTTTGAGGTGCGCTCGACCAAAGAATGCCGTGGTCCGGGAAGGCGTCGGACCCCTCAAATAGTGCCCCACTGGACACTGCCCGGAGTGGATCACTGCCAGCAACTGCTAAAAGCAGATGAGAAAGTCAGCACAAGGCAGACGTGATAAAATGAAGCGGGGAAAGAACCTGAAAGTTACAAAGGCTCAAAAGCAAGGCCACTAACTTGGCGCGTCCGACGGCGCAGGAGCATCTTCACTGCCCTTCGTAGGATGCGCCTCACCTCCAGCCTCCCCGATGGCCGCCTCCGGGCCCGAAGCCTCCGGAAGATGTGGACGCTCCCCAGCCAAGGCGTCGGATGATTCACCTGCCCCTGAGAAACTAGGCAGGTTAAACAAGCAATGGCATAAAATGGCCAAGAGTCATGAGAAGCGCAAATGGAGTTCCTCGGCCATTCAAAAATACCCGGCAAAGGCTCGCTGGTTCTCGGAGGAGGAGAAGCGATCGCAGCGCTACGAGAGGTGATCTCCACGCCAGCCACGTCTGTGGCAGAAGGAGGGATAGTTGCTGATGGACTCGACTCCATCATTTCCTGCATGAGGCGGACGGTATCTGCAAAAGGAGAAAGGTCAAACGCCGATCATCGAGAGCACAACACGGTTCGTCCCGACAAGTTATCGGACGAATGCAAAGAAAAAAAAGAGGGAAGAACAATTCTTTGCTCTTGGTGGCTGAAGTTCATACCATCTCTTTCCCCATCTGTTCCCTTGGGAACCTCGCCCTCCTCAAGCGGAGACGCGGTGGGGAGCACGGCCGTAGAGGCATGGAAGGCAAAATTGTCAGGATCGACCCAGAATCGATCGATCCTGGATCGGATCGGCGGCTATGGATCCGATTATGGGGGGGAAGTCCCTGAATCGGCAAACTTCCAGCTGGATCGACCAGAATCGAGTTGGATCGGCTGGATCAAGCAGGGATCGACCGATTCCAGACTGATCCAGGCTGATCCAGACTGATCTAGGTCGATGCTCTTACTTATTTACCTGAATATCATTTAAGTAAATGTTAGACTTAAGATATTACATGTAAATAAGGAAGTACCCCCCATTTGAATCTAATAAAAATATCAAAAAAATCATATCTCTTACCAATAAAAAGTCAACTCTCCCATCGAAGAAGAAAATCACGGTTTTGGTGATTTTAGCGAAATGCTAACTTTCTAATCTCTCGTAATTTAGCTTATCTAAAAATTTGATAATTCAAATAAACCACACAGAACACTAAAAATTTAAAGTCCGGTAAAAAAAGTCAAACGTGCATGTGACTTCTCCAAGGGAGCCACTCTCCTACTGACAACACTTAGTCTGCTTGAGACCTCTCAGGATTTGGTCAAACTTAAGTTATCATCATCCAAAACTCTCAGAATTTGGTCAAATTGAGTTACCATCACCCAACTCATGACACTCATGAGTTTGGGTGATGATAGCTTAGTTTGACCAAATCCTAAGAGGTCTCAAGTAGACTTAGTGCTGTCAGTAGGAGAGCGGCTTTCTTGGAGAAGTCATATGCACGTTTGATTTTTTTTTTGTTGAATTTTAGATTTTTTTTTGTTGGATTTTAGATTTTTAGTATTTTATTGGACTTATTTGAATTATAAAATTTTAAATATGTCAAATTATGAGAGATTAGAAAGTCGCTATTTTGATAAAATCACAAAAATTGCGATTTTCTTCTTGGATGGGAGAGTTGACTTTTTATTAGTAAGAGATGTAATTTTTTTAATATTTTTATTACATTCAAATGGGGGATATTTCCTTATTTACATGTAATATCTTAAATAAATGAAACTACAAATTTTAACATTTACTTAAATAGTATTCAGGTCAATAATACACTGTCTTTAATATTTTATACTTTTCTTGTATTATTATAGTAGTAATAATACAAAATCTTATGTTTCATATATTATGAATGCATGTATGATTGGTTTTTTACGCAAATATTAGTTCTTTCAATTTATCAGATTTCCCCTCATTTTACTGTTTTTTTTCTTCTCGTTTTTTCCTGAATTTTCTCCAAAAAAAAAACCATTATCCGATCTGATCCAGGATCGGATCGAGCCTGGTCGATCCCGATCCTGCCTTCCATGCGTGGAGGAGACCGTCACTGAAGCAGAAAGGCAGAGTCATATACTGCATGAAAAAAAAAGGGGAAGCAAAGGCAGTGTAATAACGAAGCAGGAAGGCCGGAAGGCACTCACTGGCACTATGGAGAGCCTGGGGCCAGATTCCTCCTTCGGGCATATCAAAAGCAAAGTTTGAAAAACCAGGTAGCCCCGCCTCTGGCCCAGATGTCAACAAAGCGTGAATCGCCTGCAGCTAAGTCGACCCCTTGACAGCAGACGTGGTCTCATCCCGGTGCTCCACGCCCTCGCCGGCGATGATATCCGCAGGCACGTACCCTAAAAAGAAAACAAAGGGAAAAAATTGTCGAATCCCAGGCATTGGATGATAAAGCTGAGCGATGGCGTGAGAAAGGCAGGAGTTTGCCCTACCCTGCTCAGTAGGGGACGCTTGAGGAAGGGCCGCCATGTTCGGGGATGGCGTCCCGTCGAAGGTAGGATTGTAATCATCATCGACTGGGGGGATAACATCATCCCGCGGGGCAACCTCAACCAGATCTTCGCTCCCAGTAGTTTGCGAAGCTGCAAAAAGAAGGGGATGTCCCCATTAAAGAAAGAGGGGGAAAGGTATTGAAATACCGAACGAGCATGGGAAGAAAGCCAAACTCACCTGCCCCAGTTGAAGGGGAAGGTCTGGGAGCTCTCCCTCAAGTAGTCGGCTGTAGGGGACTAGCTTCTCTGCTGGCACGTCGTTTCCGATTGTAGGAGGCATTTTGCTTCTGCCTCTCTGTCAAAAGAATGAAGCTCTCTGCTCAAACAAAGAGAAATGGCTCAGTCAACATGGCAGAAGCAGGAAAAATGCAAAACAAATATACAAAAGCGGAAATTTGCATACCGCCCGGCGTGGGAGAAAAATCCGGCGGAAGCACCACTTTCTCGGGTGGGATCTTCACGACTTTCCCCGCCTCGACGACGGCGCCCCAAAAATCAAACAGGTGGGTACCGCTCTCAACCCGGCTAATGAATTCAACCGGGCCGACGCAGGCTATTGAGTGCCGATGTGCCGCTCCCACTTCCGCCATAAGTCGCTAGCAAAGCTACCTGGAGCAATGGGGGCCGATAGTGCAGCGTCCGGTGGATACCCGCAGTCCAGCAAAAAGTGACGCCACCATGAATAGACGATTGGTGGCTCATCGCTGCCCAGTGAAGTCGCCAAACTGCTCTCAGGACGCACCAGGGGCTTCAAAGTCCCCACATAGGTCTTTCGCTCGGCCGGCCCCGAGACCTGCGCCCTTGCTTTGCGGCGACTCAAGGCCTGAACCCTCCCGACGAGTGCAGGAAATTCCCGACGGATGAAATCTGATGCAATCTGTGGGATAGGTACATTCGTTCGGGATAAACGCGCGCTTTTGGCCTCTTTAATTCGGTTGGCGCGCTCCCGGAATGCCTGGTTATGCCAGGACCACCACCGGGCATAGAAGATATCCACATGCCCCTCCCTCCGCTGCTCGGGTATAAAACACTGCAGCGAGGGGTCGTGCCTGGTGAAATAACACCACCAGCTGGAGGCTACCAGGTGCCGGTCCAGACCCTTATATAACCTGACAGTCAATGCAAAGTCTGCATCCGGAGGAACGGCCTGGTCATACCCAAAATTACTAGTAAAGCGGCACGGGAAATACGACTCTAGAAACAAGTAGCCCCTTTGCAGAAAGAAAGGACGCTGGGGCGAATACAACAAAGCCAGTCCTTGCAGAAGGACACGTCGGGGACGGCGCTGTGAGGGAGGCGGTAAATCCGCCCATCTCTGCTCTCCTCGGCCCAGGGCCGAAATCCGCGCGAGCAGCAGGCAAAGTCAAGCCCCTGCTGCCCAGCTGACGGCACAAAAGAAAACCGCCGTCGCGCCTCTGTCAACTGTTGTTGAGGATCCTGGCTTGGGCGGTTCTGAAACATAAACAGGAGTAGCGCCGAAGGATCTTCAACACTGACGCTTTGGCATAGCTCAGGCAATAAAAGACCAGCCCAAGCGCTCAAGTAATGTGTGGCCAGGGTAACACTCCTGTCACGCGGGGAGGAGCTAGCCGTTAAGTCCCCCAGACCATGGAAAATATTAGCCAAAGATGCCGGGGCCAAAGCCAACCGCACACCGTCTACTAGAAGGCACGCCGGGTAGATAAGCTCCGGCCTAATCAAGCCCTCCTCCCCAAATGGAACAACAAATGTCCCCAGCCAGTAGACCAGATATGCTGCCAAGTAGGTCCTGTCTGGGAACTGCCTCGAGTTCCAGCCGCCGTCCCGAGGTGCACAAAGATATTTTGCGTTGTCTTCAAGATCCACAGACAACTGCAAATACTCAGCCTGATCGAGGGTGTCAGAAGCGAACCCGTTGTGAAAGCAGAAGGGCTCGTTATAAAAGAAGCGGATCTAGGCGCTACAGTTCACCCTCACTGTCCCTTTCGAAGCACTGGGACACTGTTCTCTGCCGCATCTGGCTAAATCCCGCCAGACCTTCATCAAGTATCAGAAATTGTGCGGCAGAATATAGAAGCCAACCCCGGAAGACTGGTCGCGGTAGAGATCGTCCAAACACACCTCCTCATAAAACTGGCTGGAAATGAGGAGGCCGGAGATTCTGTAGAGGGCCCACAGGTTGAGGCAGGTTTCCCCCTCTGCTGTACCGAAGGTGTTAACCTCTGGTTAAATCTCTCCGCCAGGGCCTGCAGAAGCCCAGAGTGGCAAGGATAGTCATGTAGTGCGGCGGCGACGGCGCGGAGAATGCCAACCTGGTCCAGCAATTCACGGTAATGGTGCAGGATCCCCATCAACCATTCCGATGCACCAAAACGAAAGCGCTGCGAAGAAACGACAGACCATCGGTCATACCAGCTTGCGGCTTCCCCGCTCAATATCCGATCAAGAAAGCAAGCCCGGTCGTAGCCCTCCGGTGCAAACTCAGAGCCCGAAGGCAGCAAGACATGCCCGGTAAAAGAAGGTCCAGTCTTGGGTTGCCCGTGAACCTCCCAAATACCCTCCGCAATCCACGCCTCCTTAATCGGGTAAACCGGCTCCGAGCCAAATAACCCCAGTTGGCCAGCATCTGGAAAATGTGCTTAGGCGGCGTAGCCAAGGGGAAAGCTGGGATAGTGAAAGCCGCACGTTCCCAGCATACTGTCGTTGCCAACTAGAATGGCCCGCTCCAACTGGACCCGCTCAGTCGCCAGAAGTTCGGCGGGACCATCCCATCTAGCGGGTACAAAACCCTGAATGAACGGAAACAAATGTTCGTCCAGAGGGAAGTGCCTGGGTAGCCATCCCCCCGCGAGTAGCAGTAGACAAGGTCAACACGATTCACCAAGGCCAAATCCACCGCGCCCTCGGATGGCGAAGGCTCCTCCAACGGCCCCCGAGCAAGCGTCCTGAAGCCCCGGTCAAGCTGACGCAACTCCTCCCTCCCTATGGGACGGGAAGTGAAAGAGGGCATCAGATCATCCGTACATCGGACAGTGCTCTCCGGTGCATGTGACGCCCCACTGCTCTCCCCACGGTGCCTCACCGAACGGGACATCGTCAACCCTGCCAAATGAGAAGTTCAACCGTCAGAAACAAAGACGTGGCGACAAGGCAGACAATTACAAGTGCAGAACAAAGAATGTATTTAAAGAGGTGGCCACGGGATACCCGCCGTCGCCCTCGTCTCCGACGGATATCCCGTGGGGGACATTTGTTGAACCCGGAAAAGTACCGGTACGTAAACAAAGTCCGAGCGGCAAAATTCGCCCGGAAAGCCACAAAGGTCCGGGAATAAACCCCGACCTCCCCCACTCGAATACCTGAGATAAACGGGTTCAAGTCCGCATTTTAGTCCGAAGTGATTCGGATTATGCATACAGAATGTGACATTCAAAGGTTCATTAAGGGGGAAACTTATACCCCGGGCGGGCAAAGTCAACGTCCAAAGGTGCGTCCAAGACCGCGCGCAGCGTGCACGTGTTCAGGCAGGTCAAATGCCCTTAGTCTCCGAAAATGGGGGCAAACACACGTAAGACGGCCGAGAATGCACGTCAAATGCACACAGGCGCACGCGTAAGCACGCTCTCTGCACGGCCAAAGAACAGACAAAATCCCCAGAGCAAGTCTCCGCTGCCTGTGGGAAATGGCCAAAGCCCACCTTTTATAGGCGGGCCATGGAGGGGGCCAGCGCGGGGCCCACCCGCGCGGGCGACCACCCGCGCCGAACCAGCGAGGGCGGCCACCCGCGCCAGACTAGCGCGGGTGCCAGCCGCGCGGGCCAGCGCGGAACCCGCCCACCCGCCGGCCAGCGCGGGGCCCACACGCGGGCGGCCACCCGCGCTGGGCCAGCGTGCGGGGCCCAACCCGCGCGGTCCGGCGGCCTTGCTGGTCTGGCGCCCCTGGCCAGCGCGTGGGGCCCGCCGCCGGTCTGGCGGTCATGCGCGCCGGGCCATCCACCCTCGCCGGGCCATTCTCCCAAGCCCCTATAAATAGAGGGGCAGGGCAAGAAGAAGTCCCTCTACATCTGAGGTCCGCCCCCCCCCCCCCCCCCCCCCCCCCCGAGATGGTCTATTCGATCTGGAATCAGCTGATCTGCATTCCATGTTGGTGATGGGTATACACGAGATTGAGAATACTAAAACTCTTCTGAAAATTTTGCAGGGACTTCATGCCTGAATGTTCATTTCACTGCACTCTTTATGGTGATATGCATTTCAAGCAAATAGAGGCATGAAAAAGCTAGCATCTTCTTCTACTTTCCCCATTCACATTCCTGCATTACTGTTGAACCCCAAAATTGTTTCACCAAAACAAAAAGTAAGAACCAAATTGAAAAAGAAAAGTGGGTTTAAAAACCCAAAATCCACCTCCTGGGTTTAAAGAGAAAAATGGGGAGAGTGGGATATTAAAATAATGCCCAAAAGGCGGAGATGGGCTATTAAAATAATGCCCAAAAGAGGGCCGCCGGGTTTACAAGATTGGGCCATTAAAGAAATGCCCAAAATAGTGCCCAAGAGAGGGCCTGTCCGGAGGGATCTCTGTCCAGGCCAATGTTCAAGGGGCTTTGGCAAGAAAAGTCCAAGTTGTCTTGCTAAGGAAAATCAAAGTTGTTTTACTGGAAAGTAAATGGTGCTGTCCCCCATTTACTGCATTCAATTAATGAGGGTACTTTGTGAATAAGTCCCTGAAAGATGGTGAATTTGCAAAGAATGCCCTCTGCTGTTCAGGAATTGCAGAAATACCCAAGAGGGTAGAAAATTGCAGATATAGCCATAAAGGGGAAGAAGTTGCAAGTATACCCACAAAGGGTGGTAAATTGCACAAATGTTTAGAAGGGTTATTAATTGCAATTAGACCCATAAATGAGAGAATTGCAATGGTACCTAGAAAGGGTCAAAATTGCAACGAAACCCTTGAAACATGAGAAATTGCAGAAATACCCTTGGCTGTCCAGAAATTGCAGAAATACCCTAGTCTGGGGGGAAATTGTAGAAATACCCCCCTCATAGGGGATAAATTGCAGAAAAGCCCCCGAGGGTGATAAATTGTAAAGATACTCTCAGTGGGCCACAAATTTGGAAAAATGCCTTCCGCTATCTATAAATTGCAGGAGGCCCGATTTGGGGGAAAATTATGGAAAAACCTTTGAAGGATGGAAAATCACATGAAGACCCCCTGTGGGGAGCTTGAAGACTCCTTTTAGGGCATTGTTGTTTGTTGCTGTTGCCTGAAGACCCTCTTTGGGAGAGGGAATTTATGTGCATGCAAAATGAGTAAATTACATCAAAGCCCCTGAAGTTGGTGACAATACATGGAAAATGGAATCGGATCGGCCCTGGAATCAGCCAGGGCCGATCCTGATCCGAATTGGCCAGAATCGGCCGATCCGGGCCAGAATCGGTAGGAATCGGCTGGATCGGCCATGGCCGATCCGATCCGGAATCCGCTGATCTTAATTTGGATCAGTCAATTCTGCGAACCATGGGTGGTGAAGCCGTGCATATAAAATTATAGAAAAGCCCCTGAAGGGTGGGAAATTATATGAAGGCCCTGTTCTTGGAGAGAATTACACCAAAGCCCCCACTTTGCGAGAAATTATAGAAACATCCTCGAAATGATAAAATTACAGAAATGTCCCTGGAGGGACAACAAGAAATTACAGAAACCTCCTCAAGAGGGTGGAAATTATAGAAATATCCTCTGAAGGACGGAAATTGCATATACATCCCTAAAGGGACAAGAAATGGCAGACGTGTCCTCGCTTGTGGGAAGATTGCATGAAGTCCCTTGCCCAGAGAGGAAATTTCACAAGGCTTCTGGCGGGACCCAAGATGATCAAAGTATTGTAACTTAAGATGTCGTTTGCACGACTCGGTGGAGCGGGATCCACGTCACTTTCCTAAAGCGGTGTGTGCTCTCCTGAGTTTGGCTTACGGCTCAAGATACTCGGAAATACTTGGGGAAAGGCAAGAAATATTTAGAAAGCCAAGAATTGGCTAGAAATACCTGAGAAAGTCAAGGAATGGCAGAAATACCTGGGAGAGTCGAGAAATGACAGAAACTCTCGGGGTTGCCAAGAAATGGCAGAAGTGCTTGGAGTTCTGAGAAAAGGCAGAATGGTCCAAGAATGCCAAGAACCTCCAGTCGGCCATGGCTCCCAAGCAGCGAAGAAGAAGAAGTAGAAGAAGAAGAAGAAGGTGCAAGGAGTTCTTCAAGTAGTTCTTTGTGCCTTCAAGTGATACTTGTAATTATTCTCAATGGGAATTAAATCCCATTTGTTTATCATTCAATGTACCAATTAAATGGGGAAGGGTATCAAATATATTTATCAATTGTGTATCAAATGACTGTATTAAATGAGGGGCATTGAAGGAAGCTCTCCTCATTTATATAGAACAATTAAATGTATGAGGGTATCTTTACAATAAAGGCCTTCATAACACTGTTGTGAAGAAGCCCCTATGAGATCTTTATGTATAAAGATACTCAAAGGGGTTTATGAAAAGAATGTCTTCTTAGAAGAAATGACAAAAGAAAATGTCACTAATCGATCTTCGACTTCGCATTTAAAAGAATCTCGGCTGCATTATCAAAGATATTTGGATTCAATCCAATGTAAATTAACATCGACTCCGGCTGATGGGGAAGGGTCCAGTGCACGAAATCTCAAGTCGCCTGATAAAATAGTCGCGCGGAATAAATACGCCAAAATATAGGTGCAATCTTCCAATAAATGGACATACAATTTTCGCGCATCAAGTGAGTTTAAAATTTGTTTGTATAACAGACTGGCATGTCCGCACAAAGTGGATAATATGAAAGAAATTCCGCGTGTTAAACAATTACCTCTTTCAGATGGCCACCTCTCTCCACAGATTTGATCAAATAACAGTGGAAATACAATCAATTGTGGTGTCGTTAATTACTTGAGATCTTTTGGGGGAAGTCCTTTTCTTTGGGATGGATAGTTTGCCACGTTAATCTCATTTGATATCTGATATTTTCTACAATACTATTTGGGGTTCTCTCAGTGACTGCTGCAACATGCTTTTTATTTTATTGATTAACGCTGATCGTTTTTTTTTTTGGTATTTATGTTTGGTTTTCACTATTGTATTTTATCTTGTAGCTTAAACTGATGTGCTTGTGGTTGTTTTATAAAATTCCAGGAATGATGGATTATTGGCGTTTGTGGAAAACTTTTTGAAGGATCATTTCTTGCCAGCCATGTTCGTAGATTATCGGAAGTGTGTTCAGCAGGCTATATCAAGCAAGTTCCTATTTGAGAAATTCCTTTTCCGAACTAAATCACTTGGGATATATCAGACATTTTATTTACCTAGCACTAGCAGTGCTCCATGCATTGATGGCAAATGGAAAACGAAGCAGGCAGACATTTTATTGTCATAATATGTGCCATTTTTGAATAACTATGGTTGCAATTTAATTTGTTGTTGCGCAGGTGGTGAGCTACTTTATTTATTTATTTATTTTTCAGGTCCAGCTGCATTCAGGCCTCGTGCACATGCAACTTCAGTTTACAACCCATTAGTTGACAAGGGTCGTCCAGTGCTACAGGGCTTGTTGGCTATAGACTTCTTGGCAAAGGAGGTAATATTTTCTTGTTTCCTTTACTAAATTGTTGTAGATATTTGAGTTCATATTTACTGTTTTGTCCAGTGTCCCAACTTTTGATGCTTGATTACAGGTTCTTGGATGGGCACAAGCAATTCCAAAGTATGCTAGTGAACTCACTGAGTATGTGCAAACTTTTCTGGAACGTGCATATGAAAGATGTCGTACATCATATATGGAGGTAGTAAACTTGCTTTTTCTTCCAAGAGCCACATTGCATTTTCTATTTGAGCGTATCACATTCTGCCGAAGCATTCTTGAAGAAAATATGGTGAAAACAATGAAAATTCAGCGTATTTTTACCTTTGTAACCCATATCCATCATATGGAATGTAAAGTTTCATATGATTATCTATGTTATCAAAGGTGGTCAAGGCGACTGTCTAGGCAATGAAGCCAAGCGCCCAGGCGAGAGCCAGCAAGTTACCCTCGCTTTGGCCAAAATCTCTTAGGCAATCTTGTTGGTTGCCTAGGCCCAAGGTTGTCATCTTGGCCCATCTCCCTTGCCCCAGCCTCAAAAAACTAGCTTGGCATGGTTAAATTTGTAAATGAACGGTTTTATGCATGCTTTTTAGTCATTTTGCGAATAAAATAGTATATATTTATGCATCTGAATCATATCTGATTTTTTATTTTTAATATATTGTCGTCTCCATCATGTAGATGTTTAAGGCTTGAGATGACCCCTTGGTTGCCTCCATCACCTATCGCCTCTACCTACAGAGATGACGATAGCTACTTTACTCATGGAACATAAACCACTTTGTTTTTAGCTACTATTACTACACTAGATCATCTAGAGACTCATTTCCATTGTCTGCTGTGCCTAGTTGACTAGTTTGGGGAATATTGTTTTATGGAATCCGATTGGTAGTTTGGAAGGCTGTAGAGCTAAAGACGACAAGATAGCTATGATGGAACATAGATAACAAAGATGTATATCAGGAACAAATAGTTGACAGTTAATTTACAACATTTAAAGTATATAGCCAGGATAAAATGTGGTTATCCAAGATTGACTTTAAATATGTTTTACTAAGTCATTGACTGAGCACCAAGGACAACCTTGACCATTGCCTCAGTGAGTTAACACTAGCCATTCTTGTGGACAATACTCCAACGCGCTGCTAAAACTAAGACAAAGAATGGCAATATGTTCTGTTGAACCCGGACAAATATCGGGATTTAAACAAGCCCCGGGCGGCAAAATTCGCCCGGAAAGCACAAAAGTCGGGAATAAACCTAGCCTCCCCGCTCGAACACCTGAGATACACCAGTTCGAGTCCACGCTTTCGTCCGGGACGATCTGGATTACACGTTCAAGGTACGACATTCAAAGCTCGTTAGGGCGGAACATATACCCCGGACGAGCAGCAAAACCGATGTCCGGATGTGTGTTTAGAGCCTTGCTCGGCGCACAAGTGTTCGGAAGGATCAAATGCACGTGCCCTTCGAAAAGCGAGTCAACAACATGGCATGGAACGGTCGAGAAAGCCCGTCGAATGCACGACGAAAGCACGTTAGACGGACGACAAACGACTCCGGAAACGGAAGCCACAACAACGCAAATGGCCCAGAAATGCCTGGGGGCCCCACTTCATGTGGAGTGGCCCTGGGGCAGTTGGCTAGGCGCGCCAGGCCAGGCCCAGCGCGCGGGCCACCCGTGCGGGAGGCCACCCGCGCGCTGGGCCCGTTGCGCGCTGGTCAGGCGCTCATGGCCGCCGGGCCACCTGCGCGGGGCCCGCCGCAAGCTGGTCATGGGCGCCGGGCCAGCGCGCACTGGTCCGACGCCCATGACCGTCGGACCGCTCACACCCGCCGAACCAGTCCTCCCAAACCCCTATAAATACAGGGTAGGGGCCATGAAGAAGCCTCTCTCTCGTTCCGCGCTGAGAAAACCCTCTCGCGCAGGTCGCCCGGGCGATCGCTCTGGCGAATCTTGGGGCGGACGCTCCCGGGGCTGAGGAGAAGTCCCCCTCCTTTTAGAGGTAGCCGTTTGTTTGTTCTTCGTATGAAGACCCCGTGCGGGACCCAGTTTGTGCAAAATTACACAAAGGCCCCTGGGGAGAAGAATTTTGTGCATGTGTGTAGAATTGCACATATGCCCCGTGCACGGGCCCAAGCTTCTATAAAATTGCACAGAAATCTCCGATTTGTGGGAAATGTCATAAAGGCTCCCGGGAAGAGCAGGAAAATGTAGAAATATCCCCGCGAAGGATAAAAATTGTAGAAATATCCCCATGAAGGATAAAATTGTAGGAATATCCCCATGAGGATAAAATGGCAGAAATCCCCCTGCTGCCCGGAAAATTGTAGATACGTCCTTGCGGCGCGGAAAATGGCAAAGATAGCATGACGGTTCGTGCCTCTTGTCCAACCCGTGGAGCGGGACCCACGTCGCTTCTATGAAGTGGCGTGCACTCTCCTGGGTGTGACTTGAAGCCAGACTCGAGGGGAGTTCTCGGGAAATGTCACCAAATGATAGGAATGTCCATAAAGCAAAAAACGGCCGGGATGTCCGAGAAAGTCAGAAAATGACAGGAATGTCCCATAAAGCCAGAAAACGGCCGGGATGTCCGAGAAAGTCAGAAAATGACAGGAATGTCCCATAAAGCAGAAAACAACAGCGGGATGTCCGAGAAAGCCAGGAAATGACAGGAATGCCCATGAATCCAGAAAACGGCCGGGTGTCAAGAAAGGAGCGTAGGAGAACCGGATCCTGGAGAGAGAAAATCCCTCACGACGCTCCGAGCGCCCTGTGAGAGCTCCAAGTCCTCCGGAGAACTTCCGTTCGTTCCGGAGTTTGTGGGAGACTCACCTGAACTCCCCGTGAAGTCTCCGTCTGTTCCACGTACGCCGGGCCACCTCGTGCTCCGTTCGTGAGAAGACTCTGCAGGTCATTATATAAGACCTAACATCAGTGTTGTTGTTGTATAACCCTCTGATGTCGTAAAACGGCATTACGTTGTGGCATACTGTCCGATGGAGTCATAAACGCCCCGTTGTCGATGGAAATGCAAACACGACAATGTGTAAAGGTCCGACGGAGGCACAAACACCCCGTCGTCGACACAAATGCAAGTACAATGTTGTGTAAAGTCCGACAGAGGCACAAACACCCTGTCATTGACACCAATGTGACCATCCTGTCCTGTAAACGCCCAACGGAGGCACAAACACCCCGTTGCGAGCGTAAATGAAATGATATGTTTTGTAAATGCTCAATGGAGGTATAAACACCCCATTAAAAGGCGTAAATGTAAATGTCATGAACGCATTTGAGCATATTTGTGGAAATTTATTTGTCGTCTATTTCCTTTAAATTTCGGCATAAGGTCTTTTAATAAACGTATCGCATCGAAGGTGTTCGAGTTTTTACTCGATGTACATGAAACACCGACTCCGGTCGGTGGGGAACGGTCCAGTACACGACCACTTCAATCACCTGAAAATATGGACGCACGTGGAAAAAATGAAATGAAATATTCGAGGGCTTCAGGGTTTACACCCAATGCACCTCACGAAATAAATCCGTCTGTTTCCTGTAAATAGTCTGGCACACCCGAAAAACAAATAAAGCCTCCGAGGCGAGAGAAAATAAATCTTCGAGAAAAAGGAGAAAATTCTGCATTCCATAATCTGGCACGCCCGGTGGGACTGTTCCTACCTTCCATGCATACGTAAAAAGACCTTATGCCGATATGGGATATAAGATGACTGATTTCCACACTGCAGGTACAAGGAGCAAACGCCGACGTCAAAAGCCTGTCCCCACTTGCAGAGCTCAAGTCAGCTCGATGGCCGCTGTCACCTACGGCCCGCTGGTCGTCGCCTGCCACGCGAAATGTGGCTACCTGACTACGCCGATCGTATTCGGCGACTTCCCTGCAGTAGTGGGATCCCCCTAGTTCCTAGGGGTGGTCCCCGCCGTCCAAGCTACTCCAGAGGCGGCGCCGAAAGCTACTGCAGCCAGGGGCACCAGGCCTTGCCCAAGTCAAGGCCGAGTCTTCTCGGTAAATACAATCTCTTGCGTCGCAGCCCCTAGAAAACGGGGACCGCGCCAGGGACGCAGGGGCAGCAAACCCCGCGCGGTCGTCTTTAACTCCGGCAAAACCGTACTTGTCGGGGACATCCGCGTCCGGCTCGATGGAGGCGAGCCGATCTTGCCACGGGACAGAAGCGTCCCCACAGTAGCCACCTCCAACCAATTCGCTCCCGTCCAGGGGATGCGCCAAGAAAAGCAGGACTCCCCAAAAGGAGCTCGACTGGGGCAGGCGTCAAGCTCAGCACCCCAACAGCCTCGCAAAATGAGGCAAATGTGGGTGACCAAGCAGGAAGCCCACCAAATCAAGCAAGCTAGAGCAGATCAACCTGCTGAAGGCCCCAAGAAGGCAGCACCTGAGCGAGAAAAAGCTCGGGATTCCGAACCTCCTCATCCTCGCGGACAGAAAAGGAGGGGTGTCTACCGGAAGCCCAACTTCGTCTCCGCCCAAGCAGAGCCTGCTGAAGGAGGGGACACAGGTTGCACTGAAGCTCCCGCACCAAGAGTCTTAGTCTTCGAAAGGCTGAGCACCTCAGTCTTCAACAGGCTGGGGGCAACACTCTGTCCAAACACCCAGAGGCCCAAGAAGTGGAGGGTGCAGCAGACGTCTGAAGAAGGTGGAGGGATGAAGATCTTCACTTGCTACGCTTCCGGAAGGGAAGCGGCTGGGCCATCCGGCATCCCTCCTAGTATGGCCAGGGTATTTAGATTCAATATGATGTAAATTAACACCGACTCCGGTCGGTGGAGAAGGTCCAATACACGAAAGCTAAATCGCCTGATAAAATAAACATGCGGAACAAATGCACTAAATAAAGGCGCAACCGTCCAATAAATGGACACACAAAAATCACGCATTAAGCGAGTCTCAAATCTTATCTGTTAAACAGATTGGCACGTCCACGCAAAATACATAAATAAAATATCATCATGCTTCATATTTTGATTACTCTTTTTTTTTAAAGAGCATGAAAACCTCTGTAAATCCATCTTTAAAGGTTGAAATTCCGTGTGTTGCCTAAACAGTGGCTCAGCCTTCATGCTACTTTATGGATGATTTGGGGGAAGAGGAACAACCAAATCTTTTTGAGAGTTGCTAGGGATGAAGAGGCACTTTTTGCTAGGATTTATAGTAATGTTAAGGAGTGGGCGTCTATTGATTGTAATGTGAACCAAACTAACTCTTCATTGTTTGCTTTGTTGGAGGTTTAGAGTCCACCAATCCATCTTGGTGTTGCTGCTGTTGTATAGGCGTTCAGGGTTGTTTTTTGGGTTTCTCTTTTTTGGCCTGTACTTGTACATCCTCTCTCTCTTTTTATTAATACACTTGTGGTACTATTTTTCAAAAAGAAAAAAAGAACAACATAATCATTAAAATATAACTCAGAACATCAATATTCTTATTTTTATTTTTTAATAACATAACAAAAATGTAAGAAGATAATCATTAAAACATAATTATTCTTGATTGAATAACAATAATTGTTAAAACAAGAATCAATAGGAATGAAAATCTGCAAGGCAAGGAATTCACAGGAATACAAAATTAATATCCAAAGAATTCACAGTAATTAAATAACTAGTAATTTAAAGGAGTCCTGAATGCTCATGCCTCCTGTGGAACGCGGAAATTTGGGATTTTCCTTTCTTTCTTTTTTTTCGACGTAATGCGGACGCATGTACGTCTTATTGCGTGTGGGCGTGCCAGACTGTTTACAATAAACAAACAAAGATTTTTTATTTATGAGGTGCATTGGGTATAAATCCTGAGCCCTCGAATATATATATTTTTTATTTTTTTCGCGCGCGTCCGTTTATTAGGCGAATGGGTGGTCGTGTACTGGACCGTTCCCCACCGACCAGAGTCGGTGTTTCATTTATATCGGGTAAAACCTGAATACCTTCGATGCGATACACTTATTAAAAGACTTTTTGCCGAAATTTAGGGAATTTAGACGACAATTAAAATTTCACAAATGTCCTCAAATATTTTATATTGATGATGTTTACATATATGTCCTCAATGGGGTGTTTATGCCTCCATTGGGCGTTTACACAAACATGCCTTCACACGTGCTATTTTGAAACACGGAAGGACTTAATTACAAATTTCCGGGTCTTATATATATGGACCTGCGGTGTCTTTTCTTTTCCACGTCGGACGGAGTACGGACAGGGCCCGGGCGAGCAAGCACGCGCCAACGAAGAGAGCTTGGAGAGAGGTATTTTCCCTCTCCCTTGAACACAAACAGTGTAGGCTTCTTCAAAGCTCCAAGGCCCTCCAGATGTAGGTAGGTCCAAGTGCCAGTTCTTTCTTATTTCTTTCGAATCCGTTTATCTCAGGTGTTCGAAATCAGTAAACCCCGAGGCTATTCACGGGGCTTTACGGTCATTTCTCAACCTCTCAGGGATTTTCGGTTGTATCTTGACCTCCCGGGGCTTTTTGGTCGTATCTTGACCTTTCTGAGTGGTTCCGGGTATTTGGTTGACTTTTCTGGATACTCCTGCCATTTGTCGGCTTGCTTGGACTTCTCCACCATTTGTTGACGCTTTTCGAGAACTCCCATGTGTTCGGCTTTAAGTCATACCCAGGAGAGCGCACGCCACTTCATAGAAGTGACGTGGGTCCCGCTCCACCGGGTTGGACAAAGAGCACGAACTATCGGGCTATTTTTGCCATTTTCCGCCGCATGGACGTATCTTCAATTCTTCTAGATAGCAGGACGTATCTGCAATTTTCTGGGATGGCAGGGTATTTCTGCAATTTTCCGGGGCAGCAGGGGTATTCTTGCAAATTTCCGGACATTTCTGCAACTTTCCAGGGCAGCAGGGGTATTCCTGCAAATTTCCGGACATTTCTGCAATTTTCTCCTTCACGGGGATATTTCTGTAATTTTTCGGACAGCAGGGGTAGTCCTGCAATTTTCAGGTCCTCCGTGCATTTCTGCAATTTTCCAGGACATGGCATTTCTGCGATTTTCCAGGACATGGCATGTGTGTAATTCAATTTACACTTGCACAAACTTTATGTCCCGGGGGCTTTTGTGTAGTTTTACACAAACTTGGCCCATGGATGGGGCGTATGTGTAATTTTACACACATGCACAAACTTGATATCCCCAGGAGCCCAAGGGGCCAGCAGGAAGACAGTCCGGCAGAAGCTCTCTAGAAGTCTTCTTTTTTCAAGGCCTTGGCCCCCTATTTATAGGGGCTTGAGGGGCCAAAAAGGGCCGCTGGGGGTGGCCCGTGCGCGCGGCATCCGGCGGGCGTGCCCGCGTGCGCTGACCACCCCGGCGGGGGGTGGCCGGGCAGCACACACCCTCGCAGGGGGTGTTCTGTGGCGCGGGAACACCCTGTAGGGGGTGTCCTGGTCGGGTATTTTTTGGAAATTTTGGGGGTTTTTTTGTCAATCAATTTTTTTTTTGGTGTCAACACCTCCTCACAGAAAAAGGAGACAAAACCACAAACAGGAAAAAGGAGTCATGATGGGTCCTTTTGCACAGATACTGCATGCTGATGCCTCCTCACATGCCCACTCAAAACAACTTGAGGGGAGAGAGTCTTGTTGGGGGGGGAAGAGTTTTGGATGGGGGAGAGTTTAAGTGGTCTGCCTAAAAAGAAAAAAGTAAAAAACAATGAAAAAGAAAAAGGAGCAGTCTTGGGAAGTGGGGAACTTTTACCTTGAAAAGGTTGGGGGGGGGGATCCATGGGTGGGATGGGAGTTCATGGGGAAAGTAAGTGGTCTCTTTTACCTTTGAGAAAAAGAAAAAAAAAGGGTGTTGGGATTCGGGAACATGGTATCGGGGGATTCATTGGAAAATAGTAAAACTAAACATTAGACCAAACATTAAAATCCTGACCAAGGTTTTAAAAACCATTTCTGAAACCAGAACGATTGGTTACTATTCAAATGTATAGAATGCTTTAAGTGCAAATTACCATCTCTCATGCTCATGCAAAATATACACTTTGTCCAACTGGTTTGCATCCTATATTTTGGCAATGACTGAATCATTAGATTTTCTTCCTGAGATGAACAGGCTGTCCTAGAAAAGCAGAGTTACATGCTCATTGGAAGACATGATGTTGAAAGGCTTATGCGCTTGGATCCGGCAAGTGTATGCTTACCAGGTTCATCTTATCAACAAGTTTCACAGGAGAGTATTTCTGATTCAGGGACTGTTGAAGTAGAGGAAGAATTGAATGGACTATTATTAGGGTTGCGTCCAATCAAGCAGGTAGTGTCTTGCTGGTACCAAAGTAATTTGATTTTTCTACCTTTTTGTTTCTGTATGGTACCTAGAAACATGTTTATCTTCACTTTTCAGAATTAATTCCATGAAAACTATTAGCAACTTATTATAAAGTAGAGAATTGTCTTCTAAATGTTGAACTAATCCTCATTAAGGAAAACTTTTTTGAATAAAATGCAGGAGAATCTAATCCGCGACGACCACAGACTCATTTTGTTGGCATCACTTAGTGATTCTTTGGAATATGTGGTGGAGTCAATTGAAAGGTGATTATCAATTTGTATTTTTACCCATGAAGGGAAAATTATTTTACCTTGAAGCTTACTTGTGTTCCACTCTGTAGCCTTTTTGGCTAATAGTGCAAACTGCAAAGCATTGTTGTCAGTTGGATGATATAATAGCAACAAACAATTCAGTTCGTGTGCACTTAACAGCAAGATATACTTCAAATATATCTAGTATATGACTCTACCAAGTATTTCTCAAGCTAGTCGATTTAGTTGTCTAAATACTCAGCTCACTCATGAATCATGATTTCCCAATCATAAAGTCTCATCTCATATAATACTAGATTTGAGCTTGGAGATTGGCCATAATTAATCTTTGTGATGACTCTGATGTGGATAGGGATTGGCCTCATCCTTCTGATTCAGCACATTGAAAAAAAAGAGAAATGGAAGAGAAGAAACAACAAAGAAATGGAAAAAGATATTAAGGGCACTGCAGATGCAGGATGAAGGTATATGGATTTCAATTTTTAAATAATACTCGCACATCAAGTCATAAACAAAATATAAATGTCTTTATAATAATGGAGTCTCTCCACACATTGCCTAATCTTAAGTTGGATGTCCCAATTCGATAGCCTTCAACTTAGTATTATAGCTCGCTGTATCATTTGGGTTACGCACCCTGAACTTATCATGGTTCATGTGACAGCCTAAAAGTTGTCTACACATAAGAGGCATGCAAAAAATGGTCTTGCATCAAGTGGTGACCAAAACATAAGTGCGCTTATAATGGTGGATCACCCTCCACTCATTGCCTTAAGATTTTGAGTTGGACGACCTAAATCAATAAGCTTTAACAGAAGTTAAGCATAAACTTACCTCTCACCAACTCATCATCAACATCATCAGAGCCTTATCCCATTATTTGGGGTCGACTACATGAATCTTTTTCCGCCAAAGATTTCTATTAAGTGTTATATTTGTGCTTAAACTCAAGAACTCCAAGTCCTTCCTAATAACATCACACCATCTCATTTTAGGCCTTCCCCTAGCTCTTTTACTGGCATCCACTATGATTTGGTCACATCTTTTAACCGACGTTGAGTTAGGGCGACGGTACACGTGTTTAAACCACCTGAGTCTATTTTCTCTTATTTTTCTATAAATTGGAGCTATCTCCAAGTCCTCACGGCTGCACTCATTCCTAATATTATCTTTCTTAGTCTTACTACACATCCATCTCAACATCCTTATCTCTAGTCTCTACTATACATATTTTGTTAAT